>JAVHYY010000465.1:40000-209874 GCA_035221665.1 Okamejei kenojei | reverse complement strand
CATAGAGAGATAGTTTTTGTAACATGTTGCTGGAAACACTGGCAAAATTCTAGTAAATCTCCTATGTACTCTCTCTATTGTGTTGACATCATCCTTTCCCTATAATAGGCGACCAAAATTGTACACCACTATCCAGAATTGGGTCTTTCCAATAACTTGTACAATTTTAACATTTACATCCCTATACTCCTATATTCAATGCTCCTGGAATTATAAAGGCCAGCACACCAAAGGTTTCTTTACCACCTATCTACATGCGATCCACCCTTCAAGGGAACTCATGCACAGTTCATTTCCTAGATCCCTCTGTTCACAGCATTCCTACAATTCCCTACCATTTACCATGTTACGTCCTATTTTGATTTGTCCTGCCAAGATGTAGCACTTCAAACTTAAAGCGATTAAACTCCATCTGCCATCTTTCAAGCCCACTTTTCCCAAATGACCACAAAATCTCTCTGTAGACTTTGAAAATATACTTCATTATCCCAAACACCACCTATCTTAGTATCATCGGCATTACTTACTTATCCAATTTTCCACCCAATCATCCAGATCATTGATACATGACAATCAACAGTGGACCCAAAACAGATCCTGAGGCACCCACTGGTCACCGGCTTCCAACCTGACAAAACGCATCCCACCATTACTCTCTGACATCTCCCATTCAGACCACTGTTGAATCCATCTTGTACTCCGCCATTAAACACCCAAAAGAATTGAAACCTTCTTAACCAAACTTCCATGGGGAAACTCTTGTAAAAGTCCTTACTGAAAATCCATACATTCCAGAGGCGCACAGGTTGAGCCGTTTGGAAGAGGAGGTTGGGGAGGAGCGACACCCGGACCGGTAAGGTTTTAAAATCAAGCGTGGGGCTTGTTTTCTTCAGACGGCCCCACAGGAGCCGTTGGAAGAGGAGGAGGGGGGAGGAGCGACCCACCCGACCGGTAGGTTTAAATAAGCGGCGGGGCTTGTATTTTTCAGAGGACCACAGGAGCCGTTGGAAAGAGGAGGAAGGGGGAGGAGCGACACCACGGACCGGGTAAACGGTTTTAAAATCAAGCCGCGGGGGGCGTGTTTTTACCGAATTCCATAACATTCCATTGCGAGAAGGGGGTTTTTTTTGAGGAAGGCCGCTGATTGGTTGGGAAGTAGGGTTAGGGTAAGCATCTGATTGGTGGGGGAAGTGGACTAGGGGTAAGCTAGCTGATTGGCAGGTCAGATCCCAGCAGTTTGTTGATGTACTGAATATTGTGTTGATAATGTATCCTGTGTATAGGGGGGAGTATGAAGGCAAGGGCAGTGTACGTTCTGGATGTCAGATGTGGGAGGTTCAGGAATCTCGAGATTCCTCACTTTGGCGGTCTCTAATACAGAATGGGACAGCTATCTGCAGAGCCAAATGAGATGGGGGAGATATTGAACAATTTCTTTTCTTCGGTATTTACCAACGGAGAAGGATATTGAAACTCTGTGAGGTTAAGGGGAAAAATGTAAGAGTAGCTATGGAAAACTATGAGATTTCAAAATGAGGGAGGAAGTACTGGACACTTTTGAAAAAATATAAAAGAGGATAAGTCTCAGGTCCTTGAAAGGATATTCCCTAGGACATTGACGGGGGAAGTTAGTGTAGGGAAAATAGCAGGAGCTATGACAGGAAACATTTCAAATGTCATTAGGAAAAACGGGAAAAGTGCGGAGGATTGGCGTAAATGCGCATGTTGTTCCATTGTTTAAAAAGGGTTCAAAGAATAAACCTAAGCAATTATAGACCTACTTAGTTTGACGTCAGTGGGTGGTGCCAAAGCAAATAGCAAAGGATACTTAGAGATAATATACTATAAGCATCTGGATAAACAGGGTACTGATCAGGAACAGTCAAAACATGGATTTGTCCTGGCAAGGTCATGTTGACAAACCTTCTTGTGAATTTTTTGAAGCGGCAACTAGGGAATATTGGATGAGGGTAACGCAGTCGGATGTTGTCTATATGGCATTTCAGTTAAGGGCTTTGACAAGGTTCCATGGAAGGTTTGGTAAGAAGGTTCAATCTTTGGGTGTTAATGGCGGAAGAGTAGCAAGATGGATTCAACAGTGGCTGAAATGGGAGATGTCGAGAGTAATGGTGGATGGCAGTCAGTTTGTTCAGCATTGGAAGCTGGTGTCAGTGGGGTGCTCAGGGATCTGTGTTGGGTCCACTGTGTTTGTCTGTACATCAAATGATCTGGATGATGGGGAGGAAAATTGGATAAGTAAGTATGCAGATGATTCTAAGATAGGTGGTTGTGTGGATATTGAAAGTCGATTTTCAAAAGTCTGCAGAGAGATTTGGGCCATTTGGAAAAAAGTGGGCGAAAGATGGCAGATGGAGTTTAATGCCTGTTAAGTGTGAAGTGCTACATCTTGTTTAACGTGAGGGGACTTCTTTAATCAGAGGGTGGTGGCTGTGTGAATGAGCTTCCAGCAGAAGTGGTGGAGGCAGGAATCTGATTTTTAACCATTATAAGTAAAGTGGATAGGTATATGGGACGTGAAGGGAATGGAGGGGTATGGGTCGGAGTGCAGTTTGTGGGATAGGGGAAAAACAAATGGTCGGCACGGACTGGAAGGGCGAGAGGGCCTGTTTCGCGTGCTGTAATTGTTATATGGTTACATGGTTTATATTGGCTTTATGGATTTACGATTCAGAGCACCCAGGCTATTTACTAAATTGTTAAAACCTGTGGCTGGGGCTATTGAGGGCCCATAATACATTGTAATGTCTTATTTAGTGATATTTTAATATCAAGCAACGCTAAAAGAGTCAGCTGAAGAATCGATTGCAGCAACCAAAAAATGTGCTTGAGTCATTAGGGTTTTGGTCCATCCAACTAAGTCCAAAGTTACAGCCAACCAAAATATGAGTATTTGGGGTTTCTTATTGATTCAGTTGATATGACAGTGAACTATTACCAACAGCTAAGGTTGTGGATGGTGTTGATGTTGTAATTGCCTCCCACAAAAACTTTATCCCTCCATTCCGATAAGTCGCTAAGGTCATTGGGTAAATGGGTAGCAGTTTTTCATGCGTACATTTTGGGCCTTTGCATTATAAACATTGCAGAGAGCACGAGAACAAGCACTAAAATCGAATGCAGGCCATTTTGATCGGGTTATGCAGTTACCAACACAGCTCTCGCAGAAATGCAGTGGTGGATTGTTAATGTTAATCAAGCTGCCAATAACATTTTGGGTACAAGAACCCATACACTGATCTTACATGGACTGATTAAGCGCTCTCAGATGGGGGACTACGGACACGAGTTCTAGCTGTGGAGGATAAGATGGCATGAAACACGAGGGGGTTGATTCGCCACACACAACGGGGATAAATTATTTCGCATTATTGGGGGAATTTTATGGGATTAAAGGCATATTGCTTCCTCAATGAAAGTATTTACACGTTCAGATTGATCTACACCACAGCAGTGGCATATATTAATCATTTGGAGGGAGCACGATCAGTATCGTTGTTAACTTGGCTACATCATTGGTGTATTTCAAGGCATATCTGGGTTTCAGCATTCTTATTTACCAGTTATAGACAAATGTGGTGGCCGACCATAGGTCGCGTACGTTTTCAAGCCAATATAGAAGGTGTTGAATCTTCTATAATGTTCACTCAATTGTCATCGATTTGGGTTTGCAGAGATTGATCTGTTTGATCCAGATTAAATTCACCCGTGCTAAAATATGTATCATAGGCGCCAGATCCAGGAGCAGTTGCCGTTGGATGCATCTCGTTACATTGGGGGCATTCATTTTTTATGCAATTCACTCCCAATTTTGTCATCCCGAAATTGCCTCACCACAATATGAGCGTTACTCCACCCAGGCGTTTTGGTGGTCCAGATTGGCACAACAAACATGGTTCCCTTTAGTGGCTTCGAATGTGGTTCAGCCATTCTTGATGATTCCGCTGCAGTAATTTGTTGGTGCATCCGGTTACAGGAGAAAGTCACTCTTTTACATGACCGTATTAATTGTGGTCTGCAGGTTCTGACAGAATCATTCAAGGAATGATTGTCGAACAGGGCCATGGAGAGTTCTCCATCTGCAGGCTGGCGAATAGCACTAAAAAAACAATATATGGTTCACATAAAGAAATGGAAGCTGTTCTGTGTACAATCCAATATATCTTATCATAATGCAAGCATTATGTGATGTGTCTGAGTTCCTTGCTACTTGCATTTTGATGAGCATGATGTTATAGTGCCAGTAAACAGTTGCTCGGATGCGTTGTCTTTATTTAGGGCAGTCTTCAGAACAACATTTCCTATCTGGGGTAGCCACTAGTATCCATAGATTTATGAGAGGAAATTTTTATAAAAAACCCTCCGAAACCTCGATATACAGAAATCTGGGATTATCAGTCTTTTTCTCACACTGCTTCGACAATGGGCTCCCAATTACTTCATTATCTATGCAGAGATTAACTCTTATAGTGGTTATGCTAATAGCGCTGTTCGGCACAAAGTGTCCAAACAATTACAATTGTTAGGATTAGATTGTATGCATTATGTCTGTAAATGACATTACCTTTCTACTGTTCCTGATTTAATCATAACAACAGCAGGCCAGGTTATGGTGGAACAAGGTGACTTTTAAAGCCTGTCCTGTGACCAATGTTTATATGTAGTTAACACTGAAGTCCAATATATGAGGTAACAAGGAAGTCTCAGGAGGTTCAAAAGGGACAGGATGCTCATTAGTCACAAAAAAGCCACATGAAGTGTCAGCACAAACTTTTCTAGATGGTTGATACAGGTTCTCTCTTTATGCTGAGTCGACAATCATGTATTTAAACACTCACTCACCAGGGGCAGGCATCAACCTCCGAGGCGAAGGTCTAGGACGTGCCGCTAGACCCCAAATCCTCGCGGCTGCAGGATGGTCTATGAGAAGCAACATTTCTCAATTTTTGACAAACTGTACAGGGACAGTGGCCACGGATTGGGATGCTGTTTTGGGTTCCATTTAATTCATTTGCTTTGTTTTCTATCTCATTGTTGTATTCCCCCTGGGACAGAGGGGTTATTCCTGGTTTTGTTATTATTAATCAAATAGTTATTGAATAATTCGAAGCAATGTTCAATTATATTATTTATTCCCTACTGTGTCAACCGCAGCTGATTGTCGTATGGAGTGCTTTACGGCATGAAAATACAGAGCTTTGAAGTCTTCACAATAGGTCACTTACGTGATCCGAGTAAAATAGTAGATTAAACGATGAACTTACAGTTTGAATTTGATCTTATTTTTTGAGGAGTTACGTTGAGGGATTACGTGCCTCCACTCCCACCCTCATAATCTAAGGAGTTCATCTGTGTTCTAGTCTTTTCTAAAAGCCTATATGTTACTTTGGATGTTTGTTTCTGTATTTTCACGCCGCTGCTTTGAAGTATGACGCGCATTCGCCTGGCGGGGCTTCTTCACGTAATCTCTCAACGTAACTCCTCACAAAATAAGGATCAAACTTCAAACTGGTAGGTTCTTATTTAATCTTACTAATTCATTTAATTTCCATTGCCATTTCAATTTTAAGCACAGGGCAGGCCAAACAAATTTCATTTTCATTTAATATCCTTTTCTTTTTTTTCTTTTTTTTTTTATTTTATTCATTTTTTTTACATTTATGTTTCGCGCCCAGGGATGGCCAAGCAACTCATCTCAATTTCATTTCATTTCATTTCCATTGCCATTTCAGTTTCAAGCACAGGGCTGGCCAAAAAACTAATCTCATTTTCACTTCATTTCATTTCCATTTCCGTTTCTGTTTCAAGCACAGGGCAGGCCAAACAACTCAACTCATTTTGATTCCATTTCATTTTGATTGCCATTTCAGTTTTCAAAGAACAGGGCATGGCGAAAAAAACTCATCTCATTTTCATTTAATTTCATTTCCATTGCCAATTCAGTTTCAAGCACAGGGCAGGCCAAACAACTCATCTAATTTTCATTTCGTTTCATTTCCATTGCCATTTTAGTTTCAAGCACAATGAGGCCAAATAACTCATCTCATTTTCATTTCATTTCATTTCCATTGCCAATTCAGATTAAAGCACAGGGCTGGCCAAACATCTCATCTCATTTGCATTTCAGTTCATTTTCATTGCCATTTCTGTTTCAAGCACAGGGCAATCTAAACAACTCCTCTCATTTTCATTTCATTTCATTTCCATTGCCATTTCAGTTTCAAGGCACGGTTGGCGAAACCATTCATCTCATTTTCATTCCATTTCATTTCCATTGCCATTTCAGTTTCAAGCACAGGCCTGGCCAAACAACTCATCTCATTTTCATTTTATTTCATTTCCATTGCCATTTCAGTTTTAAACACACGTCTGGCCAAAAATGTCATCTCATTTTCATTTCATTTCATTATGATTGCCATTTCAGTTTCAAGCACAGGGCTGGCCAAACAACTCATTTCATTTTAATTTCATTTCATTTCATTTCCACTGTCATTTCTGTTTCAAGCACAGGGCAATCCAAACAACTCATCTCATTTTCATTTAATTTCATTTCCATTGCCATTTCTGTTTCAAGCACAGGGCAATCTAAACAACTCCTCTCATTTTCATTTCATTTCATTTCCATTGCCATTTCAGTTTCAAGCACAGGTCTGGCGAAACCATTCATCTCATTTTCATTCCATTTCATTTCCATTGCCATTTCAGTTTCAAGCACAGGCCTGGCCAAACAACTCATCTCATTTTCATTTTATTTCATTTCCATTGCCATTTCAGTTTTAAACACACGTCTGGCCAAAAATGTCATCTCATTTTCATTTCATTTCATTATGATTGCCATTTCAGTTTCAAGCACAGGGCTGGCCAAACAACTCATTTCATTTTAATTTCATTTCATTTCATTTCCACTGTCATTTCTGTTTCAAGCACAGGGCAATCCAAACAACTCCTCTCATTTTCATTTCATTTCATTTCCATTGCCATTTCAATTTTAAGCACAGGGCAGGCCAAGCAACTCGTTTCATTTTTATTTAATTTCCTTTTCCATTTATGTTTCACGCACAGGGCTGGCCAAGCAACTCATCTGAATTTCATTTCATTTCATTTCCATTGCCATTTCAGTTTCAAGCACAGGGCTGGCCAAAAAACTGAACTCATTTTCAGTTAATTTCATTTCCATTTCCATTTCTGTTTCAAGCACAGAGCAGGCCAAACAACTCAACTCATTTTGATTCAATTTCATTTTGATTGCCATTTCAGTTTCAAGCACAGGTCTGGCGAAACAACTCATCTAATTTTCATTTCATTTCGTTTCCATTGCCATTTCTGTTTCAAGCACAGGGCAGGCCAAACTACTCATCTCATTTTCATTTCATTTCATTTCCATTGCCATTTGAGTTTCAAGCACATGGCAGTCCAAACAACTCATCTCATTTTCAATTAATTTCATTTTGATTGCCATTTCAGTTTCAAGTACAGGGCTGGCGAAACAATGCCATTTCATTTCCATTGTCATTTCAGTTTCAAGCACAGGGCAGGCCAAATAACTCATCTCATTTTCATTTCATTGCATTTGCATTGCCATTTCAGATTCAAGCACAGGGCAATCCAAACAACTCATCTCATTTTCATTTCATTTCATTTCCATTGCCATTTCAGTTACAAGTACGGGGCTGGCCAAATAACTCATCTCATTTTAATTTCATTTCATTTCCATTTCCGTTTCTGTTTCAAGCACAGGGCAGGCAAAACAACTCATCTCATTTTCATTTCATCCCATTTCCATTGCCATTTCAGTTTCACGAACAGGGCAGGCCAAACATCTCATCTCATTTTCATTTCATTTCCATTTCCATTTATGTTCCACGCACAGGGCAGACCAAACAACTCATGTTATTTTCATTTCATTTCATTTCATTTCCATTGTCATTTCAGTTTCAAGCACAGGACTGGCAAAACAACTCATTCATTTTATTTAAATTTACAATTTCCATTTCCATTTCATTCCACGCACAGGGCAGACCCAAACAACTCATGTTATTTTCATTTCATTTCATTTCATTTCCATTGCCATTTCAGTTTCAAGCATAGAGCAGGTCAAACAACTCATTTCATTTTCATTTCATTTCATTTCATTTGCATTTCCATTTCTGTTTCAAGCACAGCGCAGGCTAATCAACTCAACTCATTTTTATTCCATTTCATTTTGATTGCCATTTCAATTTCAAGCACAGGGCTGGCGAAACAACTCATCTCACTTTAATTTCATTTCATTTCCATTGCCATTTCAGTTTCAAGCACAGGACAGGCCAAACAACTAAGCTCATTTTCAAATTATTTTCATTTCCATTGCCATGCCATTTTCAAGCTCAGGGCACGCCAAAGAACTCATCTCATTTTCATTTCATTTTTTTTTTTTTATATTTTTATTATAGAAACAAAATAATAACAAAGTACATTATTTTACAATGATGAAAATACATGATATTAATGATATATTCGTACTGTTAATATTATTTGTATTATTATTGATTATAAATTTTAAGATTATATATTTTATATAATTGAGAATACATGGTACTAGTAATACATTCATAATATTAGTAATATCTACTCGTACTGTTGATAATATTTGTATTGTCACTGATTTTGAAATGTAGCCCAAATTTTATATAATTAAAAATACGTTAATACTAGTAAAACTTTCATGATATTTCATTATATTTCATACTGTTAATAATATTTGTATTATCGTTGATTTTAAAAATTAAAATTATATATTTTATATAATTGAAAATACATGATACTAATAATACTTCATAAAATTAGTGATATTTATATTCGTACTGATATTAAAAATTTAAGTATTATGTGTTTCTATACATTTTCAAATGTTTTATAAAAGTAAGAAAAAAATAGAGAAAAAATAGTGTGAAAAAGTTTGATGGAGAATGGAGTATTAATCATTAATCCGTCCTTGGAGATATATTCATGATTTATTATATATATTTCTTCATCTATTCAAATACCTCCAGGCCTCAGTCAAGCCTCGCGCCGAACCATTATGACCCTGTAAATATTTAATATATGGAGACCAAATCCTCTAAAGAGATCTAACCTGTCCATTAGGACAAGCCTCAATCTCTCCAGATGAAGTGTCTCCGACATTTCTATGTTCCACATTTTGATTGTTGGGGATGTAGGGCCCTTTCCAAAATTTTAATATTAAATTTTTCAAAATTATTAAACCATAGTCGATAAAAGTTCTTTGGTTTTTTCATTGTTTTTGTTGGTCGTTTTCTAGTATTCCAAGTATTATATCAACTTTGGATCAGGAGTCAAAGTTATATTGACAACATTCGAAATTATCTTAAATAATTCATTCCAGTATTTACAATTTTTATACAGATAGTGAATGAGTGTGACAAATTTGCTTCTGAGTTTTGACATTTATCACATATAGAGGATACTTTTGGAAAAATGTTATGTAAATTAGATTTGGAATAATGTATCTATGTAGTATTTTTAACTGTATAAGAGGAATGTTTAGCATTTAACGAGCAATGATGTATATGTTGTAAACATTCATCCCATATTTCTCGTCTTATATTGGCCTAATTCATTTTCCCAAGACGGTCTATATATTTCTGTTGATGGAACATCACTTTTCCAATAAAATATTGTTATATACTATGATATCATTTTTTCCGTATTTGGATTTTTATTCAAGCATTCATCTAAAATTTCTGTCTTTCTATTTCTAATTCTTGTGTAAGTTGCAGAAACATAATTTCCGATTTGTAAATATCTAAAATATTCTTTATTGTGTAGGGTCCATAAGTTTGTTGTAACTCTTGAAATGAAAGGAAGAGTTTTCCTTATAAAGATCACCCATCTTAGAAATTCCTTTATTTTTCCATCGTAAAAAAGCCTTATCCATCATTGAAGGTTTGAACGATAACATTATTGGCGATGGTAAGACCTAATGGTATAGATTTTAGTTTAATGTTTTCTTTATTTGTTTCAGATGCGGATTCCGTTTTCTATTATCGGATTTTTCACTATTAAATTTTCTTAGCTACGTTAGTGTTAGCAAATATTATAGAGCTAATTTCAAATGGAGAAACAATCTTCTTTTTTCATATTTAACCAATTTGGTTTATTATCTATTTCTTCTAGCCAAAAATTCATATTTTTAATATGACTGCCCAGTAATAAAACATAAGATTTGGTAATGCTAATCCTCCATTATGTTTAGGTTTACATAAATGTTTTTTATTTATTCTATGCTCTTGAATCCCAGATAAAAGTTTAGTAATTAGAGAAAATCTTCTCTTTTTGAAAAAAAAAAAACAAAAAAAAAATTTTTTAGGGAGATTATATCGGAATTAATTGAAATAGATATAGTAATTGTGGGAGAAAAATCATTTTTATTGCAATTAATTTTACCTAACATTGAAATAGGTAAGCTTTTCCAGTATAAAATATTCTTTATTTAATTTATCAATATGGGGGAAATTAAATTTAAATAAAGAGTCAAATTTTTTGTAACGAAAATCCCAAGGTATTTAATATTTTTGTTTGTTATCTTAAAAAAGGGGAATTGTTGTAATATATGTAAGTTATATTTACCGTTATGGCATGAGTTCACTTTTATTCCAATTGATACAGTATCCTGAGAAAGATCCGAATTCCGTTATTAGTTTTAACAAATTTCGGATACTTGTTTTCTGGTTCAGTGATATAGAAAGTAATACATCATCCGCATATAAGGAGATTTTATTTTTAGTATCTCTAGTATCCATATCCATGTATTTCCGGATGTAATTCTCACCCTCTGGGCGAGAAAGTTCTATGCTAGTGCAAACAATAAAGGTGATAAAGGACAACCTTGTCTACAACTCGAGATAAACTGAATTTATAGTTGATAACATTCGGTTTGATGTTATTCTAGCTATTGGATTTGTATATAACAACTTCTAAATCCAAGTAGTAAACTTCTCTCCCAATTTGAAAGCTTCCATAACCGAAAATAGGTAGGGCCATTCCACTTGATCAAAAGCTTTTTCTGCGTCAAGCGAAATGACTACTAAAATCTTTTTTATCACTTCTTTTCGAATATATAATATTAAATAACCGTCTTAATTGTATGAGGAATATCTTTTGGTATAAAATCCTGTTTGATCGGATGGATTAATTCGTTAACGACTGACTTAGCCTTTGTTGCTAGGATTTTTGTTAATATCTTTTGATCAGTATTTAATAGAGCTATTCGCTCTAATGATCCTGGTTCATCCAAGTCTTTATTTATTTTGGGTATCAGTTGTTATAAATAGATTCATTCAACGTTTCTGGTAATTTTCTGTTGTGTGTATATTTTGTTCATATAATGATTTCAGACGCTGAACCATATGATTCATGAAATATTTTATAAAATTCCGCAAACCTATACCATCTGGTCCCGGTGTTATTACCATTTTTTAATGATCTAATTACATTCTTGGATTTCTTTTATTGAGGATATCACATTTAGTAATTCTCTATTTTGTAAATCCAGTCCTTTCAGGTTACATTTTCTTTTAAAATGCTTCTAATTTCTGTTTTATTTACTGTTGCTTTAGCAGTGTATAAGTTTTATAATATTGCATAAATCTTTCATTAATATCTTTGGGTTGTTATTATTTGTTATCAACAATTCATCATTATGTGATTTAATCCTATGGATAATTTTTTCAGCTTCAATTTCCTTAATTGTCGAGCCAATAATTTTGTGGTTTATCTCCAAAATTCAAACTGTAATTGTTTAGTATGTTGATAAAACTTTTACAACTTTGATCTGTATATATTTTATTTAATTTTTATATTTCAATGCTGCAATTTTATTGTGAAATATTATATCTGGTTTTAGGTTGCTATTCTGTATATCTAATTGTTTAATCTCCCTTTCCAAATCTTGTTGTTCCTTCCGAATCTTTTTTATGGAATGCTTGTGAAGAGATCATGATTCCCTGGAAGATATGCTTTGAATGTTTCCCATAATAAGGAGCAAGATATTTCTGTGTTGATCATTTGTTTAAAAAAAATCTTAATTTGAGTTTGATATATTCCTGAGTAGTTTTATTTTTTAAATTTCTGTGGTTAAATTTTCACTGTCCTGATTTTCTGTTTTGCATTTATTTTAATTTAAATGTTAATGGCGCATGATCTGAAATTATAATATTATGATATTTGGATTTCATAAGTTAACTGATGAAATAAGTTTTTGCGTCCACCAAAAAATAATCTATTCTTGAATAAGTTTTATGTACTGGCGAGTAAAAAGAGTATTCTCGTCCAGTAGGATTTTCTGTTCTCCAAACATCTTTAATTGTTAGTCGTTTGCATATATGCGTTCTAATAATAAGTCACCTGGAGTATGCCATTTAGTTTTTCTTTGCTTTGTAGATCTATCTAAGTATGGGTGTAGTGTGCAATTACAATCTCCTCAATTATCAAATTATATTGTGTTAATTCCGGAATATTGTTAAGTTTACTTTCTTAAAAAACAATGGCTTAATCAAAATTTTTGTCCATATATATTAACAAAAATCATTTTTTCTGTGTTTAATTTCCTAATCACAATAATTGTATCTACCATCTTTTCAGTTATAGTGATGTATGCTTAAATAAAGTACCTTTACGAAATAATATTGCTACGCTCTTGATTTATGGTAAACGAAAGGTGGTTACATTTGTATCTATCCATTTAGCTTTCAACCTATATTCAGCGTCTTTTTTTTTAAGTGAGTTTCTGATATAAATTACATCAGCTTTAATTGCCTTTAAATGTGCCAATACTTTCCTCTCGCTTTATCGGTTCATTAATACCTTTATACATTCCAACTTACAAAACGTTAATCCTCATTCCCCGTATTCCTTTTTAAGTCTTGCATTTTATGTTTATAGAGATCTACAATAGAGTCTAAGGATCAGCGCGACAGACCCAACCTTACACCCGAACATCGAATAGATGAATTTTAAATCTCGTTTATGTCCCTCACGATATATCTCCATTGGTCCAAATGTGTAAACTCCATTCAAACTGAGAAAAACACAATAGATTGTATTAAAGAAGAGTAAAGGATAGTTTAAGAGGTTAGTGGTGGTGTGTTAAAGATAGGAGAAAAGAACTACATCTAGAGTAGTTGTTAGTTAGTGCTAGCCATACTAGCATGGGGCTATCCATCTAGCGACTTCCGTCGTGATGTTATTAAACTTGACCAGCTCCTAGGTTTAAGGAATTATTATTCCATAATATTATTTTACCGGGGGTATAACATTAAGGGAAAAAAAGGGTAAAAGAAAAAGGACAGAAAGAAAAAGGGTAGGATTCATCAAAAAAAAAAGGGGGGAAAACAGAAAAGAAAAAAAAAAAGGGGGAGAGATTTATCAAATTCTACTAATTCAAAAGATATAAAAGTGTTCTATATCTAGAATTAATTTAAAAATCTTAAGTAATATTAAACATGAAAAAATGAAAAGGCTATATAAGGGGGAAAAAAAGGGGATAAAAAAAATACCATAAAACAAAAGGAAAACCTAAAATTCAAGGTAAAAAATTGTTTGATAAGGAGAAAGATCTCCAAAATGAGATCCATCGCTATATTTAACTCTATTCATTAAATTAACATTAGTTGTTATTTATTAGTAGTAGGATTAGTTAGTAGTGAACAATCTTTAATTGGTAAAATAATACTAATAATAATACCGCGTCTTTTGTTGATTTTATTCTGATATTTGTGTTATTTATTACAGTACTCTATTAGTTATGTGATGAGACTAATTATTAATATCCAGATAACGCTTTCGATCCAGTTTTTTCTCTCAATTCCATTCGACATTGTCCATTCCGTCCAGTCCAAATATTATCTTGTAAGATCTTGCAGGATGTTGAGAATCCGTGTAAAATCTCTAAAAGTAGTGAGAGTCAGTATATTCACTTGTAGATATTTTTCAGGTCTTGAACTGCCGGGCGAATTCCAATGCTGCTGTTGGGGTGGTAAAGAAATGTTCCGCGGTCGTGTTAAAAGTAACTCTTAAAGTAGCTGGGTAATTCAAACCATTATCTCAGGTTTTGCACACCCCTCATGAGACTTTTAGCTTCATTAAATGCTTTCCGTTTCCTGGCAACTCTGGTGGGTAATCTCGGTAGATACTGATCCTTTGTCCTTCAAATATCAGGTTTCTGTTTCTCGAAGCTTTTCGCATAATCTCATCCAGAACAAAGTCATATTGTAGCTTTATAATCATTTGTCTTGGAGGGGCGTTTGGTCTGGTCTGACGTCTGCTGACTCTATGAGCACGAGCTAATAAAGGCATCTTCCAGAGATAGAATATCTTGCGTGAGTTTTGCAGTAAATTCTCCAGGATCTTCGTTTTTCTCTCGTCCTTCAGGAATCCCTGCAAATTCTCAGACATTTTGTCTTCTCTGACGTCCTTCTAGCTCAATACATTTCTCTGTTGTTTTAGTCGCAAGTTCGTTAGACGTTCATTTTCTGTAAGCAGCTTTTGCTGTAGTCAAAGCACTTGTATCAGCTATTTCTTCAAGGTTCTTTATACCAGCCATCTGTTGTTCGATCAGTATTCTCCATAGGATTCATCCTATTTTGAAAGTCTTTTTTAACCTTTTCAAGTTTTTTGTCCATTCTTCTTTGCCATTTCATGTAAACATTTCAGGTACAATATCTTCATTCTTCAAATCTTCCGATAATTTCTTGATCTTGTTTTCTATATTTAACTTTGTTTCATTGGATTTCTTTCAATTGATTATTCATCTGGTTCATCTGAGTGTTCATCTGGCTGTTTCATCTGGTTCATCTGGTTGTTCATCTGGTTTATTTCTTCCTTTAAACCAGCAATCTGTTGAGAAATAAAAGTTTTCAATTCCTCACCTTCCGTTTTTTTCCTGTTCTTTTGGATAACATCTTCCAGGGAGGGAGGTCCTACTCGTGTCCGAGGCTTCAGTTTAGCCTTCTGGCTGTCTCTGCCGGGTTGATCGACCTTTCCCCTTGTCGGTAGGGCTCCGTGCTGTTGACATAATTAGTCGCGCGCCTGATGACGTCACTCACAACACTCGGTGCAGAAAGGGCAGGCAGCAAGCAGCAGACAGCGGGTAGGTCCCTTAATCCCCCGTTTTTTCCAGTTTTTTTTCGTGGAGCTGGCTGGCGTTATCCTCTAGCCCTCCATAGCGCCACCGGAAGTCATTTCTTTTCTTTTCAATTGCCATTTCAATTTCAAGCACAGGGCAGGCCAAACAACTCATCTCATTTTCATTTCATTTCCATTTCCATTTATGTTCCACGCACAGGCAGACCAAGCAACTCATGTCATTTTCATTTCATTTCCATTGTCATTTCAGTTTCAAGCACAGGACTGGCCAAACAACTAATCTCATTTTCATTTAATTTAATTTCCATTGCCATTTCAGTTTCAAGTACAGGGCAGGTCAAACAACTCATTTCATTTTCATTTCATTTCATTTCATTTCATTTCATTTCATTTCCTTTCCATTCCATTGCCATTTCACTTTTAAGCACGGGACAAGCCATACAACTCATCCCATTTGCATTTCATTGCATTTCCATTGCCATTTCAGTTTCATGCACAAGGCAGGCCAAACAACTAATCTCATTTTCATTTCCTTTTTATTTCACATTAGTCTTCATTATGTATACACAAATAAAACACAAATATAACAACGAAACATACAACAATGCAGTGAAACGTTCAACAGTGTAGCGGGGGGTTCAGTTTACAATTAATAATGCAGTATACAGAACTATTTTCTTATTAGAACATTTTCCAATAACTGACATTATTGTCAATAAAACTATACAGTGTTGATGTCTTTATTTCTATACCTAATCAATTTCCCCGAAAAGGTTCAATCTTTGGGTGTTAATGGCGGAGTAGCAAGATGGATTCAACAGTGGCTGAATGGGAGATGTCAGAGAATAATGGTGGATGGCTGTTTGTCAGAGTTGGAAGCCGGTGACCAGTGTGGGTGCCTCAGGGATCTGTGTTGGGTCCACTGTTGTTTGTCATGTATAATTCAATGATCTGGATGATGGGGTGGAAAATTGGATAAGTAAGTATGCAGATGATACTAAGATAGGTGGTATTGTGGATAATGAAGTAGATTTTCAAAGTCTACAGAGAGAATTTGGGCCATTTGGAAAAGTGGGCTGAAGAGATGGCAGATGGAGTTTAATGCTGATAATAAGTGTGAAGTGCTACATCTTGGCAGGACAAATCAAAATAGGACGTACATGGTAAATGGTAGGGAATTGAGGAATGCTGTGGAACAGTGGGTTCTAGGAATAACTGTGCAATGGTATGGGAATTGAGGAATGCTGTGGAACAGAGGGATCTAGGATAACTGTGCATATTGTTCCCTGAAGGTGGAATCGCTGTAGATAGGTGTGGTAAAGAAAGCCTTTGGTGTGCTGGCCTTTATAAATCAGAGCATTGTTATAGGAGTAGGGAAGTAATGTTAAATTGTACAAAGGCATTGGTAAGACCAATTCTGGAGTATGGTGTACAATTTTGGTCGCCTAGTTATAGGAAGGATGTCAACAAAATAGAGAGAGTACAGAGGAGATTTACTAGAATGTTGCCAGGGTTCCAGCAACTATGTTACAGAGAAAGGTTGAACAAGTTAGGTCTTTATTCTTTGGAGAAGGTTAAGGGGGGACTTGATTGAGGTCGTTAAAATGATGAAAGGGATAGACAGAGTTGACGTGGATACGTCTATCTCCTCTGTACTCTCTCTATTTTCAGGGAACTCTCTCTACCTTCAGGGAACTATGCACAGTTATTCCTAGATCCCTCTGTTCCACAGCATTCCTCAATTCCCTACCATTTACCATGTACGTCCTATTTTGATTTGTCCTGCCAAGATGTAGCACTTCACACTTATCAGCATTAAACTCCATCTGCCATCTTTCAGCCCACTTTTCCAAATGGCCCAAATCTCTCTGTAGACTTTGAAAATCTACTTCATTATCCACAATACCACCTATCTTAGTATCATCTGCATACTTACTTATCCAATTTTCCACCCCATCATCCAGATCATTGATATACATGACAAAACAACAGTGGACCCAACACAGATCCCTGAGGCACCCACTGGTCACCGGCTTCCAACCTGACAAACAGCCATCCACCATTATTCTCTGACATCTCCCATTCAGCCACTGTTGAAATCCATCTTGCTACTCCGCCATTAACACCCAAAGATTGAACCTTCTGAACCAACCTTCCATGGGGAACCTTGTCAAGGCCTTACTGAAATTATATAGACAACATCCACTGCTTTATCCTCATCAATTTCCCTAGTTACCGCTTCAAAAATTCAAGAAGGTTTGTCAAACATGACCTTCCAGGCACAAATCCATGTTGACTGTTCCTGATCAGACCCTGTTTATCCAGATGCTTATATATATTATCTCTAAGTATCCTTTCCATTAATTTGCCACCACTGACGTCAAACTAATGGTCTATAATTGCTAGGTTTATTCTTTGAACCCTTTTTAAACAATGGAACAACATGCGCAGTACGCCAATCCTCCGGCACTATTCCCGTTTCTAATGACATTTGAAATATTTCTGTCATAGCTCCTGCTTATTTCTACACTAACTTCCCTCAATGTCCTAGGGAATATCCTGTCAGGACCTGGAGACTTATCCACTTTTATATTTTCAAAAGTGTCAGTACTTTCCTCCTCTTTGAATCTCATAGTTTCCATAGCTACTCTACTTTTTCCCCTTACAGAGTTCAATATCCTTCTCCTTGGTGAATACCGAAGAAAAGAAATTGTTCAATATCTCCCCCATCTCTTTTGGCTCTGCAGATAGCTGTCCATTCTGGTTCTCTAATGGTCCAATTTTATCCCTCGTTATCCTTTTGCTATTAATATAGCTGTAGAAACCCTTTGGGTTTACTTTCACCTGTCTTGCCAAAGCAACCTCATATCTTCTTTTAGCTTTCCTAATTTCTTTCTTAAGATTCTTTTTACATTCTTTATACTCCTCTAGCACCTCATTTACTCCATGCCTCCTATAATTATTGTAGATATCTCTCTTTTATTTCATTCCATTTCAAATACCATTTCAGTGTCAAGCACAGGACAGGCCAAACAACTCATCCCATTTTCATTTCATTTCCATTGCAATTTCAGTTTCATGCACAGGGCAGGCCAAACAACTCATCTCATTTTCATTTCCTTTCATTTCCATTGCCATTCCAGCTTCAAGCACAGGGCAGGCCAAAAAACTCATCTCATTTTCATTCCATTTCCGTTCCATTGCCATACCAGTTTCAAGCACAGGGCTGGCCAAACAACTCATCTCATTTCCATTGACATTTCAATATTATGCACAGGGCAGGCCAAACAACTCATCCCATTTGCTTGAAATTGAAATGGCAATGGAAATGAAATAAAATGAAAATGAGATGTGTTGTTTGGCCAGCCCTCTGTTTGAAACTAAATTGGTATTCAAAATGGAATGAAATGGAAATCAGATGAGTTGTTTGGCCACCCTTGTGCTTGAAACTGAAATGGCAATGGAAAAGAAATGAAATAGAAATGAGATGAGTCATTTGGCATGCCCTGTGCTTGAAACTGAAATTGCAATGGAAAAGAAATGAAATGAAAATTAAATGAGTTGTTTGGCCAGCCCTGTGTTTGAAACTGAAATGGTAATCAAAATGAAATGAAATGAAAATGTGATCCGTTGTTTTGCCTGAACTGTGCTTGAAACTGAAATGGCAATGGAAATGAAATAAAATGAAAATGAGATGAGTTGCTTGGCGTGCCCTGTGCTTGAAACTGAAATGGCAATGGAAATGAAATGAAATGAAAAAGAGATGAACTATTTGGCGTGCACTGTGCTTGTAACTGAAATGGCAATGGAAATGAAATGAAATGAAAATGTGATGAGTTGTTTGGCCAGCCCTGTGCTTGAAAATGAAATGGCAATGGAAATGAAATGAAATGAAAATTAAATGAATTGTTTGGCCAGCGTTGTGCTTGAAACTAAAATGGCAATGGAAATGAAATTAAATGAAAATGAAATGAGTTGTTTGGCCAGCCCTGTGTTTGAAACGGAAATGGTATTCGAAATGGAATGAAATGAAAATGTGATGAGTTGTTTGGCCTGCCTTGTGCTTGAAACTGAAATGGCATTGGAAAATAAATGTAATGAAAATGAGATGAGTTGTTTGGCCTGCCCTGTGCTTGATTCTGAAATGGCAATGGAAATGAAATGAAAAGAAAATGAGATGAGTTGTTTGGCCTGCCCTGTGCATGAAACTGAAATGGCAATGGAAATTAATTGAAATGAAATGAAAATGGGATGAGTTTTTTGGCCTGTCCTGTGTTTGAAACTGAAATGGCAATGGAAATGAAATGAAATGAAAATTATATGTATTCTTTGGCCAGCGTTGTGCTTGTAACTGAAATGGCAATGGAAATGAAATGAAATGAAAATGAGATGAGTTGTTTGGCCATCCCTGTGCTTGAAATGAAATGGCAATGGAAATGAAATTAAATGAAAATTATATGAATTGTTTGGCCAGCCCCGTGCTTGAAACTGAAATGGCAATGGAAATGAAAGGAAATGAAAATGAGATGAGTTGGTTGGTCTCACTGTGCTTGAATCTGGAATGGCAATGGAAATTAAAGGAAATGAAAATGAGATGAGTTGATTGACTTGCCCTGTGCATAAAACTGAAATTGCAATGGAGATGTACTGAAAATGGGATGGGTTGTTTGGCCTGTCCTGTGCTTGAAACTGAAATGGCTATGGAAAGGAAATGGAATGAAAATTAGATTAGTTGTTTGGCCTGCCCTGTGCGTGAAACCGAAATGGAAATGGAAATTAAATGAAAATGAGATGAGTTTTTGGCCAGCCCTGTGCTTGAAACTGAAATGGAAATGGAATTGAAATAAAATGAAAATGCGAAGAGTTGTTTGGCTGCCCTGTGCTTGAAACTGAAATGGCAATGGAAATGAAATAAATGAAAATGAGATGCACCTCGTACATTTTCACGTACCAGGTAAAAATCTAGGCTGTATGCACGTGAGTCGAGACAGCAACATAACTCAACTTGGCCGTTAAGGTGTACTCGAGTTCCAGCAAACGAGACAAGTGATGCTGCTGTAGGAGATAAGGTTCCTGTGTTTTTCAGCTTTTGGAAAGCAGCCAAATTTATGACGTTATGGCGCACACCCGTGTCCACTGGCATAAAGGGTTATGCCATTAATGAGCAATGCGACCTTGGGATTTAGCTGTTGGTGCAGTGAATTAGACAAAGCATGTATATCATTTCATTTTCATTTAATTTCATTTCCACTGCCATTTCAGTTTCAGTTTCAAGCACAGGGCAGGCTAAACAACTCATTTCATTTTCATTTCATTTCCATTTCCGTTTCAAGCACAGGGCAGGCCAAACAAATATTTCATTTTCATTTCATTTCATTTCCACTGCCATTTCAGTTTCAAGCACAGGGCTGGCCAAACAACTCGTCCCATTTTCATTTCATTACATTTCCATTGCCATTTCAGTTTCAATCACAGGGCAGGCCAAACAACTCATCAAATTTTCATTTCATTCCATTTCCATTGCCATTTCAGTTTCAAGCGCAGGGCAGGCCAAACAACTCATCTCATTTTCATTTCATTTCATTTTCATTGCCATTTCAGTTTCAAGCACAGGGCAGGGCAAACAATTCATCTAATTTTCATTTCATTCCATTTCCATTGCCATTTCAGTTTCATGCACAGGGCAGGCCAAACAACTCATCTCATTTTCATTTAATTTCATTTCCACTGCCATTTCAGTTTCAGTTTCAAGCACAGGGCAGGCTAAACAACTCATTTCATTTTCATTTCATTTCCATTTCCGTTTCAAGCACAGGGCAGGCCAAACAAGTCATTTCATTTTCATTTCATTTCATTTCCACTGCCATTTCAGTTTCAAGCACAGGGCTGGCCAAACAACTCGTCTCATTTTCATTTCATTACATTTCCATTGCCATTTCAGTTTCAATCACAGGGCAGGCCAAACAACTCATCAAATTTTCATTTATTTTCATTTCCATTGCCATTTCAGTTTCAAGCGCAGGGCAGGCCAATCAACTCATCTCATTTTCATTTCATTTCATTTTCATTGCCATTTCAGTTTCAAGCACAGGGCAGGGCAAACAATTCATCTAATTTTCATTTCCATTTCCATTACTATTTCAGTTTCAAGCACAGGGCAGGCCAAACAACTCATCTCATTTTCATTTAATTTCATTTCCATTGCCATTTCAGTTTCAAGCACAGGGCAGGCCAAACAACTCATCGCATTTTCATTTCATTTCATTTCCATTACCATTTCAGTTTCAAGCACAGGGCAGGCCAAACAACTCATCTCATTTTCATTTCATTTCATTTCCATTGCCATTTCAGTTTCAAGCACAGGGCAGGCCAAACAACTCATCGCATTTTCATTTCATTTCATTTCCATTGCTATTTCAGTTTTACGCACAGGACAGGCCAAACAACTAATCTCATTTTCATTTTACTTCGGAGTCACGTGAGTGACTATGTGAAGAACCCCGTACAGCCATCGTGTGTCATTACATCAGACGCTTTCGTGCAGACGACTGTGGAGCAGCGCAGCTCCTCCAACGGTGAGTCTAAAAAAGTTTCAGGTAAGTGCTATTTCTTACCTGTTCTAGGTTTCCTTCAGGAACCTCCGGGGTTCTTGTGGGATGGTCGCGAGGCCGACGATTGAACCAGCCTAGGGCTTTGGGGGGAAAACCCTGGCCCGACCACGGGAGCGGGGAGCTAGCGAATGTCGGTTTGCGATCGGAGTCACTGATAACGCGGTCAGTGACTCCACAAGTTGGGTTCCCGGGGAGGGGATACCCGAGAATAGTGCGGTTCCAGACCGCAGTAGTCCCTAGGGGATGGGGCTTAACGGACCTGAAAGGTCAGCCTGGGTTCCCAGTGGTGGGGAAACTCAAGTCTTTCCGGTTCCCAGACCGCAGTAGTCCCCAAGAAATGGGGTTTAATTCAAGTAAATGAGTAACCCGGGTGCCCGGGGATTGATTCCCGGGGAGGGGAAATTCACTTATGGTGTTCCCTAACCACAATAATCCCCAGGATATGGGGACAGTTGACAAAATAGTCAGAGTAATTAAGAAAGATTTGGTAGGTTCACCTCTGGGAATGAATTTAGAGAAACTCCTTTAGGCAGGAGGTGGATCAGTAGTAAAGTTATGGCAATGGCAGCCTATGGCAGAAGCTGAGCCAGCAGCACCTTTGGGAAGGGCTGCATCATGGGAATGCCAAGTTATGGCAGTGCCAACCTATGGGAGAGGTTGTGCCAACAGTACCTTTGGGTAGGGCTGCATCATTCGAATGCCAAGTTATGGCAGGCTAGCCTATGGGAAAGGCTGTGCCAGCAGTACCTTTGCTCAGGACTGCTCATGGGGATGCCAAGCTATGGCAGGCTAGCCTATTGGAGAGGCGGTGCCAGCAGTACCTTTGCTCAGGACTGCTCATGGGGATGCCAAGTTATGGCAGGCTAGCCTATTGGCGAGGTTATGCCAGCAGCATCTTTGCTCAGGGCTGCTTCATGAGAACGCCAAATCTATGGCAAATACTGGTCTATGGGAAAGGCCGCGCCAGCAGCACCTTTCTTCAGGGCTGCTTTATGGGCGCCAGCGGTACCTTCTTCAGGGCTGCTTTATGGGAATAGCTATTTAGTAGGGTATTCCCATTTACAGTGATCATGGGGGATGAGGGGTCATTGTTAGGATAAGGCAATATAACAGGATCTGTTAAGTCTTAAACTATATTTGAGAAATTGGGCTCCTCCATCCAGCTAGATTAAGTCTATCAAATAGATAGACTTGTAGGATGTTGGGATTCACTTTTAGGTATTCAATTGGCTGTGATGCTGGCCTGGGCATTAGATGGCTGTCAATAAACTCTGGTAACAGGTTTACTAGTCGTTAGATTAATTGTTAATAGTATAGATGTGATTCAGCTGTGCAAGTAAGACAACTTATCTTGTTAAATGGTTAACTATTAAGTGCCTTATAGGTCATTGTTAACACACCTTGATTCTCCAGGTGAAATTAATAAAGTCACAAGGATGGACAAAGGTATTCATTTCTGCTCCAGTTGTTGTTAAGTAAATCTTCAATTATATTACAATATGGTGCTAATGGCCCTAAATAGGAAATTGTGTCAGCAGCGCTTTTAGCAGGCCTGCTTAAGGTCTCCCTCATGTAGGAGGAGAGCATGCTGCGTCAGTATTATTCTGACGCTGGGGCCATGGCAAAGTCGGCGTATTGCTGAAGCTGCGCCAGCAGCACCTTGTATGAGGGCTGCTTAATTGCTCCCTCACGTAAGAGGAGAGCATGTGGGATCGGTATAGTCTAATGCCGAGTCTGAGGGTATAGCCATAGAGCATGCCCAAGGGATTCAGGGCATATGCCCAGAGGTCTATGCCTGGCCAGAAAGTTACCATCCCAAACACATATGCAGTGAATACCGCTCTAAGGGGGGCATTACAGTTGGCCGTCGAAATCTTCTATTCAGGTAAGACCTTTCCATAGGCGAAACCTGGAGAGCAAAGCACAAGCTGTTGGAACGAGCAAGGTTTCATAGTTTTGGCGATTATGCACCCCACGTCTTTATTGGCAGTAAGAGGTTCACTGAAGTTGGTGGCAGCATGAAGGCTGACCAGAGGTTCCACACACTGTACCTGTGCTACTCTACAATTAAGGGACCACTTACAGCATGGTAAGGTGTACACTTAGTTATACATTACAAATGATTGAGACATTATCAGCTATTTGAGGGGTCTAATCATGTAAAATGGTCTGTTCTAGCTTTTCAAGCAGGTTAGAATTGTGTAGGTTCAGTAGAAGGACCAAGATTGTCTTACAAGACCATTTCGGAAATCGGGCCACAGTTGCTGTTTACGGCAGATTCCAAGTTGCAAATATCATCTTGAGTCTGGAGGTGGAGCAGATTTGCATGATTTGCAAAAAATGTCTGCTGTGGGTATCAACTATCTATAGACCCTACGGGCATCGTAGGTTAAAGGGTGATTGGACAAATGTGCATATTGTGATGCTCATGTTGATACATTATGATGATGGCATATAACCATATAACAATATAACAATTACAGCACGGAAACAGGCCCTCTCGGCCCTTCCAGTCCATGCCGACCATTTGTTTTCCCCTAGTCCCATCTACCTGCACTCAGACCATACCCCTCCATTCCCTTCACGTCCATATACCTATCCACTTTACTCTTAAATGTTAAAATCGATCCTGCCTCCACCACTTCTGCTGGAAGCTCATTCCACACAGCCACCACCCTCTGAGTAAAGAAGTTCCCCCTCACGTTACCCCTAAACTTCTGTCCCTTAATTCTCATGTCATCATGCTTCTTGTTTGAATCTTCCCTACCCTCAATGGGAAAAAACGTATCCACGTCAACTCTGTCTATCCCTTTCATCATTTTAAAGACCTCAATCAAGTCCCCCCTTAACCTTCTGCGCTCCAAAGAATAAAGACCTAACTTGTTCAACCTTTCTCTGTAAACATAGTTGCTGGAACCCTGGCAACATTCTAGTAAATCTCCTCTGTACTCTCTCTATTTTGTTGACATCCTTCCTATAACTAGGCGACCAAAATTGTACACCATACTCCAGAATTGGTCTTACCAATGCCTTGTACAATTTTTAACATTAGTTCCCTACTCCTCCTATATTCAATGCTCTGATTTATAAAGGCCAGCACACTAAAGGCTTTCTTTACCACCCTATCTACATGCGATTCCACCTTCAGGGAACTATGCACAGTTATTCCTAGATCCCTCTGTTCCACAGCATTCCTCAATTCCCTACCATTTACCATGTACGTCCTATTTTGATTTGTCCTGCCAAGATGTAGCACTTCACACTTAACAGCATTAAACTCCATCTGCCATCTTTCAGCCCACTTTTCCAAATGGCCCAAATCTCTCTGAGTTTGAAAATCTACTTCATTATCCACAACACCACCTATCTTAGTATCATCTACATACTTACTTATCCAATTTTCCACCCCATCATCCAGATCATTGATGTACATGACAAACAACAGTGGACCCAACACAGATCCCTGAGGCACCCCACTGGTCACCGGCTTCCAACCTGACAAACAGCCATCCACCATTACTCTCTGACATCTCCCATTCAGCCACTGTTGAATCCATCTTGCTACTCCGCCATTAACACCCAAAGAATGAACCTTCTTAACCAACCTTCCATGGGGAACCTTGTCAAAGGCCTTACTGAAATCCATATAGACAACATCCACTGCTTTACCCTAATCAATTTCCCTAGTTACCGCTTCAAAAAATTCAAGACGGTTTGTCAAACATGACCTTCCAGGCACAAATCCATGTTGACTGTTCCTGATCAGACCCTGTTTATCCAGATGCTTATATATATTATCTCTAAGTATCCTTTCCATTAATTTGCCCACCACTGATGTCAAGCTAATAGGTCTATAATTGTGTTAGTGACGAGGGTGCAATCAGTTAAAGACCCATGGAATGGTTACATATTTTGTTGTCACAGGAGAATCGTCAAGTATAGGTTAATGGCAACACAGAATTGGTGTTGAATTACGCTATATTATGAAATTCTGGTTAATGGAACACCTAACATGGTTCATGTTTATTTCACTGGTTGCAAAATATGTGGCATTACAGTGGCGAAACATACATTTTCACTAAAAGGAGTAGGGAGGACTTTTAAGGCTCCGTCCATTTTGTTTATCAATTGAGGTTTCAAATAAAGTCATTAAGAGGCCGCTTAAGGTTCCTATTGAGTGGTTATGCACATTGATTCCTGGTTTGTCGCGAATAATATACCCTTATTTGGTTATTTTAAACGTAATTTGCTGGTTCAGCCTGAGGCTTGGGAAATCAGTTGTTGCATGATAAACTCAAATTATGTTTTGCAGGTTTAATAAACTGCCCTAAGGTTTGGGTTGTTACATCTATCCTTCTATGTGTTCAAAGTGTTTGCATAGCACCAAACCGTGGAATTTTCTTTTCCAGGAGATGAAAGAGTTTGTTATGCTTATGTTCCATGGAAAATGTTATTGTTTGCTAAAGTTTTGAGTTCATGCTAAATTATCATTTGTTAATTATGGAGTTATACGGCCATTAATTGGGTTATCAAGGGGTAGGCTATCTTCAACATAGGTCCCAGGACCAATATAAGGCCATATGCGATGTTGACATTTGTGAACACTGTTTCACCAGGAGGCTGCAGCTATATCCTTAAATTTGGCTGGAGTTTATTAGGTAGTTATCCTTCTGGCACTGGTTTAGTGCAGCAGGTTCAGTCGCTACATAATTGTGATGGTACAGGATGATAACGTCTGTAAATTATAATATATAATATTATGTTATATATACTTGAGCAGACCAGAAGGGGGTCAGGTCTCAAAATAGTCACAGGCATACCAGGGGACCTTTGATAAGGTAAGCACACATATATACAACAATATGTCAAGGTCATCAAGAGCTTGGAGTTCTGGACTAGCAATGTTGTTGGTCACAATAAATAAATAAATAAATAGATACATAAATAAATAATTTGGGAGAACTTATTGTTCAGGCCATTCCAGATGAGTAAAACAGAGTTGTGTTATGTACTAATGGATTCTGATTCCAGATCTCATTACACCAGGGCTGCTACACCATCAGCAGCAAGGGTATTTATGTTCTGCTGGGTCGCATTGTTACGGCTGCAGCATGGTCCAACGGACGACTCTACAAACATCTGTAATGACCCATTGCTGAACCAGGGTTATTTGTAAACTCTGTTCATGTTCTGGTTATATTTTCCATCTGGGTGAGAGATGGAAATATTATTGTTTCATTTAAACAGCATCAGCATGTTTTACATCTATGTTATGACTGTATGCATTATGAATGTTTTCCTTCATTTGTCAATGAAGCAGGTGTAGTTGTGTACACTCGTTTCACATGGCATGATATCACGGAGCTTTGAAGTCTTCACGTAGTCACTCACGTGACTCTGAAGTAAAATAGTGAGATTAAACGAGAACTTACCAGTTTGAAGTTTGATCTTTATTTTATGAGGAGTCGAGTTGAGGGTCTACGCGCCCTCTGCTCCCAGCCCTCATAGACCTCATCTGGTAGTTCTAGTCTTTGTTATCTTACCATTATACTTCAGTCATGATTATCTGTGATTTCACACCGTTGCTTTGAAGATTAACGCACGAACGGCTGTACGGGGTTCTTCACGTAGTCCCTCAACTCGACTCCTCATAAAATAAAGATCAAACTTCAAACTGGTAAGTTCTCATTTACTCTTACTATTTCATTTCAATTCCATTGCCATTTCAGTTTCAAGCACAGGGCCGGCCAAACAACTCATTTTATTTTCATTGAGGGCTAACAAAATATTTATTGAAAGTACTTTGCAGACACACAGTTCAGTAGACTCACTGCTTTGTTGACTCACAGCAGAACGACAGTTGTTGCCTCTCCATCGCATTCTTCCAGAGTAACTGACTCATGTCCAGGCTTCTGGGGTTGTATAGTTCTGCCAAACGAGCAGACCATACAGAGATTTTGTATGGCCGGCCAATCGAATTGTGCAGTTGTGTCAGTTTGACATGCGATATTTCGATAATCTACATTTGGATTTTAATTTGGAGGCGATATGTGAGTCTCATTAACTGATGGGAAGTGTCAGTTTAATTGCTGGGTGAAAAAGTTGTTGCGGACATGCAGAACTTCCTAAGCCTTCTAATGAGATAGAGGCGTTGGTGTGCTTTCTTAACCATAAGAAAATGATCAGTAGAATTAACACTACTATCCATGGTCGCAACCCACGCTCTCTCTTTCTTCACAAAAGTTGGCCACGTGGCCTGAGAGGGTTCCTGAAATTTGGAATTGTTGATGGTAGAACTTCAGCTAAAAATGGGAAATTGAGAGAGTGGTCTGAAAGTGTTTGCGGATGCATGTACTATGAAACTAATGAAGCTCAGGGCCCCTAATCCCGGAGGGGCCCGAGAAGCGATTTTAGTCCAAATATTCTTCTGATTTAAATCAGAATTCCGATTTTTTTGTTTTCCTAGAAATGTATCTGATTTTTCACCTCAACTAAACCCCTCGCCCCGACTAAACTTCAGGTCACACTGAAACCTCAACTCACTAAATCTCACCCCGACTAAACCTCCCACCACACACACAATCCCCACCTCGACAAATCGCCACCTCTCTCCCGCTCCCGCAGGGAGGGGCTGCGGCTGCCGCGGGCGGGGCTCGGGCTCGATGTCAACGTTAGCCCACTTGCTTTCTCGGGCAATGCGCCTGCGCCGCTCTCCTCACTCAGCCCCGCTACCCTGGTCACAGTCGTTCCGTTCACGCGAGGCGCCGCCAACGGCCGCGGGGGGCGCTATAAGTAGCGGATGCGGAGAGAGGCGGCGATTAGTCAAGGTGCGGATTAGGTGTGAGCGGAGTTTAGTCGTGAGGTGGGAGGTTTAGTTAAATTGAGATGGGGTTAAAGTGTGAGGTGAGATGTGAGGTTTATTTGAGAGGCGAGGTTTAGTGAGGTACGGTTTAGTCGAAGCGAGGTTTAGGTGTGAGGAGACGTTTGGTAGTGAGGTATCGCCGAGGCGAGGGGTTTAGTGGGGCAAGGGGATTAGTCGAGGTGTAGGTGTGTAGGTGAGGCGAAGTGAGCGTAGGTGAGATGAGGAGAAGTGGGTTTCTGAGCTCAGGAAGGGAGGCTGAGGTGCTGCTGAAGGAGACTGGACCACTGCCTTCTGTGGCACAGAATTCAACAAATTCACAACTCTGGGTGAAAAGGTTTTTTCTCATCGCAGTGCTAGGCAAAGAAACATTTCAGGTAACATTTTTTGTAAAGATTTTTCTAGCTGTATGAGGCCATTTATTGAAACATATAAGATTATTAAGGGTTTGGACACTCTAGAGGCAGTAAGCATGTTCCCAATGCTGGGAGAGTCCAGAACCAGGGGCCACAGTTTAAGAATAAGAGGAAAGCCATTTAGAACGGAGATGAGGACATACTTTTTCACACAGAGAGTTGTGAATCTGTGGAATTCTCTGCCTCAGAAGGCAGTGGAGGCCAGTTCCCTGGAGACTTTCAAGAGAGAGTTAGATAGAGCTCTTACAGATAGCAGAGTCAAGGGATATGGGGAGAAGGCAGGAATGGGGTACTGATTGTGGATGATCAGCCATGATCACAGTGAAAGGCGGTGCTGGTTCGAAGGGCCGAATAGGTACTCCTGCACCTATTGTCTATTGTCTATTTCATGAAATATATATCTTTTGGGGGTTCTTTTACTGCTTATGTGTAGGAAAAATTCTAAGCTTCTGTTATGTAAACTACCAGCAAAAAGCTTGAGAATCACTTTCAATTTATTGAAAATGCAGGAGCTTCAGGGGGCAATGCCAGGGGCCTAGCCAGCCTCCTGGACCCCCGGCCAATACTTCCTACTTTTGTTCTGGAGGTGAATATCATGCTTAGTCCACATGGCTTAAAATTTTTGGGTCTACTGTATGAGAAGGTTTTTTAAATAATAATATTAATAATATAGTATAATTCAATATAAAATAATAGCTACAATAAAAATCAAAAGGTTATTAAAGTATCATGTGGTCTTGCCATAACCGAAAAAACGTTCAAATTAAGCATGTTACATTCTCAATATATTTAATATAAAATACTTATAAATAATTTAAAACACTAATGACAGAAATTGAAATTTGTGGTGATCTGTCGTGGAACAACCCCATTGAAGAAGATAACAGGGGTTACCTAGACGTTGCTGGTTCCGAAGGGGCCCCCATTACAGTTCAGGCTTCAGGGCTCCAAAAATGTAGGTCCGCCGTTGATCATATATTGTGCCTGTAAGGTGCTTCCAATTCTCAATCTTTTCTGTCTTCGGCATTTCCCGTCCTTCCGGGTCCTCTTTTAAAATTTTCAACTGAATATAATTCAGCACAGCACGTATGGTCGTGTGTTGCAATCTTATTTTGACCTTGTTTTCAAAATCTCTATTTTTAGCTATGTTGAAACCTCAATGTCCCACTGGAGATACCGAAGTGTATAAAAAATATGGAAACGGACAGTCTCCATTTTTACCCGGGAAGATTGCGGGACACATCGTTCACGATAGAAGATGGTGCACATATATTTCCGTGTGGAGAAAATATTGTATATGATCATTGCGGTGACGGGAGTTACCGGTAAGTGAGCGCTGTACTTCACGTTGTTAAACTCTGTGTGTGAATGTACCATGAAAACGATGAAACTGCAGATCACTCACAATAATCTGACTGAAAGCCAATAAATCCACGGGCCTTAAGATCTGCATCCTAGAATACTCAAGAGTCAAGAGAGTTTTATTGTCATGTGTCCCACATAGAATCATGAAATTCTTACTTGTTGCAGCACAACAGAATATATAAACATAGTAAATTGTAAACGATATAATAAACGAGAGAGAAAAAAGGCCAGTGTCTATATATATACACACACACACTCACACACACACTCACACACACTCACACACACATATACACATAAACACCTACTCAAAAACAAACAAACAATGGCAGTGCAATAATAATAATAATAATAATAGTCTATTGTAGTTCACAATCTGTTTGAGGTTCTAGTGTTTAATCGGAGACCGTGCATGCAGTAGATACATTGCCTTTCACCTTCCAGATTTTTATTATAGATGTTTGCAAGTTGAAGTTGCGAAATGTAACAACACGAGAAAAGGGTAAGGAGACAGGAAAGTGTGTAATTAAAGACACATTCGCCATACAGCAGCAGCAGGGCAGTGGGTAAATTCACCGATAGTAAATGTCTGATGATTAGAATAAAGCTACAGCCGGTGTTAAAATGGATTTCTACAGGACCATCTTTTTGAAAAGCAAACTGAAGTGTTCTAATTGAAGGTTTCGCTATTAGAATTGACCAAAGATTTATGTTGCGCATGGACTTTCTAAAGACTTTTGATGTGCTGTAGTTCCCTATGAGACGATAATGTGTAAAATGATCACTGATGCGACACACTATTCTGGATTGGAAAATTGGTTAGCCTGAGTGGAAATGAATGGTTTGTTATCAGGTTGGTCACAGTCATGCAGTGATATAGTGTGTAAACAGGCCCTTCGGCCCAAGCCGCTCACACCGGCCAACAATATCCCAGCTACACGAGTCCCACTTGCCTGCGCTTGGTACATATCCATCCAAACATGTCCTATCCATCTATCCAGGGGTGTTCGTGAGCGGGGTTAACGTGGACACGGACGTGCCGGGCTCGGAATAAGTAAAATACAATTACAACTGCGATCAGGCCAGTTACAATGCCTTCTCGCAGTTCTGAATATGAATTGTGGCCGGGAATGTTGGAAAGCTCTAAGGTCTAGGCGATGGTTAGATTTAACGATGAGGTCGAAAAAATATCAAAACATGGAATAAATTAATGGATAGGGAAGTGAGTGGAAGCATTAGATGATGAGAGGGAATCGCCCATGATAGCACTGGAAGTTGATGCAGCAAGGGGCAACATTTATTTTAGTTTAGAGAGACAGCGCAGAAACAGGCTCACCGAGTCTGCGGCCGGACGTGTGTATGTTGACGCGATTCCCCCCGTATACTGGCAGTATCCTACACACTAGGGACATTTTACAATTTTTACAGAAGCCAATTCTGTACATTTATGGAGTGTGGGAGCAAACTGGAGCGCCCGTACAAATCCATGCGGTCACAGGGAGAACGAACGCATGCATCCTGGAACGCCGCGCGATTGTAGGGGAGATTCGACGCGCCACCGCATGCGATTTCACGCCTCATTTACATATGACGCGTAAATGAGGAGCAAATGACGGCCAAGTGGGACAGGCCCTTAACTCGACACCTGCGCCACTGTGCAGCCCTCATTATTAAGTCATAGCGGATCAGAACGGATCTGTTCTAATATTACGTGGGTTTACTTTGCAATCTTCAGTGGAAGATTGTCAGTTTATGGCAAAAAGCAGCGCTGAGAAGATGGTGACCTCTCTACGCTCCACCAGAGTCCAATGCAGGCGGCTTTCTGGGAAGTTATTTTAGAGGGGGGTGTACGTTGAGAAATTCATTGATTACTGTTACTATCTGGAGCCAATAACCGCGTGAGAGTCTGTCAGAGTAAGATGGTGCGGGTCATATAAGCATTATAACCATTACAGCACGGAAACAGCACTCCCCACCGCCCTCCCGGCCCTTTCCGTCCGTGCCGGACCATTTGTTTTCCCCCTAGTCCCATCTACCTGCACTCAGACCATACCCCTCCATTTTCCCTTCACGAACCATCACCCTCTCCATCAACCTATTCACTTTATCTTAAATGTTAAAATCGCATGCTGCCTCCACCCACTTCTGCTGGAAGCTGATTCCCACACAGCCACCACCCTTGAGTAAAGAAGTTCCCCCTCACGTTACCCGAAAAACACTCTGTCCCTTAATTCTCATGTCCTGCCCTCTTGTTTGAATCTTCTTCCCTACCCTCAATGGAGAAAAAACGTATCCACGTCAACTCTGTCCAATTATCAATTTATCCCTTTCATCATTTAAAGACCTCAATCAAGTCCCCCCTTAACCTTCTGCGCTCCAAAGAATAAAGACCTAACTTGTTCAACCTTTCTCTGTAACATAGTTGCTGGAACCCTGGCAAACATTCTAGTAAATCTCCTCTGTACTCTCTCTATTTTGTTTGACATCTTCCTATAATAGGCGACCAAAATTGTAACACCATTATCCAGAATTGGTCTTACCAATGCCTTGTACAATTTTAACATTTAACTTCCCTACTCCTATATCAATACTATGATTTATTAAAGGCCAGCACACCAAAGGCTTCTTTACCACCCTATCTACATGCGATTCCACCTACATGGAACTATGCACAGTTATTCCTAGATCCTCTGTTCCACAGCATTCCTCAATTCCCTACCATTTACCATGTACGTCCTATTTTGATTTGTCCTGCCAAGATGTAGCACTTCAGACTTATCAGCATTAAACTCCATCTGCCATCTTTCAGCCCACTTTTCCAAATGGCCCAAATCTCTCCGTAGATTTTGAAAATCTACTTCATTATCCACAACACCACCTATCTTAGTATCATCTGCATGCTTACTTATCCAATTTTCCACCCCATCATCCAGATCATTGATGTACATGACAAACAACAGTGGACCCAACACAGATCCCTGAGGCACCCCACTGGTCACCGGCTTCCAACCTGACAAACAGCCATCCACCATTACTCTCTGACATCTCCCATTCAGCCACTGTTGAATCCATCTTGCTACTCCGCCATTAAAACACCAAAGATTGAACCTTCTTAACCAACCTTCCATGGGGAAAACCTTGTCAACGGCCTTACTAAAATCCATATAGACAACATCCACTGCTTTACCCTCATCAATTTCCCTAGTTACCGCTTCTAAAAAATTCAAGATGGTTTGTCAAACATGATCTTCCCAGGCACAAATCCATGTTGACTGTTCCTGATCAGACCCTGTTTATCCAGATGCTTATATATATTATCTCTAAGTATCCTTTCCATTAATTTGCCCACCACTGACGTCAAACTTAATAGGTCTATAAATTGCTAGGTTTATTCTTTGAAACCCTTTTTAAAACAATGGAACAACATGCGCAGTAACGCCAATCCTCCTGCACTATTCCCGTTTCTAATGACATTTGAAATATTTCTGTCATAGCTCCTGCTATTTCTACACTAACTTCCCTCAATGTCCTAGGGAATATCCTGTTGGACCTGGAGACTTATCGCCACTTTTATATTTTTCAAAAAGTGTCAGTACTTCCCCTCTTTGAATCTCATAGTTTCCACAGCTACGCTACTCTTTCCCCTTAACTCACCGAGTTCAATATCCTTCTCCTTGGTGAATTACCGAAGAAAATAAATTGTTCAATATCTCCCCCATCTCTTTTGGCTCTGCAGGATAGCTGTCCATTCTGGTTTCTCTAATGGTCCAAATTTTATCCCTCGTTATCCTTTTGCTATTAATATAGCTGTAGAAAACCCTTTGGGGTTACTTTCACCTTTCTTGCCAAAGCAACCTCATCTTCTTTTACCTTCCTAATTTCTTTCTTAAGATTATTTTTACATTCTTTATACTCCTCTAGCACCTCATTTACTCCATGCCTCCTATAATTATTGTAGATATCTCTCTTTTTTTTCGAAACAAGTGTCCAATTTCCCTTGTAAACCATGGCTCTATTGTCCCATTTTTACTATTTTCCTTTTCAATAGTAAGTAGGGTCGGGTGAATACTGTCCATGTATATAACGTGAGTTACTTACAGGCGAGGATCATCGGAACCAACAGCTCTCTTCCCATCCGTTCTGATCCGGGATCACTCCTGGTCTCGGTTAGTTTCAACAGAGGCAGCCTGCGCCATTATGTGCGTTCAGGGCGCGACCAAACTCCCCGGTCCTTCCCGGCAGGCAACCGCGTCGACAAACCGTGTCCCCCCCCCCCCCCCCCCCCCCCTTCCCTGGCAGCCGCAAACCTCGGTCAACAACAATAATAAGAAACGGCAACCAGTCTTCGAGCCTGCTCCGCATTGGTTTGTCCATCTCCCGTAGCTCTTGTTTCCAGCGCTTTTCCCATATCATATAACCATATAACAATTACAGCACGGAAACAGGCCCTCTCGGCCTTCCAGTCCGTGCCGGACCATTTGTTTTCCCCTAGTCCCATCTACCTGCACTCAGACCATACCCCTCCATTCCCTTCACGTCCATATACCTATCCAATTTACTCTTAAATGTTAAAATCGATCCTGCCTCACCACATTCTGCTGGAAGCTGATTCACACAGCCACCACCCTCTGAGTAAAGAAGTTCCCCCTCACGTTACCCGAAACCTCTGTCCCTTAATTCTCATGTCATGCCCTCTTGTTTGAAACTTCCCTACCCTCAATGGGCAAGAAAAACGTATCCACGTCAACTCTGTCTATCCCTTTCATCATTTTAAAGACCTAAAATCAAGTTCTCCCATTCTAGTATCTCCTCTGTACTCTCTCTATGTTTGTTGACATCCTTCCTATAACTAGGCGACCAAAATTGTACACCATACTCCGGAATTGGTTTACCAATGCCTTGTACAATTTTAACATTACTTCCCTACTCCTATATTCAATGCTCTGATTTATAAAGGCCAGCACACCAAAGGCTTTCTTTACCACCCTATCTACATGCGATTCCACCTTCAGGGAACTATGCACAGTTATTCCTAGATCCCTCTGTTCCACAGCATTCCTCAATTCCCTACCATTTTACCATGTACGTCCTATTTTGATTTGTCCTGCCGAGATGTAGCACTTCACACTTATCAGTATTAAACTCCATCACCAGATGTCGGGCGGTCATTCGGATTTCTGTTCTGAAAAAACCCAATGCCTGAGCACAATGATGGGCAGCTCTTCTCTCCAGAGATGCTGCCTGTCCCGCTGAGATACTCCAGCATTTTTGTGTCTCCCTTTGACATGAGACGTTTCCTCGTCATTTGTCAGAATGGTGTCCCCCTTAACTCAAATGAACTCAAGAATCTTTGAGCGGAGAAGTATCCTTCTTGTAACTGGCCTCGTCAATATTGACGAACACTGTAAGTTTGGATGATTGTATTCTGCAAATTCTGGGCAACAGGGACCCATCCTACTCAATCTCCTCGATGCAATGTGGCAATGTCCTAATAACGGTGACGAGGCCAGCGAACCATCCTGCGGTAACCATTGTATGCACCGTTATCAACCGAGCAACGACCAACTGCGCGCTACTTCAATATGAATTCTCCTCCTCGCTGTGAGGAGGATGCTAGGAGACTGCAAGGTGACTTGGATAGGCTGGGTGAGTGGGCAAATGTTTGGCAGATGCAGTATAATGTGGATAAATGTGAGGTTATCCACTTTGGTGGCAAAAACAGGTAAGCAGACTATTATTTAAATGGTGGCCGATTAGGAAAAGGGGAGATGCAGCGAGACCTGGGTGTCATGGTACACCAGTCATTGAAAGTAGGCTTGCAGGTGCAAGCATGGCAGTTGAAAAAAAGCGAATGGTATGTTAGCTTTCATAGCAAAAGGATTTGAGTACAGGAGCAGGGGAGGTTTCTACTTCAGTTGTACAGGGTCTTGGTGAGACCACACCTGGAGTATTGCGTACTGTTTTGGTCTCCAAATCTGAGGAAGGACATTAATGCCATAGAGGGAGAGTGCAGAGAAGGTTCACCAGACTGATTCCTGGGATGTCAGGACTGTCTTATGAAGAAAGACTGGATTAGACTCGGTTTATACTCTCTGGAATTTAGGAGATTGAGAGGGGTTCTTATAGAAACTTACAAAAATTCTTAAGGGGTTGGACAGGCTAGATGCAGGAAGATTGTTCCCGATGTTGGGGAAGTCCAGGACAAGGGGTCACAGACTTAAGGATAAGGGGGAAATCCTTTAAGACGAGATGAGAAAGGACTTTTTTCACACAGAGAGTGGTGAGTCTCTGGAACTCTCTGCCACAGGTACGGGGATACTGAGTTGGATGATCAGCATGATCATATTGAATGGCCGGTGCAGGCTCGAAGGGCTGAATGGCCTACTCCTGCACCTAATTTCTATGTTTCTATTGAATGACACGTGTCGAGGATTAACTGGAGCCAGGGTTGTGGTTGTTTCTATTCAATATTAAACTGCCTCTTCCTCCTTAATGCTGACTTTTAAAATTAGAGTATATGTTCAGACCAGAAAGTATTTACTCAGTAATTGCAGTTTATTTTCCCTTCTCTTTCCACAGTGAATTTAGTGGCGATTGTGATCCTGTCCGGGGAAAGTGCGGCCTCTCCACCTGCACCACTCGCTACCTGGTGGCCATGGCCAGCGGCGGATCTACTGGTCATTATTTTTGAAGTTATTTTGTATCAAATCAAATATCATTACTTCTCCTTCGGTTTCCTGCATAGGACGCCCCTGTGCAGCGTGTGCCGCGTGCTGGCGTGTGTGGCTATAGACTGTTCTGTCTGGTACACAGTCACTTTCACCTTTGATCGCTTTGTCGCCATTTGCTGCCAGAAGCTGAAAATAAAATATTGCACCGGGAAAACTGCGGTTACGGTTCTGGCGACAACCGGCGTTCTGTTCTGTCTGAAAAACATCCCCATCTACTTCACATATGGACCGAAGAAGATTGGCGACAACGTACCATGGTTATGCGCTCCCAAACCGAAATATTTCAATGAAAACGGTTGGGTTACATATGATTGGATCGATACGATTTTAAACCCACTCCTTCCTTTCTTTGTAATCCTGCTGCTCAACGCTCTGACAGTCCGACACATTTTGGCAGCCAATCGGGTCCGTAATAGGCTCAGAGGTCAGAGCAACGGGGAGAAAAGCAGTGACCCGGAGATGGAGAGCAGGAGGAGGTCTGTGGTTCTACTGCTGTCTCTAACCGGCAGCTTCAACCTCCTGTGGCTGACATATGTTGTGAATTTTTTCTATTATCAGGTGTCCGGAACAATAGTTAACCCCAATGAAGCTGAATACACCTTTTCCCAAGTCGGGCGGATGCTGGGTAACGTGAGCTGCTGCACCAACACATTTATTTATGCGGCGACTCAGTCCGGTTCAGGGAAACAGGTGACGAGGGCGCTGAAATATCCGGCCACATTAATGGTCCTGATTATTGAGAGAGTCGGCTCCTTCTCACGACGGTAGGCGGCTTCATCACCAGCTTACCATACCACCTCGTCAAGAAGACACTTCGGGTTAAGGTTCGGGTCACCACGGGGAAGGTCCATCATCTCCACGTAAGCTGCTCTGTTCCCGGCTCGCTCTGATCAAGCCCCATTGTTTCAATGGTCTAACACCGACAGACACGCTGCCTCCATTTCTACCCACCCACCAACCCCCAGCACCCTCCCCCTTAAACACACATGCGCACAGACACGCATAGACATACACACAGACCACACGAATATAGTTGAGCAACACAAGTAACACACGCACATAAAACACGCGAGGCACACAGGAAACGCACACACAAACATTATATATATATTATTGCACAGGCATAAGACACACTCACAGACACAAAGGCACACAAACACACGTGCACTAAAACAAGCGCGTACACAAAAACACACACACACACACATATACACCACACACACATATGCACGCGCAGGCATGCACACAAACACACACACACACTAAAACTTTACTTCTATCATACCCTTTGCTCGTGACAAACATTGTGGATTTTATTTAGCGAAAACAAACTAACTACTGAAGTAACTAAGTTGCTCAAGCAACAGCTGTGGATTCAGCATATGGCTGGGCGTTAGCGTGGAGATCCTGCATTAGGTTTGGCAAGTGGTCGATGGGCGATAGCCAGTGATGGGGAAATGGGTTTTGGGAACTGGGGGTGCTCTAAGGCCCGTGAGGCTTATGTTGGGGAAGGGGGGGGGGGGGGGGGGGGGACACGGGACATTGTTTAAGTGCGGTAATACTTCATGCAAGAATGCATCACTTGTTTATTGTGTATTTATAATATAGTTTATTGTGTATTATATGTCATCGCTGCTTTCTTGCATTTCTCTCTCTCCTCTCTATCTGTGTTGGCTGCAGCCTTGTCTGCTTCTGTGAGGGAAGCAGGTCGGTGATTGATCACAAGGCCCCTCAGACTCACCACTCTGTGAGAAAAAGTGTTTCCTCGTCACCGTTCTAAATGGCTTACTCCTTATTGTCTGCAGAAGGGTCTCGAAACCCACTCCCCAGAGCCGCCACCTGTCCGGCTGAGCAACAGGGGGAGGAGGGGGAGGTGGGGGATGACGTCACTCGCAGTACGAGAAAGGCGGCAGCAAGCAGACCCAGATAAGGTGATTTCAGGCTCCATGGGAAAAATCTCTACCAGAATATGTTAAAATGTTACCGTTAATGCGTCGCTTTTTCGAGAAGATGTGATTATACACAAACAAACAAACACACACTACATAAATGCACATCCAAGATCAGACCTTTAATGGTTATTAGACCAAGTGGGACCCATCCCTCAATGCGTGGTTGCGTGGGGGGGGGGGGGGGGAGAGGTGGGGGCGGCCTACAGCGTCTCACACACAACACACACACAAAACCACCCCTTTGATATATTAATTATATTTATGATATTTTATTATTAAATTCACTCCTATCTTTCCACCCCCTCCCTATCCACTCACCCATACCCCCAACTCGCAGGCGCAGATAGCGGAAGGGAGGGAGGGGGCAGAGAGAGAGAGAAAAGGCAGAGAGATGGACCTCTGAGTGGGCAGAGATGAGGGCAGAGAGGGAGAGGGAGGGGGGGCAGAGAGAGAGAGTGGGAGGGCAGAGAGAGAAGGCAGAGAGAAGGAGGGAAGAGAGAGGGAGGGCAGAGATTGGGGGGCAGAAAGAGTGAGGACAGGGAGAGGGGGGTCTGAGAGAGGAGGGGCAGGAGGAGTGGGGGGGGCCAGAGAGAGAGGGAGGACAGAGCGGACAGGGAGGGCAGAGAGAAGGAGGGCAGAGAGAGGGGAGGGAATGAGAGGGAGGGCAGAGAGGGGGAGAGGGCCGAGAGAGGGAGGGCAGAGAGAGAGAGGGGTGGGCAGAGAGAGGGAGGGCAGAAAGAGAGAGGGCAGAGAAAGAAGATCCGACCAGAGGACCTGAACCGGAGGACCCAACAGCTCTGTCCCATCCCCCTACAAGGGTGGGGGGGGGGGGTGGGAGAGGGGGGGGACTCGGCGAGAGGAACAGGCCCGAAGCTCTTTCTCCCTCCGTCTTTTGGAGCAGGGAGTGGGCAGAGTCTTGAATAAATAATGGGGGGTGGAGGAAGAGGTCGGGGGAGGGTGACGTCACACAGCGCGAGGAAGAAGGGCACGCAGACCCATTGTGACGTCGTCAGCGAAAGTCAGTCATTTTTAAATTCAAATTTAAATTCAAATTTGTCAGATTTTTGAACATTTTCAGTAATTATCTGAATGGTGGCCGATTAAGAAAAGGGGAGATGCAACGGGACCTGGGTGTCATGGTACACTAGTCATTGAAAGTAGGCATGCAGGTGCAGCAGGCAGTGAAGAAAGCAAATGGTATGTTAGCAATCATAGCAAAAGGAATTGAGTATAGGAGCAGGGAGGTTCTACTGCAGTTGTACAGGGTCTTGGTGAGACCACACCTGGAGTATTGCGTACAGATTTGGTGTCCTAATCTGAGGAAAGACATTCTTGCCATAGAGGGAGTACAGAGATGGTTCACCAGACTGATTCCTGGGATGTCAGGACTTTCATATGAAGAAAGACTGGATAGACTCGGCTTGTACTCGCTAGAATTTAGAAGATTGAGGGGGGATCTTACAGAAATTTACAAAATTCTTAAGGGGTTGGACAGGCTAGATGCAGGAAGATTGTTCCCGATGTTGGGAAAGTCCAGAACAAGGGGTCACAGTTTAAGGATAAGAGAGAAATATTTTTAGGACGAGATGAGAAAAACATTTTTCACACAGAGCGGTGAGTCTCTGGAATTCTCTACCACAGAAGGTAGTTGAGGCCAGTTCATTGGCTATATTTAGAGGGAGTTAGATGTGGCCCTTGTGGCTAGAGGGATCGGGTGGTATGGAGAGAAGGCAGGTATGGGATACTGAGTTGGATGATCAGCCATGATTATATTGAATGGCGGTTCAGGCTCAAAGGGCCGAATGGACTACTCTGCACCTATTTTCTATGTTTCAATAACTTGAGAAATAAAGCTTGAAATTTTCAGATAAGGCATTGTTGGACTCTGCAGGACAACTCTCTATCAAAATATGTTAAAATTGTACAATCAAGAGAGGTAAGGTATTAGCAACACTTAAAATCACTCAAAGCAGAATATAAACGTTCCTTCAAGAGACCCACCTTAAAAAAGACGCACAACATAGGATAGAAAGCAAATTGGATCGCCGAAACCTATCACTCTTCATTCCCATAAGGCCAGAGGTGTCGCAATTTTAATTCGTAAAGGTATATCTTTTAAACATATATCAACTATAGCGGACATCAATGGTAGTAGCTATATTATACTGGTGGGTGAAATATTATTAAAAAAAGAGATTTTTCTTAATTGTTTATGGGAACAAATTTTGATTCCAATTGTTTTTTAAGAATATACTTAATTACCATTCCGGGAGCTCACACAACATAATTTGATAATTGGTGGAGATTTAAATTGTACATTAGATTCCTGTCTCATAGATCAACAAGACAAAGAAAAACAAAAATCCAAATCAAGTGAAATTTATTAAAATCATATATTAATACCACCAATATCAAGGATGTTTGGAGAATTGAAAACCCATCCGGAAGGGAATACTCATTTTATTCTTCAGTACATAAAACTTATTCAAGGATAGACTACTTTTTAGTAGGTTGATTCTAAAACTCATCCCATTTACTTATAATTCAAAATATCATAATATTATAATTTCGGATCATGCTCCCTTAAACATTCATGATCAAACTAAGTGGTATGACCGACAAGCAGACACAATGGAGACTTAATCCTCAAATTTTAAATGATTGTAATGCTGATGAATATCTTTCAAACAGATTATATACTGTTTTTTGAGACAATGACTGCCTGAAATCTCTGCTTCCCTTCTTTGGGAAACATTTAAAGCATTTATGCGAGGAGCGTTATTATCTCCGCGCAAGCCTTTAGTAATAAAGTAGAACCGCGCCAAAACAACGGGCATTGGAAATGGAAATAAGGCAATTAGATATTGGTAAAAGACAATCGCGGCCTTCTATAATTAATACATAATAAAATTGCTGCACTCTAATATATAAGTTAAACCAAATATATTCGGACCAATTCATAAAAAAAACTTTACCAATAAGACTAAACAATTACACTTTGGAATTTGGGAGATAAAACACAAAAATTATTGCGCACGCCAGACTCCGGAAACAGGAAGAAGAAAAACAATATATAAAATTAAATCAGATCGGGCCCCAGAGAAATATTACATTAACCAAGGATAATGAATGATGATTATCTCAATTCTATCAAACTTTATTCAACCAAAACAGCAGGGGGTTCTATAGGAATGGAATTATTTTTACAGAACTGTAACCTTACTGGTTTAGATTTGAAAGAGAGGGAAATATTAGGGGCCGAAATATCAGTAAAAGATATTAAGGAATCTGTTAATTCTTTAAAAAAATGGAAAGGCCGCTGGACCAGAAGTTGGTTTAAATAGTGAATTTTATAAAAAATTTCATGATTTGATCTCGCCACGCCTACAGCAGGGTTACCAACTGTCCCGGATTCGCCCGTATTTCGTCCGGCGAAACAACCTAAATACGGTTGTTTCCGGCAGGCAAACATGTCGTTACGGAGAAGGGCATGGGAACGAAAAATAATCAAAACAATAAAGTCGGGAAGGGCGGAGGGGGCAGGAGCGGGAATGAGCGGCGGTTGGACACTGTGCAGCGGGAAGGGCGGGAGCGGGGAAACGAGCGGGGAGAACGGAGCGGGACAAGTGGAATGAGCGGCGGTTTGGACACGCTGCAGCGGGATATGAGCGGCGGTTGGACACGTGCAGCGGGAATAGCGGCGGGTTGGACACGTGCAGCGGGAAGGGCGAAAAGGGGGGAACAATCGGCGGTTTGGATGTGGACCTGCAGCGGGAAGGGCGGGGAACGAGCGGCGGTCGGACACGTGCAGCGGGAACGGGCGGGTGCGGGAACGAGCGGCGGTTGGACACGTGCAGCGGGAACGGGCGGGGGAACCAGCGGCGGTTGGACACGTGCAGCGGGAAGGAAGGGCGGGAACGGGAGACGACGAGACGATGCGGAGAACGGGAAACGAGCGATGGTGGGACAGGATGATGCTACAGACAGAGATGGTCAAAAGGCTGTTAAGACATTCATGTGCAAGGAACAGAGGGTAACATTAGCATTGTGGGGCTAAGGGCCATTGCCTGTGTTGTAGTTTCAATAGGACAATAGGTGCAGGAGTGGAGGCCATTCGGCCCTTTGAGCCAGCACCACCATTCACTGTGATCACGGCCTGATCATCCCCAATCAGTAACCCGTTCCGGCTTCTCCCCATATCCCCTGACTCCGCTATCTTTAAGAGCCCTATCTAGTTGTCTGTTGAAAGCACCCAGAGAACCGGCCTCCACCGCCATATGAGGCTGAGTGAATTCCACAGACTCGCCACTCTCTGAGAAAAAAGTGTTTCCTCGTCTCCGTTCTAATGGCTTACTTTCCATTATTCTAAGACTTGTGGCCCGGGTTCTGAACTCCCCAACATCGGCATTGTTCATTTAGACAATTGGTTTATGTGTTTTTATGTGTATACTAAAGGATGTTTATGTGTGTTTAATGGTTTGTATATAGTACTAGTTGAAAAGGAAGGTTGGATTCAACGCGCGTTGCAGATTTTGGGTCGTTTTGCCATACATTATTTCTGGTTGCCGCAAATGTTACTGAGAGAAATGCATTTACCCCATTTGTTACTGACAAATGGGTTTGAATGTTACTGTGAACTAAATTTGGGTTGGCATCTTGCTACAGACATTATATACGCAAGCATTCATGTGCATACAGAAACTCCCAGAAACCTTAATGATTATTCTAATAATTACTTATTCCAAAAACGGATAAGGACCTTGAAGATCCAGGTTCATATAGAGCAATTGCTTCTTTTTACTTCGGAGTCAGTGAGTGACTACGTGAAGAACCCGCCTCACGCTGGCAACGGCATGACGTCACGCTGACGGCGGAAGGAGGAGCTGCAGTAAGGAGCAGCTCCTCGCAGCGGTCGGAACGGCCCGCAGGTAAGTGCAGCTAGATTCGGGGGCGGTTTTTTAGGTTACGGCTGGGTGGCTCCAGCAAACGAAACCAAAAAGTAAAATTTAGAGCCACGTTAACGTGCTGATTGAGCACTGATTATTAAAGAAAAATGGAGAAAAATCGGGAAAGAAGTTTTTGCGGGTAAAAAGATCTTCCCGGGGTGTGAAAGTAAAAAATACGGGACGCGAAGTTAGTGCGGACCCGGTTCCGATACCGTTGGCCGCCGATTTACCGATAGTGAGTTTCAGATTCTCCAGAAATAATAACCACGGAGGGAAAATGTTCCTAAAAAATGCAAAAAAAGAAATCTGAGAGGCCCGTGGTTTTCTGATGACTCTGATACTGAAAAGACCTCCAGACAATAAAACTATGTGGCTAAAAATGGAGCATTATGGTAAGAAAGTTCTCCAAATCAATTCTGAGACAAGGGTCTACAGTTACCCCAGATGAATCCCAAAAAATCCCTGAGGGGTTGAATATGATGAATATCGCTGTGGGGCCAAGTTGGGAATATGATTACTCCGGACCCAGGATTTGGGCTGGAAGAAGTCTCATGGGGTCCCAATTGATTTAGGGCTGCAGAAGGCAGACCCTGCTGGTGGTTTATATGGCTTTTGGAAAGCACACCACAAAGTAAATAAGAAAGGCCTAATGTGCCTGGGATAGCACAAGATTTTGCTATACCTGAAGGAAGTGGTGAGGCTATGGAAGAAAAACCTAGCTGCCAACATAAATTATATGGTATCTCACCAACTTCACAATTCTGTGATGAATGAAACATCAGAATTATTATATAAAGCTCCAAGAAATTGTGCCTCATTGGGAAGTGCCTACGGTGAATCCGATGATATGGACGTCTATGACTCCAAGTATGAGAGCCCAAGAAGTGAAGTTTCAAAGGTGCTCAAATTAATTTCTGCTGCCATTACGGCCTATGGCAGGCAAATGGAGAATCTGGAAATGGAAAAGATTCAAAAGGATACTTTTGGGCTTATTGTGTAATTCGTTCTATGAAATTAATTGTATGAGGAAAATGGCGATTCGGCCATATTTCACCCTAGGTTTGCAAGGCCTGTGTCAAGGAAAGTGGTGTTCAAGCTCCTGGGTATTTGTTTGGAGAAAATCTGCCGTAAACAGCTTGAAAGTGTTGGATGAAGGAGCTAAATATTTTAGCAAGTGTTAAACCTTTTGTCTTTGGACAAAGAAGGGTTTTTTTTTCGACCCGAAGGGGTTTCGATTTTCGTTATAGAGGCAGAAATTTGTCACGAAAATACTATCGTGCTGTGCAGGCGAGTGCTTCCCTGTATTCGGGAAGAAGGAGACCACCACGCTCATACGGAGAGGTATTAAAGACTTATATCCTTAAGAAACTGTAGATGACTCTCCAGTTGGAGGGAGATTGAAAACATTTTATAATGCCTGGCTTAACATTACTTCTGATCGATATGTATTACAAGCAGTACGGGAGCCATTATTATTTTTCAAGAAGGGGTTAATCCTCCTGTACAGAATAAACCTGCTTATGCTTATGTGTTTTCTGCAGAGGAAAGAATGGAGATTAATGTGGAAATTGACAAATTATCTGGAAAAGGCGTAATTGAAAAGACTTATGAACATATGCATCAATTTGTCTCTAATATATTTCGAAGAGATAAAAAAGATGGTGGTTGCAGAATTATTCTGGACCTTACAGATCTAAATAAGTTTGTAGAATACAAACATTTTAAGATGGAGACATTCAGTACTGCAAAATATCTTATCTCAGCAGGGTGTTATATGGCTAAAGATTGATTGAAGGATGCCTATTATTCTGTAGCAATTCATCAATTCTTCAGGAGGTACTTAAAATTTAATTTGCTGGGGACAATTATGGCAGTTTAAAGCTTTACCAAATGGATTGAGTTCGGCTCCTAGACTCTTTACAAAACTGTTGAAACCAGTTTTAGCCCAATTAAGAGCACAGAAACACATTGTTATGCTTATCTGGATGATATTCTGATCATTAATGATACTCAAGAGTCAGCTGAGCACTCAGTTTCAGTTACTAAAGCTTTGTTTGAAAAGCTAGGGTTCTTGATTCATCCAATTAAGTCCCAGCTGCAGCCAGCACAAACAATTAACTTTTTTGGGGTTTGTAATTAACTCAGTGACTATGTTAGTTACTTTGCCAACAGAGAAGGCCAATGACATTTTGATGACTTGTAATTACCTCATTCACAAACTTATCCCTCCATCCGAGAAGTGGCGAGAAACCATTGGTAAACTGGTAGCAGCATTTCTGGCAGTGGAATTTGGTCCATTACATTATCAAAATCTTCAAAGGGACAAAATAAGGGCTCTTAAAGAGAAGGCAGGTCACTTTGACAGGCCTATGCAATTAACAAAAGAAGCCGTGTTGGAATTACAATGGTGGGTTGAAAATGTCCCACAAGCTGCTAAGAATATCATGATTAAACAGCCTGAAATGGTTTTACAAACGGATGCTAGTGCTCTCGGATGGGGGGCTACAGATTCGTCCTCCAGTTGTGGAGGTAGATGGAAAGATCAAGAAGAAGCGTTTCTTCAAGCTTATGGTATTAACTATTTGGAGTTATTGGGTGCATTTTATGGACTTAAAGCATATTGTTGTGCTAAACAAGGTCTACATGTGTTAATACAGTTAGACAATTAAAACGGCTGTTGCATACATTAATCACATGGGGGGAGTTAGATCAGTATCATGTGATTGTCTGGTCAATGAGATATGGCAATGGTGTATTGGTCGCCAAATATGGATTTCAGCAAGCTACATTCCAGGTAAGGACAATGTGGTAGCAGATGAAAGGTCCAGGATTTTTAAAGATAATACGGAATGGATGTTAAGCCAGCAATATTTAAGAATATTGTGAACCGATTTGGGTTGCCAGAAATTGATTTGTTTGCATCTAGGCTTAATCATCAATTGCCTACTTATGTGTCTTGGGAACACGATCCAGATGCAGTAGCAGTAGATGCTTTTTCATTACACTGGGGAAAGATGTTTCTTTTATGCTTTTCCACCATTTGCTTTGATTCAGAGATGCCTGAAGAAGATAGAACAAGATTCTGCTTCTGGATTGTTGGTAGTTCCAGATTGGCCAACTCAACCTTGGTTCCCAGTAATGCTGAATATGATTAAAGAACCATATATGTCGATTCCTAACTGTAGTGATATCTTGACTAATCCGGTAACTAAGAAATTTTACCATTGTATGCATATATGAATTTATTAATCTGCAGGTTTTGACCAGACCACTACAGGAGCTGGGATTGTCGGACAAAAACTATGGAAGTTATAGTCGCATCATGGCGAGATAGCACACAAAAGCAATATATGACACATATTAAGAAATGGAAGACTTTTGCACACAGTCAAATATTTCTTATGATACTGTAATATTGCAAATGTTTTGGAATTCCTTGCCAATTTGCATTTTGAGCAACATTTAAGTTACAGTGCCATTAACACTGCACGCAGTGCCTTGTCGTCTTATTTAGGACTTATGACTGATCAGAGATCAATTGGGTCGCATCCATTTAATATCTAGATTCATGAAAGGAATCTTTAATATTAATCCACCCAAACCAAGATACACAGAGATTTGGGATGTGAGCATTGTACTTACGCTACTTAGACAATGGACTCCAATTGAAGGGTTGACATTGGAAAGATTGACATTGAAATTAATTATGTTAATGTCACTGGTCTCAGCTCAAAGAGTGCAAACTTTACAAATGTTGCGTTTAGACTGTATGCATGTGACTACAGATAATGTTGTGTTCTATGTTTACGATCTGATCAAACAAAGCAGACCAGGGAGATCTGGAACAAAGGTAAACCTTTCAAGCTTATCATATTGATCCTACTTTGTGTGTGGTTAAACATTTGAACCAATATATTAAAGTTACTGACACCCTTCGAGGAAATGAAAAAACGTTAATGGTTACGCACAAAAAACCACACACAAAAGCTTCAGTTCAAAACTATCTCAAAATGGTTGAAACAGGTGTTGGTTTTAGCGGGAGTAGACACTGAGGTGTTCAAATCTCACTCCACCAGGGCGGCAGCTACGTCCGCGGCGAAGGGGCGGGACGTACCTCTCGAGCATATTTTAAAAGTCGCAGGGTGGAGTAAAGAAGAAACTTTTTCAAAGTTCTACAATCAACCTGTTCACACTATGACAAGCTTTGGACACGCGGTGTTGGGAGCACTATAATCACCTGCTTTGTTTACTATTAATTGCTATAATCAGTTGTGTAGTCACTTCTATCTTTTATCACTTGTAATCATTTCCCTCAGATATAAGGAGGGTTATTATATGGTCTTTAAACCATTAAAAAAGTTAATTGTGAAATGATCTAACATTAGTCTGGTTTCTCATGTATGTGTTTACTTAGCCGGACTGTCGTACGGATTAATTCTACGACATAAAAAAACACAGAAAGCTTTAAAATCTTCACGTAGTCACTCACGTGACTCCGAAGTAAAATAGTAAGATTAAACGAGAACTTACCAGTTCGAAGTTTGATCGTTATTTTATGAGGAGTTACGATGAGGGATTACGTGCCCTCCACTCCCGCCCTCATAAAATAAATGATCAAATGGTAGTTCTAAGTCTTTTTATGAAGCCTTACTATGTTACTCCGGCTTTTGGTGTTCTGTGTTTTTCATGCCGCTGCTTTGAAGTATGCCGTTGCCAGCGTGAGGCGGGTTCTTCACGTAATCCCTCATCGTAACTCCTCATAAAATAACGATCAAACTTCGAACTGGTAAGTTCTCGTTTAATCTTACTATTAAACATCGATCAGAAAATTTTAACCAAAATTTTAGCACACAGATTAAGCTTAGTGATTTATAAATTAATACATCCCGATCAAACTGGCTTTATTCCAAAACGTTATTCATATTATAATTTGAGACAATTATTCAACATTATATACTCAAATCAAATAGCTAATGAAGACTTAGCAGTCATCTCGCTAGACGCTGAGAAAGCATTCGATCAAATTGAATGGCCCTATTTATTTTCGGTGATGGAAAAATTTCAACTAGGTGAGAAGTTTTGTACTTGGGTTAAGCTTTTATATACCAATCCAACAGCCAGAATAATGACAAATCAAATGTTATAAACAAAAATTGATTTAACTAAAGGTTGTAGACAAGGATGTCCGTTATCACTGTTTGCTCTTGTTATAGAACCACTAGCAGATAGAATTCGAGCTCATCCAGAAATATATGGGTATAATACTAAAAATACAGTTAATAAAATTTCTCTATATGCAGATGATGTACTACTATATATTACAAAGCCAAAAATTAGTATCCCTAATCTGTTAAATCTTATAACTCAATTTGGTCTATTTTCGGGATATAGAATTAACTGGAAGAAGAGTGAGATTATGCAAATAATGGAACCTAATGTATACATACTGCAACAATCGCCTTTTAAAATAGTGAATGAAAAATGTAAATACTTAGGAATCTATGTGACCAAGAAATATACTTCTTTATTTAACTCAAATTTCGTGCCTTTATTTAATAAATTGCATAAGAATATTAAATACTGGAAAACACTTCCTATTTCAATGCTCGGTAAAATTAATGCAATTAAAATGATTTTCCTTCCCCAACTTCTATTCCTCTTCCAATCAATGCCAATATACCGACCTAAAAATTTATTTTAAAAAAATGACTCTATTGTAACAAGTTTTATTTGGAATTATAAGAATCACAGAATAAGTAAAAACCATTTATGTAAATCTAAGACGAACGGAGGATTAGTCTTACCAAATTTCTTATTTTATTTCTGGGCAGTCAATGTCAAAAACTTAAATTTCTGGTTGGAAGATATGGATCAACAACCAGATTGGTTAAAGATGGAAAAGGAGGACTGTCTGCCATTTGAAATTGGTCCGATTCTCCTATCCCCTACAAAATTGAACAAAAAGATCTATAGTGAAAACCCAATAATACATAGCGGTATTCGAATTTGGAAACAAATTAAAAAAAACATTAAAATTGGATAATTTATCACTTTCGCTCCCTATTGCAAATAACCCTTCATTTAAGCCTTCGGTATTGGATAAAGGCTTCACACAATGGAAAAAACTATGGAATTAAAAAGATGGGACATCTTTATAGAAATGGTATGTTCCTTTCGTTTCTGGAGGTACAACAGAATTATGGATTACATTCAAATAATTTTTTTAGATATTTACAATTGAAAGATTATGTTAAATCACATACACAAGAATACAGAATTAGAGAGCCAGAGGTTCTAGATGAATGTTTGAATAAACATCCCAATACAGTCAAATTAATATCATATATTTACAATATTCTGTTAGATAGTGAGAATCCGTCGATGGAATCACATAGACAAGCATGGGAAAATGAATTAGTTCAACCCATAACGAAAGATATTTGGGATGAAAGCCTACAACATATACATCAATGTTCGTTAAACGCCAGACATTCTTTAATACAATTTAAAATATTACACAGATTGTATTATTCTAAAACAAAATTAAACAGAATTTTTCCTAATATCTCTCCTATCTGCGATAAATGTCAATACTCTGAGGCTAATTTAACCCTTACTTTTGTAAATTGCATAAAAATTAAAACATTTTGGGTGGATATTTTTAAAATTATATCCGTAGTGGTTAATATTCAACTGGATCCCGATCCTAAATTAATAATATTGGGCATATCTGAACAATACCTAAAACTAACAATAAACCAAAGAAATTTCCTGGATTATAGTATAATAACTGGGAAAAAACTAATATTAAAATTTTGGAAAAATCCTGCATTCCCTACAACTAAAATGTGGATTATGGAGATGTCGGAGACCTTAAATCTGGAAAAAATTAGATTTGTTTTAATCGACAAACCTGAATTATTTACTAGAATATGGTCCCCGTTCATAGATTATTTGAAGGGGTAGAATGGGCCAGCGCTGAGGCTTGACGGAAGCTTGAACCCAGGACTAGACGAATAGTTTTGTTTTCTGTACCTACGGACCTATCTCCTAAGTTGTATTATAAAATTTAAAAATAAAAAAAAACAAAAAATTGTACAGTTAGCGCGTCGTTTTTTCACAAAGATGTGATTATACACAAAGAAATAAACACACACACATCTAAGATTCTACTTTTAAGTATATAGAATAGATATGATATAGATATAGATATGATAGAAGACAGACAGATGGACAGAGACAGACAGAGGCAGACAGACAGACAGATAGACAGACTGACAGATAGAGAGCAGTTGCAGCAGGCTGTGAAGAAAGTGAATGGCATGTTAGCATTCATAACAAAAGGATTTGAGTATAGGAGCAGGGAGGTTCTACTGCAGTTGTACAGGGTCTTGGTGAAACATAGAAACATAGAAATTAGGTGCAGGAGTAGGCCATTCGGCCCTTCGAGCCTGCACCGCCATTCAATATGATCATGGCTGATCATCCAACTCAGTATCCCACACCTGCCTTCTCTCCATACCCTCTGATCCCCTTAGTCACAAGGGCCACATCTAACTCCCTCTTAAATATAGCAATACTCCAGATGAAACCACACCTGGAGTATTGCATACAGTTTTGGGCTCCTAATCTGAGGAAAGACATTCTTGCCTTAGAGGAAGTACAGAGAAGGTTCACTAGACTAATTCCCAGGATGTCAGGGCTTTCATATGAAGAAAGACTGGAAAGACTCGGCTTGTACTCGCTAGAATTTCGAAGATTGAAGGGGGCTCTTATAGAAACTTACAAAATTTTTAATTCGTTGGACAGGCTAGATGCAGGAAGATTATTCCCGATGTTGGGGAAGTCCAGAACAAGGGGTCACAGTCTAAGGATAAGGGGGAAGTCTTTTCGGACTGAGATGAGAAAAACATTTTTCACAGAGAGAGTGGTGAATCTGTGGAATTCTCTGCCACAGAAGGTAGTTGAGGCCAGTTCATTGGGTATATTTAAGAGGGAGTTAGATGTGGCCCTTGTGGCTAAGGGGATCAGGGGGTATGGAGAGAAGGCAGGTACGGGATACTGAGTTGCATGATCAGGCATGATCATATTGAATGGCTGTGCAGGCTCGAAGGCCGAATGGCTTACTCCTGCACCTATTTTCTATGTTTCTATAGATAGATAGATAGATAGATAGATAGATAGATAGATAGATAGATCAGAAAGGATGGGACAAGTTTAAAGGGATATCGGCCAAACGCAGGCATGTGGGACAAGTGTAGATGGGACATGTTGGTCAGTTGGGTAAGTTGGGTCGAAGTGTCTGTTGCCATGCTGTATGCTGCTAAACGTGGTGATGACTCGACCGATGGACAATTAAACGGCGCGTATTTGAAAGTTTTCCTTTTCCACAAACCCGACAACATGGACTCCATGTGGAGTTTATCCAGAGTGCCGAGTCTCGGGTCTATTGTCAATTTTACTTCGGAGTCACGTGTGTGACTACGTGAATAGAAGCCCGTACAGCCGTTGGTGCGTCATGACGTCAGACGCTGGTGCAGTCGGCCGGTTGGAGCAGCAGCGCTCCTCCGAGCGGTAAGTTTAAACGGGTTACACGAAAAGCTGGAGAATTCAGCGGGTGCAGCAGCATCTAAGGAGCGAAGGAGATGGGCGACGTTTCGGGTCGAGACCCTTCTTCAGACTTCACCCTCGATTCTCCAGCATCTGCAGTTCTTCGTTAACAAGTTTAAACGGAGGTAAGGTTTTTTGAAAAATTTTACCACAGGTCTTTTTCTGCGACGGTTTGGAGTTTTGGTAGATATGTTGCAGAAAGGGTATACCCTCCATAGGAGAGTCCGTTTGCTCACGGCTCTCCCACGTCGAGATTCTATTACAAAAGAATGCTCGACAGGGACCAGCTCCGTGAGGAGGAGTGGTGCCCAAGCCAGGCTGATGGAGAGCTTGTGCTAGCAGCACCTGTTTCAGGGCTGCAGAACTATCCTGCCTGTGAGGAGGATGTTCTATCAGGGCCGTTTGCTGACACTGTTTCTATGCTGGGGGAGAGCAGTAAAGGTGTTCGGTTGGAGGTAATTCCGAACATTGCTGGGAAGTTTGCTGAGTGTAGAGAGGCAGGAAAGGCGATTGATGTAGAATTGGCCGAAGCCATTCTGTATATGCTCTCCCACCAGTTACAGGAGCTAGCTATGGATGAAGTAGCAAAAAACTATAAAGCTCCTGTTAATTGTGATCTCCTGAAGGTACCGGTGGTTAATCACCAAATTTGCATAGATGGGTTTGCCTGCTAGGGCCCAGGAGATGAAGTTTTAAAAAAGTGCTTAAACTGTTGTAAGCAGGTATTACAGCTGTGGTGAAAGTTATTGATACAAATGATATGGTTGAAGCACACCAGGATGAACTGGGACTCCTTTGTAATGCATTTTGAAATTAATAATATCGGGAGGGCCGCTATTAGGCCAGTGCTAACCCGAATTTGGCGAGTTGTGCAAACCGACCAGTGTACCACCACGAAATCTGTTGTTTGGTGGTAACCTTGCAAAAAGGGTCAAAGACTGTTATGAGGTTGTTATAACCATGGCCCTCATTAAGCCAGCTGGAAGCAAGGCAAAAAAGGTTCTCTACAAGAAGTAGAGGACAACAAGGCCGCAAGGAAAGATGCTGGTAAGGAATATAACATTGACAGACGATGAATTAACTGATGTTCTTGTTCAAAGTGGGGAAGGTTAAAATTGTTCTCAAACAATGGCAGCAGTTGACATCAGATTTGTTCATACTTAGTGTATTGAAGGGGTGAAAAATTGGATTTTACTATGACAGTCTACCTAATCAACATTTTCCTAGTCGTAAACTTATTTTTCAGATGAGGAAATTGTGCTTATTCAAGCAGAGATTCAATCGTTACATTAAGAAGGGGTAATTGAGCCTTCTGTCTATCAAAGTCAACAATTTCTGTCAAGTATATTTCCCAGATCTAAAAAGACTGGGGATGTAGAATTATTCTGGATTTATCGAATTTGAACAAATTTGTTTGTTATAGGCATTTCAAAATGGAGAACTTTACCACGGGCAAACATCTAGTGTCCAAAGGGTATTATATGGCAACCATTGATTTAAAGAATGCGTATTACGCAGTGTCTATTCATGGTGATGATAGAAGATATTTGAAATTTATTTGGATGACTGAGCTGTGGCAATTCAGGACATTGCCGAATGGATTAACTTCAGCTCCTAGATTATTTACTAAATTGGTAAAACCTGTGTTAGCATTACTTAGAGCTCAGGGGCATGTGGTAATGGCCTATTTAGATGATATTCTGATTGTTGGAAAGACTCATGCTGAAACTCAATCATCAGTTTCAGTTGTTAAAATCACTTTTGAACAAATGGGATTTGTTATTCACCCAGATAAATCTAAATTATCACCAGTCCAAATTATTGATTATCTGGGATTTACCATTAATTCCAATCACATGTTGGTAACTTTGCCCAGGGATAAATTGAATCAGTTAATTGAGGACTGTGTTAATCTCGTTGGAGAACAACGGCCTTCGATTAGACAAGTAGCCAGTTTTATTGGGAAGTTTGTTGCAGCCTTTCCAGCTGTGCAGTATGGTCCTCTGCATTATCAACAATTACAACCATCAAAGGAACAGGCACTGAGAATACAAAGGGGCCATTTTTGATAGGCCTATGCAGTTGTCAGCTGGGGCGATTGCTGACATACAATGGTGGATAGTACATGTTTCAAAAAATTTAAGGAAGGTTTTGGTGGAATCACCGTCACTGATATTACAGACTGATGTAAGTGCACTGGGTTGGGGTGCAACAGATATGTCTTCTAGTTGTGGAGGCAGATGGAATGTGGATGAGACATCGCTTCCTCAATTAAGAGGGATTAATTATTTAGAGTTGTTGGGCACCTGGTATGGGCTCAAAGCTTATTGTTCTACAAGGAGGGGATCTGCATGTGCAGGTCAGATTGACAACACCACAGCAGTGGCACATGTAAACCACATGGGTGGAGTTAAGTCACAGTCTTGTGATAGACTGGCTAACCAGATTTGGAGCTGGTGTATTGACCAAAATATCTGGCTTTCAGCACTTTATTTGCCAGGAAGAGGTCACGTCAGTTTAATGACAACATTGAATGGATGTTAAATCAGGATGTATTTAACCAAATGATTGATCAGTATGCATTGCCAGATATTGACTTGTTTGCATCTCGATTAAATCATCAGTTACCTAGATATGTTTCATGGTAACCAGATCCTGGGGCAGTAGCAGTGGATGCATTTTCGCTGCATTGGGGGAGGAATGTATGTATTTCCTTCATTCTGTCTCATCAGCAGATGTTTGCAAAAGATCAAGGAGGACTCCGCTTCAGGGATATTGGTAGTGCCAGATTGGCCTACACGAGCATGGTTTCCTGTTGTATTACAAATGGCTAGGGAGCCTTACATGCTTATGCCCAAGAATAAAAATCTACTGGTAAATCCAGTCACTGAGGATCAACATCCTTTATAGGATCGTATTGATCTGTTAATTTGCAGATTTAAGGAGGCCATACCTGGGGAGAGGACTGTCTCATCGGACGGTGGATGTTCTCACATCGGCCTGCAGGGATAGTACACAGCAGCAATATATCACCTATATAAGGAAGTGGGAGCAATTCTGCCTACAGCAGGATATTGTATATCACACGGCAGGGATCACGGATGTATTGGAGTTTGTCAACTCTTTATTTTGACCAAAAAATTAAGTTACAGTGCAATTAATTCAGCCAGAAGTGCTCTGTCTTCTTATTTACCTATGAATGCAGAATTGCATACAGTAGGGACACATCCGTTAGTTCACGATTCATGAAGGGAGTTTTCAATTCTAATCCTCCTAAACCCAGGTATGCCGGTATTTGGAATGTGAGTGAGGTTCTTATGCTTCTTCGCCAGTGGGCTCCGGTTACAAGCCTATCTATAGCCAAATTAACTATGAAGGTGGTCATGCTTCTGGTGTTGGTTTCAGCCCAACGTGTACAAACATTGCAAAAGCTACGGCTAGATAGAATGCATGTGTCGGCTGATGCCATTATATTTTATGTCTATGATTTGCTTAAACATAATAAAAGAGGCATGACAGGATGTAAGATTGTGTTTTCAGCATACCCCGTAGATGATCGCTTCTGTATAGTCTCACATTTATCTCGTTACATTGAGATTACTAAACCTCTGAGAGGAACAGAGTTGGCTTTGTTTATTAGTCACAAAAAAACCACACAGTAAGGTGTCGGTGCAAACGATTTCAAGGTCCTCGCGGCCGCAGGATGGTCCAGTGAGCTAACTTTTCAGAGGTTTTGTCACAAGCCGATATCAAGGCTCGGGGTGTTTGCTGATTCTGGTGTCAGTACTGTTACATTTTTCCCCTGAGTTAGAGGGGTTTGTTATGATTTGTTTGTAAATAAACTGTTATTTCATTTAACAAATGTATTACTGATGCATGATTGATTGTTAACGACTTTTGAGTCAATCCAGGCAGTGTGAACGTCGGATTTGAGTCTGCGGCGTGAATTCACAGTGCTTTGAGTCTTCACGTAGTCACTCACGTGACTCCGAAGTAAAATAGTAAGATTAAATGAGAACTTACCAGTTTGAAGTTTGATCTTTATTTTATGAGGAGTCGAGTTGAGGGACTACGTGCCCTCCGCTCCAACCCTCATAGATCTCATCTGGTAGTTCTAGTTTTATCATCTTACCGTTATACTTCGGTCATTGTTAGCTGTGAATTCATTCCGCTGCTTTGAAGATTGACGCACCAACGGCTGTACGGGCTTCTATTCACGTAGTCCCTCAACTCGACGACTCATAAAATAAAGATCAAACTTCAAACTGGTAAGTTCTCGTTTAATCTTACTATTAAACGTTGGAAATTACTAATTGCAGTAAACCAGGGTCAGAACTGGTGAAGATGGGAGGGCGCTGTCTGCAGCGCCACTCAGCCTGTTCCCCTCTCTCGATGCCTTTCTCAGGCAGGTCGTGACATCTATATCTATATCTATACATAACTTAAACTCCCATCATGTGCTCTTCCGGTTTGCGTTGTTTTTACATTTGCGCTAAGATTTTTTGCCACCTTACTCACCATTCTCCTGTACTGCAAGTGCAACAAGTTTGGTTCCAATCGTTGGAATGTTACAAAAGTTATTAAGGTTTAAAAATCGTAAAAACGTGCGCAGATTGGTCTTCCTGTGATTCGCCGGGAAGACGACTCCCCTTCCAGCACCCGCTGTTAATCACCGGCGGCGAGGAGAATAAAGCTGAAGGAGCAGGGTGAGCAGAGTGTGGTGAGCAGATGTGGGCGGGGGAGACCACCATGACAAGCCGGGAGTCGCTGAGTGAGGCTGGGGCCGGGAGCCGCTGAGCGAGGCTGGAGCCGGGGTGAGGAGGCCCTGAGTGAGGCCAGAGTCCCCACCCATGCCCACACACCACCTCCCTCACACACTCCTCCCCCCCTCCCACGCACACCCCCTCCCCATCCACTCACAAACCCTGCCCACACACAACCCCATATCCTCCACAACACCCTGCCCCCCACATGCCGCAACCCCCGCCCACATACCCCCCTCCGCCCCACACTCCCCCTGCCCACAGACCCGCCCCCTCCATACAACCCCCTCCTCCACACACCCCGGCCCACCACCCCCCTCCCCCCCGACAACTCCCTCCCCGATCCCTTCTCCCCCCACGCCCCTCCCACCCACACATCAACCACCCCACACCACCCCCACATCCCTCCCACCCCTAACTCCCTGCCCACACTACCCTTCCTCAGCAACCCCTCCGCCGAAGCACAGCCCCTCCCCCCCAAACATCCCCTCCCCCACACCCATCCGCCCATTCACTTCCTTCGGCCCCACACTCCCCCTGCCCGCACACCCGCCCATGCCCACACAGCCCCCTCCCCACAAAATCACCCTCCCACACACACACCCCCTCCCACACACATCTCTCCCCCTCCCACACACCCGTCGTCCCTCCCACACACACCCCTCGTCCCTACCACACACACACACCTCTCCCCCCACAACAACCCCTCCCCCACTTCCACACACCCCCTCCCCCCACCACACACCCCTACCCTCCCCCCCAACATCTCCCCTCCCCACACACCCCCATCCCCCAAACGCAGCCCCTTCCCCCCCCACGCACCCCCCACTAGGACTCCCGTGTGACTGGGACCCAACCATATAACCATATAACAATTACAGCACGGAATCAGGCCCTATCGGCCCTTCCAGTCCGTGCCGACCATTTATTTTCCCCTAGTCCCATCTACCTGCACTCAGACCATAACCTTCCATTCCCTTCCTATCCATATACCTATCCACTTTACTTTTAAATGTTAAAATCGATCCTGCCTCCACCACTTCTGCTGGAAGCTCATTCCACACAGCCACCACCCTCTGAGTAAAGAAGTTCCCCCTCACGTTACCCCTAAACGTCTGTCCCTTAATTATCATGTCATGTCCTCTTGTTTGAATCTTCCCTACCCTCAATGGGAAAAGCTTATCCACGTCAACTCTGTCTATCCCTTTCATCATTTTAAAGACCTCAATCAAGTCCCCCCTTAACCTTCTGCGCTCCAAAGAATAAAGACCTAACTTGTTCAACCTTTCTCTGTAACATAGTTGCTGGAACCCAGGCAACATTCTAGTAAATCTCCTCTGTACACTCTCTATTTTGTTGACATCCTTCCTATAATTAGGCGACCAAAATTGTATACCATACTCCAGAATTGGTCTGACCAATGCCTTGTACAATTTTAACATTACTTCCCTACTCCTATATTCAATGCTCTGATTTATAAAGGCCAGCACACCAAAGGCTTTCTTTACCACCCTATCTACATGCGATTCCACCTTCAGGGAACTATGCACAGTTATTCCTAGATCTCTCTGTTCCACAGCATTCCTCAATTCCCTACCATTTACCACGTACGTCCTACTTTGATTTGTCCTGCCAAGATGTAGCACTTCACACTTATCAGCATTAAACTCCATCTGCCATCTTCCAGCCCACTTTTCCAAATGGCCCAAATCTCTCTGTAGACTTCGTTATCCACAACACCACCTATCTTAGTATCATCTGCATACTTACTTATCCAATTTTCCACCCCATCATCCAGATCATTGATGTACATAACAAACAACAGTGGACCCAACACAGATCCCTGAGGCACCCCACTGGTCATCGGCTTCCAACCTGACAAACAGCCATCCACCATTACTCTCTGACATCTCCTATTCAGCCACTGTTGAATCCATCTTGCTTCTCCGCCATTAACACCCAAAGATTGAACCTTCTTAACCAACCTTCCATGGGGAACCTTGTCAAAGGCCTTACTGAAATCCATATAGACAACATCCACTGCTTTACCCTCATCAATTTCCCTAGTAACCGCTTCAAAAAATTCAAGAAGATTTGTCAAACATCACCTTCCAGGCACAAATCCATGTTGACTGCTTCTGATCAGACCCTGTTTATCCAGATGCTTATACATATTATCTCTAAGTATCCTTTCCATTAATTTGCCCACCACTGACGTCAAACTAACAGGTCTATAATTGCTAGGTTTATTCTTTGAACCCTTTTTAAACAATGGAACAACATGCGCAGTACGCCAATCCTCCAGCACTATTCCCGTTTCTAATGACATTTGAGATATTTCTGTCATAGCTCCTGCTATTTCTACACTAACTTCCCTCAATGTCCTAGGGAATATGCTGACAGGACCTGGAGACTTATCCACATTTATATTTTTCAAAAGTGTCAGTACTTCCTCCTCTTTGAATCTCATAGTTTCCATAGCTACTCTACTTTTTTCCCTTACCTCACAGAGTTCAATATCCTTCTCCTTGGTGAATACCGAAGAAAATAAATTGTTCAATATCTCCTCCATCTCTTTTGGCTCTGCAGATAGCTGTCCATTCTGGCTCTCTAATGGTCCAATTTTATCCCTCGTTATCCTTTTGCTATTAATATAGCTGTAGAAACCCTTTGGATTTACTTTCACCTTTCTTGCCAAAGCAACCTCATATCTTCTTTTAGCCTTCCTAACTTATTTCTTATGATTCTTTTTACATTCTTTATACTCCTCTAGCACCTCATTTACTCCATACTTCCTATAATTATTGTAGATATCTCTCTTTTTTCGAAACAAGTGTCCAATTTCCCTTGAAAACCATGGCTCTTTCCACTTCCACTCAGGTCCCACTTAGTCCAGTTGTGTATAAAAGGAGATAGTAACTATCGATATGTCAATGTGCAGTGACTTGAGTGAAGCAGCATCATGTCCGGCAGAGGGAATGGAAGCCAAGAACCGGGAAAAGACGGAGCCAAGCCGTTCCGGAAAACGCTTTGCAATAATATCCAGAACCTTACCAAGCGAACCATCCACCGATGGCTCGCCGTGGTGAGGTCAAGCACATCTCTGGTCTAATCTACGAGGTGACCCGCGAGGTGTTGACGGTATTCCTCGAGAATATGATCAGATTTGATTTGATGTTTCCTGACTCATTGAGTTATTCCAGCACTTGGTGTATTTTATGTAAACCAGCATCTTCAGTTCCTTCTTTCCACCTATCACTTCTTATGTTTTAATAGTAAGATTAAACGAGAACTTACCAGTTTGAAGTTTGATCTTTATTTTATGAGGAGTCGAGTTGAGGGACTACGTGAATAGAAGCCCGTACAGCCGTTGGTGCGTCAATCTTCAAAGCAGCGGAATGAATTCACAGCTAACAATGACCGAAGTATAACGGTAAGATGATAAAACTAGAACTACCAGATGAGATCTATGAGGGTGGGAGCGGAGGGCACGTAGTCCCTCAACTCGACTCCTCATAAAATAAAGATCAAACTTCAAACTGGTAAGTTCTCGTTTAATCTTACTATTTTACTTCGGAGTCACGTGAGTGACTACGTGAAGACTTCAAAGCACTGTGAATTCACGCCGCAGACTCAAATCCGACGTTCACACTGCCTGGATTGACTCAAAAGTCGTTAACAATCAATCATGCATCAGTAATACATTTGTTAAATGAAATAACAGTTTATTTACAAACAAATCATAACAAACCCCTCTAACTCAGGGGGAAAAATGTAACAGTACTGACACCAGAATCAGCAAACACCCCGAGCCTTGAAATCGGCTTGTGACAAAACCTCTGAAAAGTTAGCTCACTGGAACATCCTGCGGCCGCGAGGACCTTGAAATCGTTTGCACCAACACCTTACTGTGTGGTTTTTTGTGACTAATAAACAAAGCCAACTCTGTTCCTCTCAGAGGTTTAGTAATCTCAATGTAACGAGATAAATGTGAGACTATACAGAAGCGATCATCTGCGGGGTATGCTGAAAACACAATCTTACATCCTGTCATGCCTCTTTTATTATGTTTAAGCAAATCATAGACATAAAATATAATGGCATCAGCCGACACATGCATTCTATCTAGCCGTAGCTTTTGCAATGTTTGTACACGTTGGGCTGAAACCAACACCAGAAGCATGACCACCTTCATAGTTAATTTGGCTATAGATAGGCTTGTAACCGGAGCCCACTGGCGAAGAAGCATAAAAACCTCACTCACATTCCAAATACCGGCATACCTGAGTTTAGAAGGATTAGAATTGAAAACTCCCTTCATGAATCGTGAACTAACGGATGTGTCCCTACTGTATGCAATTCTGCATTCATAGGTAAATAAGAAGACAGAGCACTTCTGGCTGAATTAATTGCACTGTAACTTAATTTTTTGGTCAAAATAAAGAGTTGACAAACTCCAATACATCCGTGATCCCTGCCGTGTGATATACAATATCCTGCTGTAGGCAGAATTGCTCCCACTTCCTTATATAGGTGATATATTGCTGCTGTGTACTATCCCTGCAGGCCGACGTGAGAACATCCACCGTCCGATGAGACAGTCCTCTCCCCAGGTATGGCCTCCTTAAAATCTGCAAATTAACAGATCAATACGATCCTATAAAGGATGTTGATCCCCAGTGACTGGATTTACCAGTAGATTTTTATTCTTGGGCATAAGCATGTAAGGCTCCCTAGCCATTTGTAATACAACGGGAAACCATGCTCGTGTAGGCCAATCTGGCACTACCAATACCCCTGAAGCGGAGTCCTCCTTGATCTTTGCAAACATCTGCTGATGAGACAGAATGAAGGAAATACATACACAAACATTCCTCCCCCAATGCAGCGAAAATGCATCCACTGCTACTGCCCCAGTATCTGGTTACCATGAAACATATCTAGATAACTGATGATTTAATCAAGATGCAAACAAGTCAATATCTGGCAATGCATACTGATCAATCATTTGGTCAAACACATCCTGATTTAACATCCATTCAATGTTGTCATTAAACTGACGTGACCTTTTCCTGGCAAATAAAGTGCTGAAAGCCAGATATTTTGGTCAATACACCAGCTCCAAATCTGGTTAGCCAGTCTATCACAAGACTGTGACTTAACTCCACCCATGTGGTTTACATATGCCACTGCTGTGGTGTTGTGAATCTGAGCTGCACATGCAGATCCCTCCTTGTAGAACAATAAGCTTTGAGCCCATACCAGGTGCCCAACAACTCTAAATAATCAATCCCTCTTAATTGAGGAAGCGATGCCTCATCCACATTCCATCTGCCTCCACAACGAGAAGACATATCTGTTGCACCCCAACCCAGTGCACTCACATCAGTCTGTAATATCAGTGACGGTGATTCCACGAAACCTTCCTTAAATTTTTTTAAACATGTACTATCCACCATTGTATGTCAGCAATCGCCCCAGCTGACAACTGCATAGGCCTATCAAAAATAGCCCCTTTGTATTCTCAGTGCCTGTTCCTTTGATGGTTGTAATTGTTGATAATGCAGAGGACAATACTGCACAGCTGGAAAGGCTGCAACAACTTCCCAATAAAACTGGCTACTTGTCTAATCAAAAGCCGTTGTTCTCCAACGAGATTAACACAGTCCTCAATTAACTGATTCAATTTATCCCTGGGCAAAGTTACCAACATGTGATTGGAATTAATGGTAAATCCCAGATAATCAATAATTTGGACTGGTGATAATTTAGATTTATCTGGGTGAATAACAAATCCCATTTGTTCAAAAGTGATTTTAACAACTGAACTGATGATTGAGTTTCAGCATGAGTCTTTCCAACAATCAGAATATCATCTAAATAGGCCATTACCACATGCCCCTGAGCTCTAAGCAATGCTAACACAGGTTTTACCAATTTAGTAAATAATCTAGGAGCTGAAGTTAATCCATTCGGCAATGTCCTGAATTGCCACAGCTCAGTCATCCAAATAAATTTCAAATATCTTCTATCATCACCATGAATAGACACTGCGTAATACGCATTCTTCAAATCAATGGTTGCCATATAATACCCTTTGGACACTAGATGTTTGCCCGTGGTAAAGTTCTCCATTTTGAAATGCCTATAACAAACAAATTTGTTCAAATTCGATAAATCCAGAATAATTCTACATCCCCCAGTCTTTTTAGATCTGGGAAATATACTTGACAGAAATTGTTGACTTTGATAGACAGAAGGCTCAATTACCCCTTCTTATGTAACGACTGAATCTCTGCTTGAATAAGCACATTTTCCTCATCTGAAAAATAAGTTTACGACTAGGAAAATGTTGATTAGGTAGACTGTCATAGTAAAATCCAATTTTTCACCCCTTCAATACACTAAGTATGAACAAATCTGATGTCAACTGCTGCCATTGTTTGAGAACAATTTTAACCTTCCCCAATTTGAACAGGAACATCAGTTAATTCATCGTCTGTCAAATGTTATATTCCTTACCAGCATTTTTCCTTGCGGCCTTGTTGTCCTCGACTTCTTGTAGAGAAACCTTTTTTGCCTTGCTTCCAGCTGGCTTAATGAGGGCCATGGTTAACGACCTCATAACAGTCTTTGACCCTTTTTGCAAGGTTACCACCAAACAACAGATTTCGTGGTGGTACACTGGTCGGTTTGCACAACTCGCCAAATTCGGGTTAGCACTGGCCTAATAGCGGCCCTCCCGACATTATTAATTTCAAAATGCATTACAAAGGAGTCCCAGTTCATCCTGGTGTGCTTCAACCATATCATTTGTATCAATAACTTTCACCACAGCTGTAATACCTGCTTACAACAGTTTAAGCACTTTTTAAAACTTCATCTCCTGGGCCCTAGCAGGCAAACCCATCTATGCAAATTTGGTGATTAACCACCGGTACCTTCAGGAGATCACAATTAACAGGAGCTTTATAGTTTTTTGCTACTTCATCCATAGCTAGCTCCTGTAACTGGTGGGAGAGCATATACTGAATGGCTTCGGCCAATTCTACATCAATCGCCTTTCCTGCCTCTCTACACTCAGCAAACTTCCCAGCAATGTTCGGAATTACCTCCAACCGAACACCTTGCTCTCCCCCAGCATAGAAACAGTGTCAGCAAACGGCCCTGATAGAACATCCTCCTCACAGGCAGGATAGTTCTGCAGCCCTGAAACAGGTGCTGCTAGCACAAGCTCTCCATCAGCCTGGCTTGGGCACCACTCCTCCTCAAGGAGCTGGAACATCCTCCTCACAGGCAGGATAGTTCTGCAGCCCTGAAACAGGTGCTGCTAGCACAAGCTCTCCATCAGCCTGGCTTGGGCACCACTCCTCCTCATGGAGCTGGTCCCTGTCGAGCATTCTTTTGTAATAGAATCTCGACGTGGGAGAGCCGTGAGCAAACGGACTCTCCTATGGAGGGTATAACCTCCAGGCCCGACTCATCTACGGGCCACAGAGACTTGCAAGTGGCCTTCCGCCCTACTGTGCAAGCCTCCACTGCCCCCCGGCAGTGGGTCCGCAACCACTGGCTGTGTAGCCAGCACCGGACCAGGTGTACCAGACGGGCCTCCATCCTCAACACTCTCCTGGTCACTCTCCTTTCTACCCCCGGAGCGCCTCGCCGACACCTTCTTCACTTTCTGCAACATATCTACTCCCAACCGTCGCAGAAAATGACCTGCGGTAAAGTATTTCAACAAACCTTACCTCCGTTTAAACTTGTTAACGAAACTGCAGATGCTGGAGAATGGAGGGTGAAGTCTGAAGAAGGGTCTCGACCCGAAATGTCGCCCATCTCCTTCGCTCCTTAGATGCTGCTGCACCCGCTGAATTCTCCAGCTTTTCGTGTAACCTGTTTAAACTTACCGCTCGGAGGAGCGCTGCTGCTCCAACCGTTCCCGACTGCACCAGCGTCTGACGTCATGACGCACCAACGGCTGTACGGGCTTCTATTCACGTAGTCACTCACGTGACTCCGAAATAAAATCCAGCCCCACCTCTCTTCCAGAACCCCCCCACCGCCGCCATACAACGTTACTCTAGCATATTGTATCTTTTACTTGCAAACTTTCATTTACATTTCCTTGTATTGTCAAATGACCGAGGTACAGTGAAAGGTTCTGTCTTGCATAATATTCAATCAAATTACATAATATACATTAATAAAATTAACCCAAACTTTCCTCACTCTCCACAAAACCATCATCAACAAACTTACTAATAATCATTCTTCCTACATTCTCATGAACGTTATGCTCAGTAAAAATGTGCAAAGTATTGGAGTCACCCAGCAAATCAGGCAGCAGCTCTGGAGAACATGGACAGGTAACGTTTCGGGTCGGAAGGGGAGAATAAAGTTAGATCACAGGAGGAGCAGGTCAAAGCCTGGCAGGTAACAAGTTGATATGGTGAAGGGAGGAGCTTTGAAGGCAAGATGGTTGGACAAAACCAGGCATGAAAATATAGAAGGTACACAAAAGTGTTGGAGAAACTCAGCGGGTGCGGCAGCATCTATGGAGTGAAGGAAATAGGCAACGTTTCGGGCCGAAACCCTTCTTCAGACTGGGTATTTTCTTTGCTCACAAAGCATTCAGCAGGTGGCTTCAAGAGGTCGGATCTACAGTGCAAAGCAATTAATCTTTTCGGGGAAGGAACTTTCAGCAACAGTTTAGAGCGTGAACGGACTTTCCATTTAGAGGTCACAATGTCTACATAAATAACGAGGAAATATTTCAGCCGGGTCTATAAACACCGTCCTATGTGGCAGGTGGGTCCAAAAGGGGAGAGCAAGTTGGTTAATTGTATACAAATCTAGCTTGGCAATAGGCTGCAGTGCGTGATGCCAGAAGGAGGTTCATGTGCCTGGGTCTTGTACCTCGGTTGGGCTCCACATGTCTCCCTTGCTGTTTGTGATACATATGAACGATCCCGATGTGGATGCAGTAGACTCACCAATCGGTGGAGTGCAAGTCAGCGTGGAGGGTAGTCGTTACACACGTGGTGATCTGGGTGCGTTGGAATTGGTAGATTATTTGGAATCCGGATGAATGTGAGGTAGTGACCAAAAACAACCCAGACACTGTTGAATCTAAAAACAGTCAGGCGCTATTAATGGAAGGTAAAAAAGGATTGGCATTTCAGGTTGAAAATTCGTTGTCAAAGTCTGTCTGTCTTGCTACATATTTCCAACATTTGCTGTTCCCATTCTGGTTTTAAGCATCTGGACTTGTTGCATCTTCACCCCGGAAGTGGCCATATCTTGATACTTTCTGTACTTCTCGCAGTTTCACCAACTGTCCCGAACAATGTTTATTCATTCGTGATAATTCAAACAATAAAAATAGCGTACAATGAGGATGTGATCAATGCAACAAGTTCACATAATAGTCGAACTCTTCGTTCAGTTACGGAGAGTTATGGCGTGGAAACAGACCCTTCGGCCCAACTTGCCTATGCCAGTCAACACGTCCCAGCGATACTAGTACCACCTGCCTGGGTTTCGCCCATATCCCTCCAAACCTGTTGTATGCATGTACCTGTCTAAATGATTCTTAAACATTGGGATAGTCTGGGCCCCCAACTACCTCCTCTAGCATCTCGTTCCATACACTCACCACGTCTCCTGTGCTCCAAGGAATAGGGACCCAGCCTACTCAACCTCTCCCAATAGCTCAGACCCTGGAGTCCTGACAACTTCCTCATAAATCTTCTCTGTACCATTTCTAGCTTGACAACACCATTCCTATGACATGTTTTTGTTTTAGTTTTAGTTTCAGTTTAGTTTATTGTCAGGTGTACCAAGGTACAGTGAAAAGCTTTTGTCACGTGCTAACCATTCAGCAGATACACAATACATGATTACAGATGAGCCATTTATAGTGTACTAGACCAAGATTCCCCTACGCACTAAGATTCCACCACTCACCCGTTCCCCCAACGCAAGCCACTCCTCCTCTTCACCCTCCCTCTTCAATCTCTAGAGAGGGAGGGGGTGTAGAGAGGGAGGGGTGGTAGAGAGAGAGAGGGTGAATGTAGAGGGAGAAGGAGGGGGTGGAGTGGGGAAGAAGGTAGAGTGGGAGGGAGGGGGTGGAGAGGGAGGGGAGTAGAGAGGGTGGGAGTGAGGGTAGATTGGGAGGAGGCAACACCCTCCCCCACCCATCTCATTTCACTCGACCACCCCGCTCCACACCCCATCTCCCTCCTCCTCATTTTCCTCATCCTCCTCCTCTCAATCCCATTCCATGTTCTGGCACCTACCCAGGCCGCGGAGTAGTGCCAGGGCCTGGAACTCGGCCTGGTTCTTGTACTCGGCCCAGCCCTGCTGTAGACTCCAGCTGTCAGCTCGGCCGCCGCTTGGGCTCCAGTCCGGGCGCTGAATTCATCTCCGGGACCCAGGCTCATCCTTGGTTTCAGCGGGGGCTTCTTTCTCGGCCCCGGTCATGGCCCCATCCCACGCACCGGGCTCGGCCCTCGCTCCAGCTCCAGCACACCCTCCCCATCAGGCAGCAGGTGCCGGCAGCCACCGCCACTCCTCATTCACCGCAGGCACTTGAGTGTCCCTCCCTCCCAGAGAGTCCCGTCCTGCCTTGTGAGTGCATTGTGACGTGACTAGGGTTTTTATTCCGAAATAGGTGAGTTTTCGGGTTGTTTTTAAAACTTTAAACTATTATTAAGTTCGGAAACATAGGAGGGAATGCGAAACGTAGATGTTTATCGCGTCGACGGGAATAATGGAAGTAGGATAGGTGAAAATGGTCAATAGGTGAAAATTGGCAGCAAAACAAGGGGGCAGATTATTATCTCAATGGGGTTAGGTTAGGTAAGGGGGAGGTACAGTGAGACCTGGGTGTCCTTGTACACCGGTCACTGAAAGTTGGCGTGCAGGTACAGCAGACAGTGAAGAAAGCTAATGGAATGTTGGCCTTCATAACCATATAACCTTATAACCATATAACAATTACAGCACGGACACAGGCCCTCTCGGCCCTTCCAGTCCGTGCCGACCATTTGTTTTCCCCTAGTCCCATCTACCTGCACTCAGACCATACCCCTCCATTCCCTTCACGTCCATATACCTATCCACTTTACTCTTAAATGTTAAAATCGATCCTGCCTCCACCACTTCTGCTGGAAGCTGATTCCACTGAGTAAAGAAGTTCCCCCTCACGTTACCCCGAAACCTCTGTCCCTTAATTCTCATGTCATGCCCTCTTGTTTGAATCTTCCCTACCCTCAATGGGAAAAACGTATCCACGTCAACTCTGTCTATCCCTTTCATCATTTTAAAGACCTAAATCAAGTCCCCCCTTAACCTTCTGCGCTCCAAAGAATAAAGACCTAACTTGTTCAACCTTTCTCTGTAACATATTTGCTGGAACCCTGGCAACATTCTTGTAAATCTCCTCTGTACTCTCTCTATTTTGTTGACATCCTTCCTATAACTAGGCGACCAAAATTGTACACCATACTCCAGAATTGGTCTTACCAATGCCTTGTACAATTTTAACATTACTTCCCTACTCCTATATTCAATGCTCTGATTTATAAAGGCTAGCACACCAAAGGCTTTCTTTACCACCCTATCTACATGCGATTCCACCTTCAGGGAACTATGCACAGTTATTCCTAGATCCCTCTGTTCCACAGCATTCCTCAATTCACTACCATTTACCATGTACGTCCTATTTTGATTTGTCCTGCCAAGATGTAGCACTTCACACTTATCAGCATTAAACTCCATCTGCCATCTTTCAGCCCACTTTTCCAAATGGCCCAAATCTCTCTGTAGACTTTGAAAATCTACTTCATTATCCACAATACCACCTATCTTAGTATCATCTGCATATTTACTTATCCAATTTTCCACCCCATCATCCAGATCATTGATGTACATGACAAACAACAGTGGACCCAACACAGATCCCTGAGGCACCCCACTGGTCACCGGCTTCCAACCTGACAAACAGCCATCCACCATTACTCTCTGACATCTCCCATTCAGCCACTGTTGAATCCATCTTGCTACTCCGCAATTAACACCCAAAGATTGAACCTTCTTAACCAACCTTCCATGGGGAACCTTGTCTAAGACCTTACTGAAATCCATATAGACAACATCCACTGCTTTACCCTCATCAATTTCCCTAGTTACCGCTTCAGAAAATTCAAGAAGGTTTGTCAAACATGACCTTCCAGGCACAAATCCATGTTGACTGTTCCTGATCAGACCCTGTTTATCCAGATGCTTATATATATTATCTCTAAGTATCCTTTCCATTAATTTGCCCACCACTGACGTCAAACTAATAGGTCTATAATTGCTAGGTTTATTCTTTGAACCTTTTTAAACAATGGAACAACATGCGCAGTACGCCAATCCTCCGGCACTATTCCCGTTTCTAATGACATTTGAAATATTTCTGTCATAGCTCCTGCTATTTCTACACTAACTTCCCTCAATGTCCTAGGAAATATCCTGTCTGGACCGGGAGACTTATCCACTTTTTATATTTTTCAAAAGTGTCAGTACTTCCTCCTCTTTGAATCTCATAGTTTCCATAGCTACTCTACTTTTTCCCCTTAACTCACAGAGTTCAATATCCTTCTCCTTGGTGAATACCGAAGAAAAGAAATTGTTCAATATCTTCCCCATCTCTTTTGGCTCTGCAGATAGCTGTCCATTCTGGTTCTCTAATGGTCCAATTTTATCCCTCGTTATCCTTTTGCTATTAATATAGCTGTAGAAACCCTTTGGGTTTACTTTCACCTTTCTTGCCAAAGCAACCTCATATCTTCTTTTAGTCTTCCTAATTTCTTTCTTAAGATTCTTTTTACATTCTTTATACTCCTCTAGCACCTCATTTACTCCATGCCTCCTATAATTATTGTAGATATCTCTCTTTTTTCGAAACAAGTGTCCAATTTCCCTTGGCTCTTTCCAATTTTTACTATTTCCTTTCAACCTAACAGGGACATAAAGATTCTGTACTCTTACAATTTCCCCTTTAAATGTCCTCCATTTCTCTTCTACATCCTTCCCATGAAACAAAGTGTCCCAATTCACTCCTTTAAAATCCTTACGCATTCCCTCAAAGTTAGCCTTTCTCCAATCAAAAATCTCCACCCTAGGTCCAGTTCTGACTCTCTCCATAATTATATTGAAACTAATGGTATTGTGATCACTGGTCCCGAAGTGCTCACCAACGCATACCTCCGTCACCTGACCTGCCTCATTTCCTAACAGGAGGTCCAGCACTGCCCCTTCTCTGGTCGATACCTCTATGTACTGCTGCAAAAAACTATCCTGCACACATTTTACAAACTCCAAACCATCCAGCCCATTTACAGAATGTGTTTCCCAGTCTATTTTTGGAAAATTGAAATCTCCCACAATCACTACCTTGTGCTTACTACTAATATCTGCTATCTCCTTACATATTTGCTCTTCCAATTCACGCTCCCCATTTGGCGGTCTATAATACACCCCTAAAGTGTTGCTACACCGTTCCCACTTCTCAGTTCCACCCAAACAACCTCCCTAGACGAGCCCTCTAATCTATCCTGCCAAAGCACTGCTGTAATATCTTCTCTGACAAGCAAAGCAACACCTCCCCCTCTGGTCCCTCCAATTCTATCACACCTGAAGCAACGAAATCCTGGAATATTTTGTTTCCAATCACAGCCCTCCTGCAACCATGTTTCACTGATTGCCACAACATCATATTTCCAGGTGTCAATCCAGGCTCAAAGTTCGTCCACCTTACTTACAATGCTCCTAGCATTAAAATATACACATTTTAGAAACCCACCATCCCTTATTCTCTGTCTATTATCTTTTTCATCTTTCTCACCTACATTTTGGATCCGAGTGCTTCCCTTCTCTGCCTCTTGCCCCACACCCTGACCCCAAGCCCCCTCTACCCGAGTCCCTCCCCCCAGCCTTTCTAGTTTAAAGTCTCCCCAGTAGCCTTTGCAAATCTCCCTGCCAGGATATTGGTCCCCCTCGGGTTCAAGTGCAACCCGTCCGTTGTGTACAGATCATGCCTTCCCCAAAAGAGGTCCCAGTGATCAAGAAACTTGAATCCCTGCCCACTGCACCAGTCCCTCAGCCACGCATTTATCCTCCACCTCATTTCATTCCTACTATCACTGTCACGCGGCACAGGCAGTAATCCTGAAATCGTTACCCTTTTGGTCCTTCTCCTTAACTTTCCCCCCAACTCCCTAAATTCTCCCTTCAGGACCTCGTCACTTTTTCTGCCTATGTCATTGGTACCTATGTGTACCACAACATCAGGCTCCTCTCCCTCCCTTATCAGAATCTTTTGGACACGTTCCGACACGTGCGAGACCCTGGCACCAGGGAGGCAAACTACCATCCGGGTCTCCCGACTGCGTCCACAGAATCACCCATCCGACTCCCTAACTATAGAGTCCCCTATTACAATTGCCCTCCTCTTTTTGTTACCCTTCTGAGCATCAGGGCCGGTCTCTGTGCCGGAGGCCCGAGGATTTCAGTACAGGAGTAAAGAGGTTCTTCTGCAGTTGTATAGGGCTCTGGTGAGACCACATCTGGAGTATTGCGTACAGTTTTGGCCTCCTAATTTGAGGAAGGACATGCTTGTGATTGAGGCAGTGCAGCGTAGGTTCATGAGATTGATCCCTGGGATGGCGGGACTGTCATATGAGGAAAGATTGAAAAGACTGGGCTTGTGTTCACTGGAGTTTAGAAGGATGAGGGGGATCTTATAGAAACATATAAAATTATAAAAGGACTGGACAAGCTAGATGCAGGAAAAATGTTCTCAATGTTGGGTGAGTCCAGAACCAGGGGTCACAGTCTTGGAATAAAGGGGAGGTCATTTAAGACTGAGCTGCGAAAAAACTTTTTTACCCAGAGAGCTGTGAATTTATGGAATTCCCTGCCACAAAGGGCAGTGGAGGGCAAACCACTGGATGGATTTAGGAGGGAGTTGGACAGAGCTCTAGGGGCTAGTGGAGTCAAGGGATATGGGGAGAAGGCAGGCACGGGTTATTGATAGCGGATGATCAGCCATGATCACAATGAATGACAGTGCTGTTTTGAAGGGCCGAATGACCTCCTCCTGCACCTATTTTCTATGTTTCTATGTTTCTAAAATGGGAAGGCTGTGGCCAGGCATTTGGAAGAAGATAGCAAAAGTTGATTGAAACATCGTTGGCACAAACACAAACAATAGAAATAGTTTTAATATTATAGAGATGGATACATGACAAGAGACGAATGTTTAATGCAATGTAAAGGCAACAAGATCTTATCAAGGACAGCCCGATGGTCACTAAAGAGGTAGATAGTTCAGCACTGCTCTCTGGTCGTGGTAGGATGATTCAGTTGCCTGATAACAGCTGGGAAGAAACTGTCCCTGAATCTGGAGGTGTGCGTTTTCACAGTTCTTTAACCTTTGCCTGATGGGAGAGGGGAGAAGAGGGAGTGGCCAGGGTGCAGCTTATCCTTGATTGTGCTGCTGGCCTTGCCAAGCAGCGTGAGATATAAACGGTGTCAATAGCAGGGAGATGGACACAAAATGGTGGAGTAACTCTGCGACAGGCAGCATCTCTGTAGAGAAGGAATGGGTGACGTTTTGGGAAGAGACCATTCTTTAGACTGAAAGTCATGGGAAAGGGAAACGAGAGATATATACGATGATGTGGAGAGATATAGAACAAACTATGCCTTTGCAGTGCGCTCGGGAGGAGTCAGCGGTATCTTTGACTCCACCCACTAAATTCAAATCCAAAATAGGAAAATCGGGAAACTCTAGCTCCTATGGTTGCTCCACCAGCGGAGGATAGTGTGGGGGTTCAAGGAGCTAGAAGGAAGGTTCCGCAGAGGTGCGTACCAAAATTAATTAGGAAATGAAGTGGGAAAGTGAAAGAATCGTTCCTAAAGTATAGAGATTCTGGTAGCAGAACGTGTAGCTTTTCTGTGGGTGAGACAGCATGAGGATGTGAAGTGGCTGATCCTGACATTGATAGTATTATTAGGTCGGAGCAAATTCCCGATGATGTGGGTATAGAACGGCTTCCCTGTAGGCAATTCTCTTGTAGGAAGCTGCCTACTCCACCTTTGGAATTAGATCCAATTAGTTGGTGTAAATGATCCCGGGCCACAGACATCCACACTTCAATGCAACCTGGTTCGACGGCAGCTAAATCCTGCCGTACTAAGAATCCAGAAATGGGAAATAACTTTGAAGGAAGATAAGGAGGAGGAGGATCTTAAAGTGTGGATAGACATGCCATTCCGAGAGCCGACTTTCCCTTGTTTTGGAGAGGGTATAGAGCTGTTAGACCTGATCAATGCTACAACTGTGGGGAATCAGGACATTGGAACCGATCTTGCCATGTGAGGGAATGCCGAGAAGGAAGGGGGCAAAGAAGAAGGCCAAGGGCTTTAAGAAATCAGTGCATCCCTCTAGGTTACAGGGACACTTGGGACACCGAAGGTAGAGGAAGAGGACACTGGCCATAATTTAAGGGTCAGGGACGTTCTGGCAACCAAATCCATTCCAGTAGCCCTGATCTGCCAGCTAGTACAAAATATGAAATCTGAGGGCATCCTCACATGGCCCAAAAATAATAATAAATTATAAGAACCAGAAAGAACACCACCCCTTCTGAATCCCAGGAGGAGAGACACAAATAATCTAATTGGGATCGAGAAACCTCACTAAAAGGAAGGACTACGAAAAGGGAAACATAGCAACTGGTGGCAACGAGAATGGGAACTAAGGAGAACTGAAATGGCACTAGGGAAAGAAGAAACAAACTTTTTGTACAGGAGGTACGGGAGTACGGAAAGGAGCTATTGTAGTAACTTGTTACTAAGTTTGTGCCTGCAGAACTGTATAATCAACAACATACTATCCGGGGAGTAAGGTAAAGAATATACAGACCCCTTGAGAACGGGCAGAAGACAGCTCAGGTAATGCAGTCAAAGTCAAAAGTCAAAAGAGTCAAAAGAGTTTATTGTCATGTGCCCCTGACAGGACAATGAAATTATTTCTTTGCATAGCACAACAGAACAAAGTAGGCATTGACTACAGTTATATACTTAAATACACACATTAATTAATAAATTAATAAAGTGGAAATAACAGATGGAGGGGTATTAATGTTCAGAGCTTTGTCCGAGCCAGGTTTAATAGCCTGTGGGGAAGTAGCTATTCCTGAACCAGGTTGTTGCAGTTCTCAGGCTCCTGTACCTTCTACCCGAAGGTAGCAGGGAGATGAGTGTGTGGCCAGGGTGGTGTGGGTCCTTGATGATGCTGCCAGCCTTTTTGAGGCAGCAACTGTGGTAGATCCCCTCGTTGGAAGGAAGGTCAGAGCCGATGATGGACTGGGCAATGTTTACTACTTTTTGTAGTCTTTTCCTCTCCAGGGTAGTCACGTTGCCGAACCAAGCCACAATGCAACCTGTCAGCAAGCTCTCTACTGTGCACCTGTGGAAGTTAGAGAGAGTCCTCCTTGACAGACCATAATCTTCTCAGGAAGTAGAGGCGCTGATGAGCTTTCTTAATAATTGCATCTGTGTTCTCGGACCAGGAAAGATCTTCACAGATGTGCATGCCCAGGAATTTGAAGCTCTTGACCCTATCAACCATCGACCTGTTGATATAAACAGGACTGTGGGTCCCCATCCTACTCCTTCCAAAGTCCACAATTAGTTCCTTGGTTTTGCTGGTGTTGAGGGCCAGGTTACTGTGCTGGCACCATATGGACAGTCGCTCGATCTCTCTTCTGTACTCCGACTCATCCCCATCAGTGATACGTCCCACTACAGTGGTGTCGTAAGCGAACTTGATGATGGAATTCACACTGTGACCGGCTACGCAGTCATGAGTATAGAGTGAGTACAGCAGGGGGTTGAGCACGCAGCCTTGAGGTGCTCCCGTGCTGATTGTTATCGAGTCTGACACATTTCCACCAATACGTACAGACTGTGGTCTGTGAATGAGGAAGCTCCCCAGAAACAGGAATCAACAACAAGGAGGAAATGTCCTGTCCCTTTAAGACAAATTTTGGAAAGCCAACAGACAGAGAAAGCTGCTCCTCAGTATCCCTACTCCTTTGAAAGTAACATCAAGGAAGAAGAAGATACCTACCCTAGTGCCCAACTTTAACATCATCTAGCTTTTGACACCAGTGAACTAAATGAAAATAACACAACACAATCTATGACGAATATTGGGGCGTGCTCCACTTTGAAGAACTGAATTTGAATTTGAAAATAGACATTCCTCTGTGGTCTGGGGCAAAACACCTATTTCGTTTCTAAATTATGATTATAAGAAATAATTTGATAACAATTTGAATTCGTTCTCTACATTGTATGGTAATGAATTGGAGGAACTTTAAAGTTTGAGATTTGGAACTGATTAGTGAAATTTGGCTTAAGAGTATTTAAAGTTTGATTATTAATTGGTATTGTTATTGTCTCATCCCCAGACAGGCAGCCAAAGATGGGAAGGATTAATCAGAGAACATCAGGAAATGATGGAATTTGAGAAGATCTGGTAACATGGAAATTATTCAGGGAACATGAGAGTTGGAATTGGAAATAGTAAAAAGAGGAACTGTGAACAGCAAGACTTCCCTTTAAGAGACCAGACTGGGAAATTACTCAGTGGTAAAAGGAAAATTAGTTATGAGGAAGAACCCCTATGGACTGAGAGCCGATCCAACAGAACTAAGGAAGAAGTACTAGAGGAGAAGTCTATTGAATTAGAAGGAGGAATAAGGAAATGTGTGTTGAGATATCAGAGTCGATGTATTTGACCAGTGGATCTAAATGTGCATAAATGTGAGGTTATCCACTTTGGTGGCAAAAACAGGAAAGTAGACTATTATTTGAATGGTGACCGATTAGGAAAAGGGGAGATCCAACGAGACCTGGGTGTCATGGTACACCAGTTATTGAAAGTAGGCATGCAGCAGGCTGTGAAGAAAGCGAATGGTATGTTGGCATTCATAGCAAAAGCATTTGAGTACAAGAGCAGGGAGGTTCTACTGCAGTTGTACAGGGTCTTGGTAAGGCCACACCTGGAGTATTGCGTACAGTTTTGGTCTCCTAATCTGAGGAAAGACATTCTTGCCATAGAGGGAGTGCAGAGAAGGTTCACCAGACTGATTGCTGGGATGGCACGACTTCCATATGAAGAAAGACTGGATAGACTCGTCTTGTAATCGCTGGAATTTAGAAGATTGAGGGGTGATCTCATAGAGACTTACAAAATTCTTAAGGGGTTGGACAGGCTAGATGCAGGAAGATTGTTCCCGATGTTGGGGAAGTCCAGGACAAGGGGTCACAGTTTAAGGATAAGGGGGAAGTCTTTTAGGACCGAGATGAGAAACTTGTTTTTCACACAGAGAGTGGTGAATCATGTGAAATTCTCTGCCACAGAAGGTAGTTGAGGCCAGTTCGTTGGCCATAATTAAGAGGGAGTTGGATGTGGCCCTTGTTGCTGAAGGGATCAGGGGGTATGGAGAGAAGGCAGGTACAGGATACCAAGTTGGATGATCAGCCATGATCATATTGAATGGTGGTGCAGGCTCGAAGGGCCGAATGGCCTGCTCCTGCACCTAATTTCTATGTTTCTATGTTTAACCCTTGATACTAAAGCGGCTTCAATTATCAAGGTGGAAATAAATTGTCCCTAGATTTGGCATTCTTAATTGAATTTATGATAAAATTGACAACATGTGGAAATTGACTGATTAAATTTGAACAGGTGTGAATTCCACAGGAATTGAAATAGAATTGTGTTATCGACCACAAAGCTGTGGAATGAGAAGAGTGAGACGCACACTGAAAATTAAAATAGTAAATTGAAGGCTGAGACTGAATTTGATTGAATTGAAACATTTTTCATGGTTTGCTCTAAATAAGTCACGCCTGTAGGGAAATCTGGACTGAACTCAGCTGAAATTTATATGAGAAACCATCACCGGATATACATATTATAACATAAGGAGATGTGCTGATTAGTGTTGATCCTAGGATTGTAAAGAGTATATTATAGAACAGAATAGTAATAGGATGGTGATAGTGAAATATAAAAGGAATAGTATTACAGAATTACAGTGAATGTAAGGGAAAACATTAGTACACGAATGGTAACTTGCTTTGTTCCCAGTTTTTCAGGAATTATAGATTATAGGTTTGACTATGGAAAGGGATGGAAGAATGGGCAACAACACGGATGGAGGGAATTCGAGCCCGTGAAAACTCGGGAGGTGAAGACTCGTCAAACGGAAATTGTGAAGCTACGCCCACGAAAACTCGGGAAGCTTGACAAGATTCTGGGAAGAAACATCATCATCTTGTTGTTGTGAATAGATGAAGAATGTAATAGACACACATATGTATATCTGATTATCTGATTATTTGGTTATCATAAATGATGATTTATCATATATGATAAAAGGAAGGAAGTTAATTCTGGCCAAATTGGAGATGCCAGGACACTAACATTGAGTAAAGGCTTTGGGCTACCAGGCCATTTGGTCAGTTGAAATGTGCCTTCTGCAGAAATGGGACAAGCTGCAGAATGGTGACAGTTTGTCTAGAGCCTAGATATGGGCTGTCGGAAGAGAATGGAACATCTGCAGATTCTGACAATTAGGTGTAAATGGCATGGAACGGATTGGATGAATGCAAACCAATCATACACATTGTAAATAATGTTGCAAAGCTTTACTTTGCTAGATGTTGATTGGATTAATTGTTGAGCCTTGTCTGGGTTTCCTGACTATCAAGGCACATGTTGCATAATTCATCTCTGTTAAGTTGCATCTAGAAACTTTGTCAGATACATTGTATTGGTCACTGTATTACTGGGTTGTGGAAATGTCTATCATGTACTGTGTTAATCAATATCTGTTATTGGACAGTATAGAGACCAGCCCTATGTGGTTCGGCCCCTCAAAGTTCGGGGACCTATAAAAGGCCGCTCCCACGAGGTACTGTGTCAATCTTCTGGGAGAGGGCTTGGGACTGCGTGACCTTCTGTAGTGTCTCTGCTTGAACGAGGCTAAGAGGGCTTGGCCAGGCACATAGGAGGATCAAACCCATGATGGTTAGGAAGAGTAGTTTGAACTGTTATTGTGTTTTTTCCAAATTAAAGTTTAGTTGCGCAAGTGCTTGACTCAGTGATTTTTGACTGAAACTAGACTGGGGGGAAGCTTAGAATGGGCTATTTACACTGCCAATCTCCTTTGTTCATATTCATGAGGACTTTGCAGAGAGGCTCAGAAATGTTGCACATCCCTGCTATTGATTGGCCCTGTTGGGGGAAGTGTACATATTGTTAGTTATGTTCAAAGATCATAGAGCGGTGCAAGGCAGTCCACTCGTCGAAAAAGCTATAGTAGGTCATGGGTAATCTTCAGCGCCATTTCCGTAACCGGCTTCCGTCTCCGCTCCAATCTATGATCTTTGGTCATGGCGTCTAGTCTATGATCTTTGGTGTGGACTAACTTGCTCCGCTCTATGATCTTTGGTTTACACCAAAGATAGACACAAAAAGCTGGAGTAACTCAGCAGTTCGGGCCAGGCAGAATCTCTGGAGAGAATGAATGGGTGACGTTTCGGGTCGAGACCCTTCTCACCCAGTTGTTAGATAAAGTTAATTATTTTTCTTTTAATTACCTATAATTGAGCTGTCCTCTAAAACTGCAGACGCTAGCTTCAGCTCCCAGCTCAATATGTATGAAATTGTTGTAATGCAGAACACAGTTCTGAATCACTAAAGACCGATGCATTTCATTTGCCCAAGTGCGTTCCGCACGTAGAACTGTCGCAGTTCCTAATGGATCGTATTGGGCGTCTAAAATCAAATTATAATCTGATGTTTCTTGATGCAGTTTCTTGATTGTGAATTAGGAATTTATGCACTCAGTACATTTTTCCTCGATTTTTGTTTTGGGAAAATATAATTGGTTTCTATTTCAAATGGTTTACGGTTATTTATGATTCCGACAATACCCTTTAAAGAGGTCGCATTTAACTAACCAATCACACTGAAGTAAACTCTTTTAAAAACACGTTGGTCTTGCAATTTATCATTTATGCGGTTTAAAAAAATATACAATACCAATTAGTAGAATATAGGGTAACCAGCTATGACCATGAGTAACTATTTATTTTACAGCAAATAAATATTTTGATTTAAAAACGCAGGCATTAAGCGTCGGATTACTGTAACGGCGCCTCAACATTGTTCAATTTCTCTATAAATCTCCAAAATGCTACCCATAATTTTAAAAATATTTTGAATTCCGTGTAAATGTCTATCACTTTTATTTATTCGATCCAAAATGAAAAGGCAAAAGTAAGCATGCAGTGAAGAAAGCGAATGGCATGTTGGCCTTTATAACAAGAGTATAGGAACAGAGGTCCTTCTGCAGTTGTACAGGGCTCTAGTGAGACCACACCTGGAGTATTGTGTGCAGTTTTAGTCCTCTAATTTGAGAAAGGACATTCTTGCTATTGAGGGAGTGCAGTGCAGGTTTACAAGGTTAATTCCCAGGATGGCGGGACTGTCATATGCTGAGAGAATGGAGTGGCTGGGCTTGTACACTCTGGAGTTTAGAAGGATGCGAGGGGATCTTATTGAAACATATAAGATTGTTAAGGGTTTGGACACGCTAGAGGCAGGAAACATGTTCCCGGTGTTGGGGGAGTGCAGAACCAGGGGCCACAGTTTAAGAATAAATTGTACTTTGTCTATCTTTAAAGTGAACTTTTTCACTCTTGTAGCCTGTTGTCAGGTTGACACGTCAATGTTGGGCTGAGCTTAAACATAAATGTCCGATAATGATCAGTGTTCTGATCCAGTAGGGAACGATCAGCCCCACGGCCGATCAGCCCCAAGTAAGCCATTTAGAACGGAGACGAGGAAACACTTTTTTTCACAGAGAGCTGTGAGTCTGTGGAATTCTCTGCCTCATAGGGCGGTGGAGGCCGGGTCTCTGGATACTTTCAAGAGAGAGCTAGATAGGGCTATTAAAGATAGCGGAGTCAGGGGATATGGGGAGAAGTGAGGAACTGGGCACTGATTGGGGATGATCTGCCATGATCACATTGAATGGCAGTGCTGGCTCGAAGGGCCAAATGGCCTATTCCTGCACCTATTGTCCATTGTCTATTGTCTATTGTCTAGTGAATTGGCTGGGGAAAAGGAATAGATGACATTTTGGGTGAAACCATTCTTCAACCTGAAGAAGGATCTTGACCCGAAAGGTCACCCATTTCTTCTATCCAGAGATGCTGCCTGTCCCACTGAGTTACTCCGGCATTTTGCGTCTATCTTCGATGTACGCCAGCATCTGCAGTTCCTTCCTACAGATGAATTGACTGACAGGAGAAGATAGGGGTCTTCAATCAGCCCTCTCATGGCGCTGCCTTGAGTGGCTTTGGAACACCTGATGTACATGGACCCACCCGGTGACAGAACCAATCCTTGAGTCAACAGCAACTCACAGTGTTTCTTGTCTTCTGCAAAATCAAAGAGGTGAAGAATGAGGTTTTAGATGCAATAGGAGAATTTTCTGCATTTATACTGAGGGACCACTGTTCACATACGGACGGTCTGGAAATGCCTGGTGGCCAAGATGACATGATGTGTAGGGATGAACTGCAGATGCGGTTTACACCAAAGATTGACACAAAATGCTGAAGTAACTGAGCGGGTCAGGGTTGCTGCCCGTGCCATTGAGTTACTGTAACATTTTGAGTCTATCCTCCAGATGTCATGATCTTGCCTTGAGTTTGGGGGTTGTGGCCTGTGGGCGGTGTGGGGCTGGGAGGGACGGGCTGGGTCTGGGCATCCTGTTACAGTAGGCGGCCGTGGGGCTGATCGTTCCCTACTGGATCAGAACACTGATCATTATCGGACATTTATGTTTAAGCTCAGCCCAACATTGACGTGTCAACCTGACAACAGGCTACAAGAGTGAAAAAGTTCACTTTAAAGATAGACAAAGTACAAATTCTTAAGACCATACAAAGCTTTAATTTAACGTCTAATGGGTGTGGACCTAGAGACCCAGAGACAACAGTTTTACATCTGAATACTCCAGGAACACACGCACAGAAATACCAGAAAACCAGGGTTAATATACCTTCAGACTTAATACCAATTGCATGAGGTAATGTACCAGGAACCATCAGCCACCTCCAAATATGGAGTTGTTTTTCACTCTTTGCCAAAAGCCAGTCATCCCAATGGCATCCTCTGACCCCTTCTTATCTGATTAACCTGTTCAACTTACATAAAAAAACTTGTAAGAGAGCTGTGAACTATTCAACTTACGTTAAAAAAAACCTTGTCATTATGATTTTGGCCAAATCCCATCATGCAATACAATTGTCTTTTTACAACAGGAAAGCTTAAATATGACAACAATCGATTAATAACTAACTCTTTCATTCCTTTCTTTTTATCAGAATCTGATAACAATTATAGGCGATGGTTAGTACATGGTAGAGGCTTCAGACATTTCAGTACATAGATTAATATGATGATCAGCAGTACAATAGATCCACAATGTATTATCATTCCCCATATTCCTCCAAACATGCTAAATGGCCACCATTCTCCATCTTTATTAAAGTTATGCATTTCCACCCATATCTCTGTAATCTTCTTTATTTCTGCAGTAACATATGCTGCCAAATCTGTAATGTTAGAAGATTCATCAGGGATGTAAGTGCAGCTTTTGCGCCCTATAATAGCACAAGTACCCCCTTTTTCTGCCAGAATAAAATCTAGTGCTATTCGATTCTGGAGGACTACTACTCTCATTGCCACCATTTCAGCAGTGATATCCTGAATGGATTGCCTTACATCCATAAAAGCCTGTGCAGTGGAATTAGCTAAAGTTTCCATAGCGGATGCCATCTTTTTTTAATTCCTTAGCTGCTCTAGCGACACCGTATGGAGAAAAAACAATCATCGTTTTCTGAGATGCACCTCTTGACTCTCGGGGATCCAGCTACCTCTGTAAGACCGTGGACCACCCTCATATAGGGAACTACATAGGCTATATTGCAGCACCCGTTCCAGTGGTCATTCTTTCCCTATTTCCTGTTCCAAGAGCTGTCGTCTCCCAGTGGCATCCCTGGCAGCCATGGATATGCCTCAAAACCCACACAGAAAATATGCTCAATTTACTGATTGTGGTGGTCCCTGAGGAGAGATTGTAGTACATGAGCTGTTTCCCAAATATACCCCTTTCTCTGGGTAGTTGCAATGACACGAGGTACTTAATGGTATACGAGGATCGCTTATTATTCTCAACCAGGGTATCTTCCATGCCTTAGTTTTATTCACCTTCCACCCTGGTTTAAATGGAGTTTTGTACCATACTTTAATTATCATACATAAGTCCCCCCCATACCTACGGGTCCCATTTACCCGCGGCTTAATCACTCGGCAACTACTAGATGCTGTAGTATTGTGAAAACAAAGTAGGGCCAACCCCAGAATAAAAGTAGGGTCAATAGCCCCATTGTCCTTCTTGGTTCTCCAAACCATTTACAGTCACTCAGATCAATCCAACGCGGTGATCTTCAATCTTCTTGGCGGTTGATGTTGTGGATACCACTTGGTACAGTTCTGTTCAACACAGTTTCAATTCCTTCCATCCCAATGCCTTATCAATATGTAGTCTGACAGTATGAACTCGTCCATGTGTTCAACTGATAGTGGTCTCTGTGCTTCTTGTGCCTTAGAATGCAGACCTGGCAAGGCATGGGTTAATTGCTGTATATACATAATTAGTTAATCACTGAGGGCCTGTAGGTGAAACTTCCACACTCTAGTCGCACCAATAGTGAGTATGTAGCCTGTGGTCACCCTCAGTTCATTGCATCCCTCCCACAGCTCGCAGTCACCCAGCCCTGCATCACCTGCAAATCTGTTAAGGCCACCATCGCCATCACATTGCATTACATCGGCATACTCGGTTTCTCGCAGATCTGATGGCTATCAATGTCCCAAGATAGGCAAACAATAGTGACATGTCCATCGCAATCTATCCTAGAAAGGGATTTTTTAAAAGAAAGAAGTTAATGTTTTATCTTTTAGGCACCTGTGGCGTCAGCCTAAACACAGGCCACTTATGCTCGAACCCTCGTCAGGAGATATGAGGGCGGCCACGTGACGTCATGGGCTAGAGGGAGAGTCCTGGTACTTAAGGTCTCTCACCTCGAGACCTTGGAGAGTCAACAGGTAGCTGAGCCCGAGAGTACAACCTCACTCAGCAACAGCAACATTGTAATATGGTTAGCGCACCAACTTAACGTGTCTCCACTGAATAAACAACACTTGGAACCGGCCTGACGTCTCACCTTTATTCACCACGTATGGTGCTGCTACACACCATGCTGATAATCTTACAGTGGTGAAAGTGAACCCACGCATGTCTCCCCTCCACCTTTTCTGCGGTAGGAGTTGTTAGAAGGACCTGGTAATGCCTTTCCCACCAAATGTCCAGTCTCTTCATCATCCAATTCCTGACCATTACACAAGTACCAGGTTCAATTTTAGATGTAGTGGTTCTATTGCACATCCTTCAATGCTCTGGTTAACGATAAAATATAATTAGTCATTTCCATTGTCATGTGATGAAAGTGAACAGCCTTCGGAGTATTCTGGTTCCATGTTGCCCCTAGCGGATGGTCATATAAAATCTCTGCTGAATTAACACCATATAATAACAATTACAGCACGGAGACAGGCCCTCTCGGCCCTTCCAGTCCGTGCCGACCATTTGTTTTCCCCTAGTCCCATCTACCTGCACTCAGACCATACCCCTCCATTCCCTTCACGTCCATATACCTATCCACTTTACTTTTAAATGTTAAAATCGATCCTGCCTCCACCACCTCTGCTGGAAGCTCATTCCACACAGCCACCACCCTCTGAGTAAAGAAGTTCCCCCTCACGTTACCCCCAAACTTCTGTCCCTTAATTCTCATGTCATGCCCTCTTGTTTGAATCTTCCCTACCCTCAATGGGAAAAGCTTATCCATGTGAACTCTGTCTATCCCTTTCATCATTTTAAAGACCTCAATCAAGTCCCCCCTTAACCTTCTGCGCTCCAAAGAATAAAGACCTAACTTGTTCAACCTTTCTCTGTAACATAGTTGCTGGAACCCTGGCAACATTCTAGTAAATCTCCTCTGTACTCTCTCTATTTTGTTGACATCCTTCCTATAACTAGGCGACCAAAATTGTACACCATACTCCGGAATTGGTCTTACCAATGCCTTGTACAATTTTAACATTACTTCCCTACTCCTATATTCAATGCTCTGATTTATAAAGGCCAGCACACCAAAGGCTTTCTTTACCACCCTATCTACATGCGATTCCACCTTCAGGGAACTATGCACAGTTATTCCTAGATCCCTCTGTTCCACAGCATTCCTCAATTCCCTACCATTTACCATGTACGTCCTATTTTGATTTGTCCTGCCAAGATGTAGCACTTCACACTTGTCAGCATTAAACTCCATCTGCCATCTTTCAGCCCACTTTTCCAAATGGCCCAAATCTCTCTGTAGACTTTGAGAATCTACTTCATTATCCACAATACCACCTATCTTAGTATCATCTGCATACTTACTTATCCAATTTTCCACCCCCATCATCCAGATCATTGATGTACATGACAAACAACAGTGGACCCAACACAGATCCCTGAGGCACCCCACTGGTCACCGGCTTCCAACCTGACAAACAGCCATCCACCATTACTCTCTGACATCTCCCATTCAGCCACTGTTGAATCCATCTTGCTACTCCGCCATTAACACCCAAAGATTGAACCTTCTGAACCAACCTTCCATGGGGAACCTTGTCAAAGGCCTTACTGAAATCCATATAGACAACATCCAATGCTTTTGCCCTCATCAATTTCCCTAGTTACCGCTTCAAAAATTTCAAGAAGGTTTGTCAAACATGACCTTCCAGGCACAAATCCATGTTGACTGTTCCTGATCAGACCCTGTTTATCCAGATGCTTATATATATTATCTCTAAGTATCCTTTCCGATAATTTGCCCACCACCAATGACGTCAAACTAATAGGTCTATAATTGCTAGGTTTATTCTTTGATCCCTTTTTAAACAATGGAACAACATGCGCAGTACGCCAATCCTCCGGCACTATTCCCGTTTCTAATGACATTTGAAATATTTCTGTCATAGCTCCTGCTATTTCTACACTAACTTCCCTCAATATCCTAGGGAATATCCTGTCAGGACCTGGAGACTTATCCACCTTTATATTTTTTCAAAAGTGTCAGTACTTCCTCCTCTTTGAATCTCATAGTTTCCATAGCTACTCTACTTTTTTCCCTTACCTCACAGAGTTCAATATCCTTCTCCTTGGTGAATACCGAAGAAAAGAAATTGTTCAATATCTCCCCCATCTCTTTTGGCTCTGCAGATAGCTGTCCATTCTGGTTCTCTAATGGTCCAATTTTATCCCTCGTTATCCTTTTGCTATTAATATAGCTGTAGAAACCCTTTGGATTTACTTTCACCTTTCTTGCCAAAGCAAACCTCATATCTTCTTTTAGCCTTCCTAATTTCTTTCTTAAGATTCTTTTTACATTCTTTATACTCCTCTAGCACCTCATTTACTCCATGCCTCCTATAATTATTGTAGATATCTCTCTTTTTTCGAAACAAGTGTCTAATTTCCCTTGAAAACCATGGCTCTTTCCAATTTTTACTATTTCCTTTCAACCTAACAGGGACATAAAGATTCTGTACTCTTACAATTTCCCCTTTAAATGTCCTCCATTTCTCTTCTACATCCTTCCCATGAAACAAAGTGTCCCAATTCACTCCTTTAAAATCCTCACGCATTCCCTCAAAGTTAGACTTCTCCAATCAAAAATCTCCACTCTAGGTCCTGTTCTGACTCGCTCCATAATTATATTGAAACTAATGGTATTGTGATCACTGGTCCCGAAGTGCTCACCAACGCATACCTCCGTCACCTGTCCTGCCTCATTTCCTAACAGGAGGTCCAGCACTGCCCCTTCTCTGGTCGGTACCTCTATGTACTGCTGCAAAAAACTATCCTGCACACATTTTACAAACTCCAAACCATCCAGCCCATTTACAGAATATGTTTCCCAGTCTATTTTTGGGAAATTGAAATCTCCCACAATCACTACCTTGTGCTTACTACTAATATCTGCTATCTCCTTACATATTTGCTCTTCCAATTCTCGCTCCCCATTTGGCGGTCTATAGTACACCCCTAAAAGTGTTGCTACACCGTTCCCACTTCTCAGTTCCACCCAAACAGCCTCCCTAGACGAACCCTCTAATCTATCCTGCCAAAGCACTGCTGTAATATCCTCTCTGACAAGCAATGCAACACCTCCACCTCTGGTCCCTCCAATTCTATCACCCCGGAAGCAACGAAATCCTGGAATATTTAGTTTCCAATCACAGCCCTCCTGCAACCATGTTTCACTGATTGCCACAACATCATATTTCCAGGTGTCAATCCAGGCTCTAAGCTCATCCACCTTACTTACAATGCTCCTAGCATTAAAATATGCACATTTTATAAACCCACCATCCTTTATTCTTTTTCATCTTTCTCGCCTACATTTTGGGTCCGAGTGCTTCCCTTCTCTGCCTCTTGCCCCACACCCTGTCCCCTAGCCCCCTCTACCCGAGTCCCTCCCCCCAGCCTTTCTAGTTTAAAGTCCTTTTATTGTCATTCAAACAAACAAAAGTTTGAACAAAATGTAGTTCCCTGCAGTCATAACAGCAAAAACAAAACACACAGTTCCACACAAACATCCAGCACAGTGAATCTCCAAATACCTCCTTACTGTGATGGAAGGCAAAAGTCCTATCTCTCTCTTCCTTCTTATCTGTTCCACTGGAGAAAGCCTGTCTGAGAGAAACTCAAGCCATATGATCTTGTGAAGTATCTCAGCAAGCAACATAATAGCAATTAACTCCTTCATGCCCTGTGATTCATTTTGGCCAAATATTTCACACAAAACAATTAAATTCTCACAACACATAATTTGCACATCAAAATAAATTCCACAATGAAATAAATTCCACAATGAAATAAATTCCACAATAGACCTGCACAAAACTCAATATTTAGAACCACAAAAGTTAGCAATGCAAGAAAAGTATTTGATTTCAATACTCCAAATCTGAAGAATCTGAGTGTGCTGCTTTAATTGACAGCACTGGACCGCATCGGAATCCTCAGTGAAATCCTTATTAGTGAAAAAATGCTGTAAAAACAGTCAAACTGCTGCTTCAAGGTGATCGATGTTGAAGCCGCCAAACAAATGCTATTTCTTAAAGGGACATACACAACTATTGTTTCAAACATAAAGCTCTTTAAAAATGTATAACAAATAACACGGTTGCACATTTTTCTCTTAGGTCATGATCCAAAACACACATTCCACATAACTTCAAAGTATAACAGGTATCAAAGACTTCAAATCTGATTAGTTTTTATCGCAGCAACAATAATTTAAAAGAGGGTACACAAAAAGCTGGAGAAACTCAGCGGGTACAGCAGCATCTAAGGAGCGAAGGAGATAGGCAACGTTTCGGGTCGAGACCCTTCAGCAGACTGGTCAGGGATCAGGGAAACGAGAGATATAGACGGTGATGTGGAGAGATAAAGAACAATGAATGAAAGATATGCAAAAAAGTATCGATGATAAAGGGAACAAGCCATTGTTAACTGTTTGTGGTGTGAAAATGAGAAGCTAGTGCGACTAGGGTGGGGGAGGAAGATAGAGAGGGAATGCCAGGGCCCGAGGGCTGAGGGAGAGGTGGGAAGGGGAGGAGACGGCAAAGGTTAACAGAATTGAGAAAATTCTATGTTCAAGCCCAAAGGATGCAGACTCCCCAAGCGGAATATGAGGTGCTGTTCCTCCAACTTGCGGTGTTGCTCACTCTGGCCGTGGAGGAGGCCCAGTACCGAGAGGTCGGATACGGAATGTGAGGGGGAGTTGAAGTACTGAGCCACCGGGAGGTCGGCTTGGTTATTGCGGACCGAGCGGAGGTGTTCGGCGAAATGATCGCCAAGCCTCCGCTTGGTCTCACCGATATAGATCATCTGGCATCTGGAGCAGCGGATGCAGTAGATGAGGTTGGAGGAGGTGCAGGTGAACCACTGTCGGACCTGGAAGGACTGCTTGGGTTCCTGAAAGGAGTGGAGGGAGGAGGTGAAGGGACAAGTGTAGCATTTCTTGCGGTTGCAAGGGAAAGTGCCGGGGAAGGGGTAGAGCGGGAGGGAATGGAAGAGGTATTTGTTTGCTTATAGCAGCTTGCAGCTCTTGCAGCTCTTCCATTGCTAGCCTGGCATTAGCGTCCGGGGGTACATAGACTGCAGTGATAACAATCGATGTAAATTCCCTGGGCAGATAGAAGGGCCTGCACTTTATCATCAGGTATTCCAGGTCAGCAGAACAGTCGCTACCAATCCTGACAGCGTCTGTACACCATGAGTTGTTCACATAAATGCACAGTCCGCCGCCCTTGGTCTTACCGGAGTCCTCCGTTGTTCTATCGGCCCTGAAGACAGTGCGCCCCTCCAGCTCGATGGCATTGTCCGGGATGTTGTCGGTGACCATGGCGTTGCAGTCGGCGATCCGGTTGTGTGTGGTGATCCGCAGCCGCAGTTCGTCGATTTTACTCACCAGGGACCGGACGTTCGTGAGGAAAATGCTGGGCAGAGCTGGCTGGTGCGGGTTTGATTTCAGCCTAGCTCGATAGCCTCCGCGCTTCCCACGTCTTTGTTTGCAGTCCCTGCGCCGCCTCCGGGCACTTCCTGTCGGGGGAGCTGGCCCGCTAGACCACGGTGTCCTGACGATCTCCGGCGGCAGTTGAAAGTCGCTTCTGGGGCTCGTTATGTAGAGGTGGCCGAGCTCCAGTAGCTCCTGACTGCCGTACAGAGTCTTCGCTCGAGTGCTCCGGGCGAAAACTAAGCTAATTATTAACAGAACTAAAAATAAATTGCTAAAATTACGGAGACACAGAGCCTCGCGTTGTGCACGCAACGCCATCTTGGATCCATTTCCTCATATGATAGTCCCACCATGCCAGGGATCAATCTCGTGAACCTATGCTGCACTGCCTCAATCACAAGGATGTCCTTCCTTAAATTAGATCAAAACTCTGCACAATACTCCAGATATGGTCTCACCAGAGCCCTATATAACTACAGAAGAACATCTTTACTCCTATACTGAAATCCTCTTGTTATGAAGGCCAACATTCCATTAGCTTTCTTCACTGCCTGCTGTACCTGTAAGCCAACTTTCAGTGACCGGTGTACAAGGACGCCCAGGTCTCACTGCACCTCCCCCGTACCTAACCTAACCCCATTGAGATAATAATCTGCCCCTTTGTTTTTGCCGCCAAAGTGGATAACCTCACATTTATCTATAATACTGCATCTGCCACGCATCTGCCCACTCACTCAACCTGTCCAGGTCACCCTGCAACCTCCTAACATCCTCTTCACAGTTCACACTGCCACCCAGCTTTGTGTCATCCGCAAACTTGCTAGTGTTACTCCTAATTGCCTCTTCCAAATCATTAATATATATGGTAAACAGTTGCGGCCCCAACACCGAGCCTTGGGCATTCCACTCACCACTGCCTGCCATTCTGAAAAGGACCCGTTCACTCCTACTCTTTGCTTCCGGTCTGCCAACCAATTTTATATCCATATCAACACCCTACCCCCAATACCATGTGCTCTAATTTTCGTCACCTGCCACCAGTCTCCTGTGTGGGACCTTATCAAAGGCTTTCTGAAAGTCTAGATACACTACATCCACTGGCACCTTCATCCATTTTACTTGTCACATCCTCAAAGAATTCCAAACGATTAGTCAAGCATGATTTTACTTCGGAGTCACGTGAGTGACTACGTGAAGACCCCGCCAGCACGCATGCGTGACATATCGTCGAACGCATTGCGGAAGCGACAGTCGGGAGGAGCGCCACTCCTCCAGCGCAAGTTTTCAAAACTTACTGAAGGTAAGTCTTACCTTTTCTGGTGAGCGTGGCGACTCGGTGTGATTTCTTTTTCAGGAGGAAGCACCTTGGAGTCGCGTAAGGGAGAGCAGCAGCTGATACCGCTGCTGTGGAAGCAGCCAGCAGCGTGCCGTCTCTCCAGAGCTGCAGGTGCTGCCAGCAGCTCCCGGCTTCTCGCCGCTACAGACCGCAGGTGCGCCGCGGTTGGCGGCAAAACCACCCGGAAGTCGGACAGGACCGTTGACTCGGCTGGGTCCGGACCTGAAGACACCCCATTCCCGGATAGGGACGGCGGGCGTCTTTTCCGCGGGAGCGGATGGGGAGCAGTGCTCCAGCGTGACCTGCTTATGCAGGGGCAGAGTCACCTCCTCACAGACCCACGGCAGGATCCTTTCAAAGACTGCCAAATGTCTCATCCTCTTCGCAGGGGAGCATTAGGGGTCAGAGCTGGGCTGACCCTGAAGAAGGGGCAATGGCTGAACAGTTAACTGTGAGGGGTGCCAGAAGAGAGAGCAGCAGAAGAATTGTGGGAACACATGCTGTACCAACTCAGGAAGGACTGCCTATACAAAGCTGCAAGCCAGTACAAAATACATGGCTACAAACCAGCTACAGGAGCAAGCCATTAACTTTATGGCTGGGAAGTACATTGCTCCAGAGAACTCCATTCTCTTAAAGTACCAGCAGTCTATGACCCCATCTGGGGCAACAGCAGCCCATCTATAAGGAGCCAGGAGGGGAAGCTCCAGAGGAATCTGCTGGCTGCTAAAATCACAGCAGTACCAGGACAACTGATGGGGTTGATTTGCCTGAAGAGTTACTAGATGCTCTAGCAGACTGTGTAATACTCAGTGGAGATTAACAGTTACAGGAAGAGCATCATCAAAATGTGCGGAATTATGCAAGACAAGTAGCACACAGGCGCCAAAATTGCTGTTGGGGGACCTCCCGAAGCAGGTGAAAGACCTGCATGAGGAAGCCAAGGCTATAGGCCTGATCAAGGTGCCAAGCACATCTAAAACCCACTATCAGCAGCGGCTGCACCCCTACACACCCACCAGACATCGGTACTATGGAAGACCATCTGGTGGTGAAAGCTCGAAGGCCGGCCCACCTGCACAGCGGTCTTTCAGACCATGGCCCAGCCCGGCCTTCATGGAAAATGCGCCAACCCCACAACGCAGCAACACAATACCAGAAGAAACAACCTACCTCCATGGTTACTGGTGTTGTGCGGAGACAACCCACACAATACCAGTAACCATGGAGGTAGGTGGGTCTGGTTGTCTTAAAAAACATTGCATGTCCGATTCATCAAAAGTTGGGGGACGGTTGCACTTGTTTCATCATGTGTGCTGCACTTTTACCTCTGAACTTTTACATACTCGGAAGTATTCAGAATTACAAAATTGAATTTGTATACGAACTACCGTCCCAGTTCAGCATACGCCTAGCAGGAAGTTCATACTTCACAAAAAGAGAGAACAGCAGGCCATGCTGAACTGTTAAGACTAAACACAAAAGGGAATTGAGAAAACAATCAGAGAATTTCAAGAGTTCATATCAAAATATATTTATAAAAAACTAAAAAGATGGCGGTTGCCGTATCATTACAGATTTGACCGAACTAAATACTTCCGTTCAGTATGCCCATTTCAAAATAGACACGTTTGTCACACACAGAGTCATCGTAAATACCTGAAATTTATCTGGATGGGACAGCTATGGCAGTATAAGGCCTTACCCAATGGGTTGTCATCAGCACCCAGGCTATTACAAATTTATTAAAACCAGCTTTAGCATACTTAAAGAAACATAACCATATCGTCATGGCTTACCTTGATGATATTCTCATTGTAGGTGAAAATTGGAGCTGGCTACATTGGCGGTATCAGCCACAACACAGGGATTTAAAATACATCCAGATAAATCAAAATTGGAACCCTCCACTACCATGGATTATTTGGGGTTCACTATTGACTCTGTTCATATGTCTATCACCTTGCCACCAAACAAAGTGACAGACTTGATGGGAGTATGCAAAAGCCTCACTGGCATCAGGGAACCATCCATTCGGCAAGGAGCAAGAGTGATTGGGAAATTGGTGGCTGCGTTCCCAGCAGCACAATTGGACCACTCCATTATTAAAACTTGGAAGAGGGAAATTTTAGCTCTCAAAAATCATGCAGGCCATTTCAATAGGCCTATGCAACTAGCAGGGAAAGCAAAATCAGAATTAAACTCGTGGATAGAAATGCTCAGCATTATTCTAACCCCATCACCCCATTCTATATCCCTATGGTACATTACAGACTGATGCCAGTGCTAAAGGTTGGGGAGCAACTAATACCACCGCAAGTTGTGGTGGCAGATGAGTGCACAAAAATTATTCTGTTTAAAGCACTAGGAATTAATTATCTAGAAATGCTGGTAGCATTTCATGGACTCAGGGCCTACTGCTCAGATGAGCACCAGTTGCATGTACGGTACAAATTGTTGATACCACAGTGGGGGCCTATATATAATCATATGGGTGAAATAAAGTCGATATCATGTGATGAATTGGCTACTAATATCTGGCACTGGTGTCTGGAGAGAGATTTGGATCTCAACCACTTACCTTCCAGGTAAGCTAAATACAGTGGCAGACACCAGGTCACGTAAATTCAACGACAACATTAAATGGATGTTGGATCGGAAAGTGTTTACAGATATTATAGACCGGTATGGGACACCAGATATCGACCTTTTTTCCATCCAGACTAATTCACCAACTACCAACATATGTTGCTTGGGAACCAGACACAGGGGCAGCAGCGATGGACGATTTCTCGCTGCATTGGGGGGGGGGGATTTGTTTTGCTATGCATTTTCCCCTTCTGCCTCATCAGGCGAGTCTTACAATAATTAAACAAGACACCGCAACGGGTACCATGGTTCCCAACAGTACAAAGATGGCCTCAGAACCCTGCAAACCCTGCATCTGGATCAACAACGGCCAAGGAGGTTGGCACACCCCGTGCGGGAAAGTATCCGTGCCATGACTGTATGAACTTGTTGATTTGCAGTTTCTGAACAGGCCATTTCTGGGATACGGACTCTCCGACAGGACGATCAATGCCATCTCAGCGTCGTGCAGGGAGTCCACGAGAAGACAGTACCTGACATATGTCAGGAAATGGGAAGTGTTCTGCACCAGGACGAACACTACATATGACTCAGCCACCAACACTGAAGTGCTGGAGTTCTGGCCACCCTTCATTTCGATGAAGGATTGAGTTACAGTGCCATTATTGTGCAAGGAGTGCCCTATCTAATATCTGGGCAGAGGGAGTGATCACCTGGCTATAGGATCACACCCACTAGTACCTAAACGAATGAGGGGTATTTGTACTCTATCCCCCCCCAGGCCCAGATACACCCATATATGGGACATAGGTAGTACACCATGTTACGAGGATGGACACCAATATCGGGGCTCACTCTGGACAAACTAATATCCTAGATGGGAATGATTATGGCACTTGGATCAGCAAACGGGTCCAGTCCTTACACAAGGTAGTATAGGACGTCATGTCTGTCACAAATGGCAGATAACCTGCTACATACAGGGGTACTTAAACAAGACTGACCCGGTTCCTCTGGCCAATATTAGAGTTCTGGCCTATCCTGCAGATAGTCGGCCCTGCATAGTGACACATATTTTGCAATATATAGTCACCAAGACACTTATGGGCACGGAGAGAGCTTTCTCATTAGCCATAAATGCCCTCACCTAAGGTCACAGTGCAAACCATATCCAGATGGTTAGGGTGGTATTACGTGCAGTGGTGGATACTAATGTTTTCAAATCTCACTCCACCAGGGCTGCATCTACATCGGACGCTAGGATGATGGGAGTTCCTATGGACCACATCCTTGCCACAGCGGGGTGGAGCAATGAACGCATTCAATGCTTTATAATAAACCCGAGGCCGATCCTGAGACGTTTGCAGGGAAAAATTAAGTTCTGTAAAATAAATTACCCAATGTGGGGCATATTATTTTAGGTATGAATAATACCTTATTGTTTTTCAGCACAGTGGTCGTGTGTGAAATACATTCATCCTCCTTCCCAGAATGGCAGTGTGTGAGCATGGTCTCATTCCAGGGCATGAAATCACAGAGCTTTGAAATCTTCACGTAGTCACTCACGTGACTCCCGAAGTAAAATAGTAAGATTAAATGAGAACTTACCAGTTTGAAGTTTGATCTTTATTTTATGAGGAGTTACGATGAGGGATTACGTGCCCTCCGCTCCCAAAACCCTCTATTATAAAGTTCAACTGGTATGGAAGTTCTCTCTTATCTTACTATATTAGTCTACTCTGGTATCTGTGATTTCACACCACTGCTTTGAAGAATGTCGCGCATGCGTGCTGGCGGGGTCTTCACGTAATCCCTCATCGTAACTCCTCATAAGATAAAGATCAAACTTCAAACTGGTAAGTTCTCATTGAATCTTACTATTAGTCAGGTTAACTGGTCTGTAATTCCCCGTTTTCTCTCTCGCTCCTTTCTTGAAAAGTGGGATAACATTAGCTATCCTCCAATCCCCAGGAACTGATCCTGAATCTATTGAACATTGGAAAATGATCACCAATGCGTCCACTATTTCTAGAGTCACCTCCCTGAGGACCCTGGGATGCAGACCATCACGTCCAGGGAATTTATGATCCTTTAGTCCCATTAGCCTACCCAATACTATTTCTTGCCTAATGAAAATTTATTTCAGTTCCTCTACCTCCTTAGATCCTCTGTCCTCCAGTACATCTGGGAGATTGTTTGTGTCTTCCTTAGTGAAGACAGATCCGAAGTACCTATTCAACTCTTCTGCCATTTCCTTGTTGCCCACAATAATTTCACCCGTGTCTGACTTCAAGGGACCCACATTTGACTTTGCTACTCTTTTTCCCTTAACATATCTAAATAAGCTTTTACTGTCCTTCTTTATATTCCTGGCCAGCTTTCCTTTGTACTTCATCTTTTCAGCCCATATTACCCGTTTTGTTTCCTTCTGTTGTCCTATGAAAGTTTCCCAATCCTCTGGCTTCCGGCTACTCTTTGCTGTGTTATACTTATTTTTCTTCATCTGCCATTTGTCAGGAAATGTTTAATTCTGTCTGAATTTCCTCTCCAAATGTTCCCTTATTTTTCTTTGTCAGGAAAGGGTTCCCTCCACCTTTTTTCATTTCCGTTTGGTCAGCTTGTAACTTAATATTCTACATTTCTTATTATACTTAGGATTCAAATAACACATATGTTGGACAGGGGTTCCTCCTTCACTTTCATCCAGAGTATTCCCCATATATATAGTGAGGGAGAGAGAGAGAGGGGGAGAGAGGGAGGGAGGGGGCGAGGGGGGAGAGGGGGAGGGGGGGAGAGGGAGAGAGGGAGAGATGGAGAGAGGGAGAGAGAGAGAGAGAGAGAGAGAGAGAGAGTTCCCTTGTTATCTCAACCCGACAAATCCTCGGGTGTCTCAACCAAGCAACACCGCCCCTTATTTCTCAACCCGGCAACTACTCGGGTGTCTCAACAAGGCAGGCGCACACCTCGTCCCTTGTATCTCAACCTGACAAATCCACGGGTGTCTCAACAAGGCCGACGAGCCCTTCGTAGAGAGAGAAAAAGAGAGAAACTGCTCAATTCCTTCTTAAAATACATACACAATTCCTTCTTAAAAACACATACACAAAATACATACATAAAAATACACACACAATACACAATTGGTCTTACCTTTGTCTATCTCTAAGAACCTCAGCTGGGAACGGACCAACTTCTGACAAAGAAACAGAGGTGTTTCCAGGAGTGTCTAGGAGTCGGTTACAATGGGCCGATAGAGCTCATATTTCCCCCTTTCCAGTCTAGTAACCTCTGCTCAGTCATCCTGGTGTCACTGGTGTCCCAGTGAGGACCTGCGCGACTACGCCAATGACAAAGATCACTTTCAAGATAGACAAAGTACAAATTCTTACAAAGACTATACAAAGCTTTAATTTAACATCTGACAGGTGTGATGTTACCCATCTAGAGACCCAGAGGCAACAGTTTTACATCTGAATACTCCAGCAATACACACACAGAAATACCAGAAAACCGGGGTTAATATACCTTCAGACATAATACCAATTGCATGAAGTAATGTACCGGGAACCATCAGCCACCTCCAAATATGGAGTTGTTTTTCACTCTTTGGCAAAAGCCAACAATCCCAATGGCATCACCTGGCCCCTTCTTATCTGATTAACTTGTTCAACTTACATAAAAAACTTGTAAGAGAGCTGTGAACTATTCAACTTACGTTAAAAAAAACCTTGACATGATGATTTTGGCCAAATCCCATCATGCAATACAATTGGCTTTATACAACAGGAAAGCTTAAATATGACAACAATTGATTAATAAATAACTCTTTCAGAGTGCCCGGGTATCCAACATACAGACGTGTCTCCTTCCCCTCGGTATTTTTGAGTATGTGTATATTGCACTGCCTCTAGAGTTTTTGCATCATATCTTCAACATGAACATTAGTGGTCTTTGCAACTCATACAACCGCAACCTAATTTCCATTTCATTGGATTCACGATGGACATCAGTCACACATTCTGTATTCAGTTAGATGGTCTTTGTGATTCTAACCAAAGGCCAGAGTTGTTACTTAAGTTTAATTTAGTTTATTGTCAGGTGTAGTGAGGTGCAGTGAAAATATTTACCAGTCAGCGAAAAGGCAATACATGATTACAATCGAGCCAACCACAGTGTACAGTTACAGGATGAAGAGTATAACACGAGTAACGTTTAGTGCAAGATAAAATCCAGTGAAGTCCGATCAAAGAGAGTCCGAGGGTCTCCAATGAGGTAGATAGTAGCTCAGGACTGCTCTGTAGTTGTTGTTAGGATGGTATGTTTCCTGATAACAGCTGGGAAGTAACTGTCACTGTATCTGGAGGTGTTTACACATCTGCACTTCTTGCCTGATGGGAGATGGGAGAAGAGGGAGTGGCCAGGGTGTGACTCGTCTTTGATTATGTTGCTGGCCTTGCCAAAGCAGCGTGAGGTATAAATTGAATCAATGGAAGGGAGGTTGGTTTGTGTGATTGTCTGGGCTTACCTGTCTCAGTCCTGCGTTGGACTCCACTTCCGTCAATCTAATTGAAATGCATCTGTTTGTGTAAAGAGAAGCTATCTTTACTAGCAATGTGCATTAGTCATCCTTATCCTTATAACTATAAAACTCTTGTGTGTGGATGTGCCTGTGTATTTATTCGTTCGTGTGCGATCACATCTTCTCAAAAAAACGACCCGCTGATGTTTAATGTTTACATATTCTGGTAGAGATTTATACTGTGAAGTCAAAAATCGCTTTATCTGAAAAATTCATGCATTATTTCTCGAGTTAATAATCAAAATGTTTGGGGCTATAAAGCCCACCATATATCAAAGGAGCATCTTCAAAATGCAAAAAATGAGGGAGGCATGGGCCTTCCTATATTTAGGCACTACTATTGGGCAGCCAATGCTAGAGCTCTGATTTACTGGCAATGCGGATTCCCAGATGAACATTTGAATAATAATAATAATGCCCCCTTGTGGCTAAACATTGAAAGTACAGCAGTGAAAAATTCCTCCCTCTGTACTTTGCTTTTTTCCAAAACAGAATTCCCACACAAGTTGGTTGGTGAGAATTTTATTTAAAAAAAATTCTATTCAAATTTTAAATCAGATAAGAAGTTTCAGTACATTTCAAAGGTCTCTATTTATACCCACATATGTCACAACCATTCCTTTTTGCCATCACAGACGGCACTTTTTGGATGCTCAGAGACGGCTTTGAACTTCACGTCTGAAGAACAATAAGCACTGATGCTTGGTATGGTGGCAGCCAAGAAAATTATCCTAACAGACTGGAAATCATCCACACCCTCCTGCTTCAAAAAAGGCTCAATGAAATGATAATAATCATACAGATGGAAAGGATACGCTTCCACAACTCCAAGGTACCCAACAACTTTTTAAGTGTTTGGGGACCATTTATCAACCATCTCAAAGACCAATAAGTTCATATTTTCTGTAGCGATGTACTCCTGTGCTCTTTACTTGTGCTCTTGCAATGCCTGACTGTGTAGGACCATGTGGATTGTACCAATAGTGTTATGTCTGGCGGCTTTTTCTGTTGTCTTTCTTCTTTCTTTTCTTTCTCTTTTTTGTTTTGTATAGTAATAAAAAATAAAAAATAAAATAAAATAAAAAAATAATAATCAAAATGCTCACAAATCTGATAAAACTTTGGAATCAAAACGCCTGTTTTTCTTTTTTATATATATATATTTTTATTGGAAGCAATTGTACAGAAAAAAGTAACTTGACAATTCTACAACTCTAGCACAGTTTCAATTTTAACATTTTATAAAAACAGAATATTAAATTGAAAAGAGAAGAAAGAGATGAGAAAAGAAAAGGAGAGAGAGGAGGAGATATGTCCATCAACCATGCTCACCCAGCCCTACAGTCAGTTTTGAGTTTGTGTTCAACTATTGTATTGCTCAAGAAATTCAATAAAAGGAGACCATATTTTTAAAAATTGTTCCGGTTTGTCTATCAAGATAAACCCAATTCTTTCTAGATGTAGTGTATCTGTCATTTCCGTAATCCACATCTTCACTGAGGGGACTGTTGTCTTTTTCCAAAATGTAAGTATGTTTTTTTGCTGATATTAGACCATAATCAAGGAAGCGTCTTTGCGAGACCGTAAGGTTGCTACATGCATCTGATATTCCCAGTATTATCCATTTTGGGTCTGGCTCTAGTGGAATTTTCAGTGTTTTAGAGGTAATGCTGAATATTTCCGTCCAACAACTTTCTATTTTTTTACACAGTACGAAACTATAGGTTAAGGTGTCTTCTTGAGATTGACATTGATCACACAAAGGGGAAACAGTGGGGAAAATCTTGCTCAGTTTGGTCTTTGTGTAATATAGCCTGTGCAGCATTTTGAACTGTATCAGGCAGTGTCTAGCATTTAGAGAGCAATAATGTATGTATTGTCGGCTTTTGTCCCATAAATCTTTGGAGATGTGTTGACCCATCTCATCTTCCCATGAACACCTATATATCTCAGATGATGGAGTGTCAATGTTCTGGAGGGCATTGTAAATGTGGGATATCAACTTCTCTGTATCTGCACGTCTATTCAAACATTCATCGAGTATGTCTGGACCTGCAGAGGAGAGGTCTTGTCTATTTGTTCTCACGTAGTCCCTAACCTGGAGGTATCTGAAACAATTATTGGTGGTCAGATCGTATTTCTCCTGCGATTCTTGAAAGGAGGAGAGAGTCCCCTTCTGATAAAGGTCTCCCACCGTCTTGATTCCCTGATTCTTCCATTGAATAAAAACACCATCTAGAATAGAGGGTTTAAAAGAGGGATTATTTGCAATGGGAAGAAGGAGAGACATGTCTCCCGACTTCAGCTGTTTCCAAATGCGAATAGTACTATGTATTATTGGATTATGCGCATAGTTGACTTGTTGAGGGATATTGGAGACAGGACAATCGAGCCTATGCAGAAAGGCAAGCAATCTTCTCTTTCCATTTTTAGCCAGTTTGCCGGATGGCATGATTCATCCAGCCAGAATATTATAGTTTTAATATTGGTTGCCCAATAGTAAAAGAGGAAGTTAGTTAAGGCTAGTCCTCCATTTTCTTTAGATTTACACAGATGTCTTTGGTGCATTCGGTGACTTTTATTATCCCAGATGAAATTAGTGACAATGGAATCAATTTTTTTGAAAAAAAATTGGGAAGATATATCGGTATTAACTGGAATACGTATAGTTGCGGGAGAAAGATCATCTTTACGGCATTTAGCCTACCGAGAAGAGAAATAGGCAGTGTTTTCCAAAATTGAATATACGTATGGAGTTTAGTGATTAATGGAGGGAAATTTGTCCTGAACAGAAGCGAATGTTTTCTGGTAACGTAACTCCGAGGTACCTGATTTTTCAGTAACGATTCTAAAGGGAAACTGTTGGAGCTGGGTGCCGTCTTGTTCTTTTATTGGCATACTTTCACTTTTGTTCCAATTGATTCTGTAGCCAGAAAAGGAACCGAATTGTTCTATAGTGGTTAATAAATTTGGAATACTGATTTGGTGGTTGGTAACAAGGTTGGTACATCGTCTGCACATAGGGAAATTTTACTAGAAGTATGTTTAGTATTGTATCCATATATGCATGGGTGGGACCTAATAATCTCAGCAAGGGGTTCTATAGCTAATGCAAATAGCATCGGGGAGAGAGCGCATCCTTGTCTATTGCCCCTGAATAAGTGAAATTTAGGTGCGAGGATTTGATTTGTTAGTATTCTGGCAGTCTGATTAGTATATAGAAGCTTCACCCATGAAGTGAAGTTTTCGCCCAATTGGAATTTTTCCAAGACTGTGAAAAGATAAGGCCATTCCACTTGGTCGAAAGCCTTTTCGGCATCCAGTGAGATAATTGTGAGACCCCTTCATTGGGTATTCTCAAATTATAAAATGAGTGTCGTTTAGGTATGAACCCGGTTTGATCTGGATGTACTAGTTTGCCAATGACTAGGCTGAGTCTATGAGCCAAAGTCTTGGCTAGGATCATCTGGTCAATATTTAAGAGGGCAATTGCTCTATAGGATCCCGGCTCTTCAAGGTTTTTATCTTTTTGGGAATTAGCGTAATAATTGATTCTGCTAGAGTCTGTGGTAAGGTCTGCTCTTTGGGTACATCAACAATCCTTGTTCTCGGCGTACCAGGGCCCTATCCCCGATCTCTACCTCCGTTACATCGACGACTGCTTTGGTGTCACCTCCTGCACCCACACACAACTGACTGACCATCAATTTCACCACCAACTTCCATCCGGCACTCAAATACACTTGGACCATTTCCGACATTTCCCTACCATTCCTTGACCTCACCGTCTCTATTGCAGGTGATACACTCCTGACCGACATCCACTACAAACTACACTTGTCCCTTCACCTCCCCCCTCCACTCCTTTCAGGGACCCAAGCAGTCATTTTGGTCGCCTAATTATAGGAAGGATGTCAACAAAATACAGAGATTACAGAGGAGATTTACTAGAATGTTGCCTGGGTTCCAGCAACTATGTTACAGAGAAAGGTTGAACAAGTTAGGTCTTTATTCTTTGGAGCGCAGAAGGTTAAGGGGGGACTTGATTGAGGGCTTTAAAATGATGAAAGGGATAGACAGAGTTGACGTGGATAAGCTTTTCCCATTGGGGGTAGGGAAGATTCAAACAAGAGGGCATGACATGCGAATTAAGGGACAGAAGTTTAAGGATAACGTGAGGGGGAACATGTTCACTCAGAGGGTGGTGGCTGTGTGGAATGAGCTTCCAGCAGAAGTGGTGGAGGCAGGATCGATTTTAACATTTAAAAGTAAAGTGGATAGGTATATGGACAGGAAGGGAATGGAGGGGTATGGTCTGAGTGCAGGTAGATGCGACTAGGGGAAAACAAATGGTCGGCATGGACTGGAAGGGCCGAGAGGGCCTGTTTCCGTGCTGTAATTGTTATATGGTTATATGGTTATATAGCTACTCTACTTTTTTCCCTTACCTCACAGAGTTCAATATCCTTCTCCTTGGTGAATACCGAAGAAAAGAAATTGTTCAATATCTCCCCCATCTCATTGGGCTCTGCAGATAGCTGTCCATTCTGGCTCTCTAATGGTCCAATTGTATCCCTCGTTATCCTTTTGCTATTAATATAGCTGTAGAAACCCTTTGGATTTAGTTTCACCTTTCTTGCCAAAGTAACCTCATATCTTCTTTTAGACTTTCTAATTTCTTTCTCAAGATTCTTTTTACATTCTTTATACTCCTCTAGCACCTCATTTACTCCGTGCCTCCTATAAGTCCAGGACAAGGGGTCACAGCTTAAGGATAAGGGGAAATCCTTTAAGACCGAGATGAGAAAGACTTTCTTCACACAGAGAGTGGTGAGTCTCTGGAACTCTCTGCCACAGAGGGTAGTTGAGGCCAGTTCCATTGGCTATATTTAAGAGTGAGTTGGATGTGGCCCTTGTGGCTAAGGGGATCAGAGGGTATGGAGAGAAGGCAGGTACGGGATACTGATTTGGATGATCAGCCATGATCATATTGAATGGCGGTGCAGGCTCGAAGGGCTGAATGGCCTACTCCTGCACCTAATTTCTATGTTTCTATAATCATTGTAGATATCTCTCTTTTTCGAAACGTGTCCAATTTCCCTTGAAAACCATGGCGCTTTCCAATTTTTACTATTTCTTTTCAACCGAACAGGGACATAAAGATTCTGTACTCTTACAATTTCCCCTTTAAATGTCCTCCATTTCTCTTCTACATCCTTCCCATAAAACAAAATGTCCCAATTCACTCCTTTTAAATCCTTACGCATTCTCTCAAAGTTAGCCTTTCTCCAATCAAAAATCTCAACCCTAGGTCCAGTTCTGACTCTCTCCATAATTATATTGAAACTAATGGTATTGTGATCACTGGTCTCGAAGTGCTCACCAACGCATACCTCCGTCACCTGACCTGCCTCATTTCCTAACAGGAGGTCCAGCACTGCCCCTTCTCTGGTCAATACCTCTATGTATTGCTGCAAAAAACTATCCTGCACACATTTTATAAACTCCAAACCATCCAGCCCATTTACAGAATGTGTTTCCTAGTCTATTTTTGGAAAGTTGAAATCTCCCACAATCACTACCTTGTGCTTACTACTAACATCTGCTATCTCCTTACATATTTGCTCTTCCAATTCTCGCTCCCCATTTGGCGGTCTATAGTACACCCCTAAAAGTGTTGCTACACCGTTCCCACTTCTCAGTTCCACCCAAATAGCCTCCCTAGACAAGCCCTCTAATCTATCCTGCCAAAGCACTGCTGTAATATCTTCTCTGACAAGCAATGCAACACCTCCACATCAGGTCCCTCCAATTCTATCACACCTGAAGCAACAAAATCCTGGAATATTTAGTTTCCAATCACATTCCTCCTGCAACCATGTTTCATTGATTGCCACAACATCATATTCCCAGGTGTCAATCCAGGCTCTAAGTTCATCCACCTTTCTTACAATGCTCCTAGCATTAAAATATACACATTTTAGAAACCCACCATCCCTTATTCTCTGTCTATTATCTTTTTCCTCTTTCTCGCCTACATTTTGTGTCCGAGTGCTTCCCTTCTCTGCCTCTTGTCCCACACCTTGTCCCCTAGCCCCCTCTACCCGAGTACCTCGCCCCAGCCTTTCTAGTTTAAAGTCTCCCCAGTAGCCTTTGCAAATCTCCCTGGCAGGATATTGGTGCCCCTTGGGTTCAAGTGCAACCCGTCCTTTTTGTATAGATCATGCCTTCCCCAAAAGAGGTCCCAGTGATCAAGAAACATAAACCCCTGCCCACTGCACCAGTCCCTCAGCCACGCATTTATCCTCCACCTCATTTCATTCCTACTCTCACTGTCACGCGGCACAGGCAGTAATCCTGAAATTGTTATCCTTTTGGTCCTTCTCCTTAACTTTCCCCCCAACTCTCTAAATTCTCCTTTCAGGACCTCTTCTCTTTTTCTGCCTATGTCATTGGTACCTATGTGTACCACAACATCAGGCTCCTCTCCCTCCCTTTTCAGAATCTTTTGGACACGTTCCGACACATCCGAGACCCTGGCACCAGGGAGGCAAACTACCATCCAGGTCTCCAGACTGCATCCACAGAATCGCCCATCCGACGCCCTAACTATAGAGTCCCCTATTACAATTGCCCTCCTCTTTTTGCTACCCTTCTGAGCATCAGGGCTGGTCTCTGTGCCAGAGGCCCGGCCGCTGTTGCTGCCCCCAGGTAGGCTGTCCTCTCCAATCATACTCAAACACAAGTACCTATTTTCCAAATGTACAGTCACAGGGGTACTCTCTAGCCCCTGCCTGTGCCCCTTGCCCTTCCTAACTGTGACCCACTTGTCTGCCTCCTGTGGTCTGGGAGTGACTACCTCCCTGTAGCTCCTTTCTATGACCTCCTCACTCTCCCTGACCAGACGGAGGTCATCGAGCTGCTGCTCCAGGTTCCGAACACAGTCCTTTAGGAGCCCCATCTCGACACACCTGGCGCAGATGGGGCCGTCTGGAGGGCTATCAGATTCCCTGACCTCCCACATCTGACATCCACAACAGTACACTGCCCTGGCCTTCATACTCCCCCCTTACACAGGATACAATATGAACACAATACAAAGTACACAACAAACTGCTGGAATCTGACTGCCAATCAGCTGCTTACCCTAGTCCACTTCCCACCAATCAGCAGCTTCCTCAAAAAACCCCCAAAAAAAACACTTCTCCAAATGGAATGTTATTTCTCTTTTTTTACAACTTAAAACTGGAAAACTAGGGGCCATTTTAGCCATTGTGGTATTTCACCATAGAGCCATAGCGTCATAGAGCCATCACAGTTATAGAGCCACCTCGGCTATAGAGCCATCACAGCAATAGAGCAATCGCACCACAGAGCCATCACACCATAGAGCCTTGACACTATAGAACCATCACACCATAGACCCATCACACCATAGATCAATCACAGCTATAGAGCAATAGGGCTATCACAGCCATAGAACCATGTCGGCTACAGAACCATAGAGCCATATCTGCCATTGAGCGATCGCAATCTAAGCCATAATCTGATCTTGGCTATGGAGCTATGCCATATCTGAGTCTATGAAGTCTGAAGAAGGGTCACCACCCGAAATGTCACCCATTCCTTCTCTCAGGAGATGCTGCCTGTCCCGCGGAGTTACTCCAGCATTTTGTGTCTATGCCATATCCCATTTTGGTTACAGAGCCATCTCAGCCATAGCACTATATCCATCTCTGCCATAGTACCATAGAGCAATCTCAGCCATAGAGCCAAAGATCAGTATCAGCTATAGACCTGTACAGACATCTCAGCCATGGTGCCATTTCAGGCATAGAGAAATCTTGCCCATAGAGCCATAGCATTATCTCAGCCAAAGCCATCTCAGGCATTGATCCATCACATAGAGCCATCTCTACCATATGGACCTCACAGTCATAGTGCAATCTCAACCATAAATCCATCTTAGACATAGAGTCATCTCAAACAGATAGAGCTAGATAGAGTTGGCGCAGCGGTAGAGTTGCTGCCTAAAGGGCCTGTCCCAATTTCACGACCTAATTCACGACCTCTGCCGAGTTTGCCCTTGACTCATACTCGCAGCATGGTCGTCACAAGGTCATAGGTATGTCGTAGCAGGCCGTGATGCTAGTCCTAGGTACTCATGGCATCAAGTAGGTTGGGGCGTTTTTTCTAGCATGATGAAAAATGTCCACCAGTAAAAAAGGTTCTGAATTAGGTCATGAAAGTAGGACAGGCCCTTTACAGCGCCAGGGACCCAGGTTCAATCCCGACTATGGATGCTGTCTGTACGGAGTTTGTACGTTCTCCCCGTGACTGCATGGGTTTTCTCCGAGATCTTCGGTTTCTTCACACATTCTGACATGTACAGGTCTGTTGGTTAATTTGCGTTGGTATAACTGTAAATTGTACCTCGTGTATGTAGGGTAGTGTTAATGTGTGGGGATCACTGGTCGGCGTGCACTCAGTAGACAGATGGGCCTGTTTCCACGCCGTAAACTAAACTAAACATGGAGTCATTTTATCCATAGAGGCATCCAGAGATGTCTCTGACACCTACAGCCATCTAAGAGACATCATAGCCAAGGAGTCATTTTAGCCATAAAACCAAAGAAGCATCTCAACCACAGAGCAATAGAGCCATCTCAGTGACTGAGTCATGTCACACTGAAAGCATTTTAACAGGATGCACCACAGCATGGTTTTGGAATAGCTTCATCGAATACGACGAGAAATTGCAGAGAATTGTGGACGCAGCCCGGACCATCACACAAACCAACCTCCCTTCAATTGACTCAATATATACCTCACGCTGTCTCGGCAAGGCCACCTGCATAATCAAGGACGAATCTTACCCTGAGCACTCCCTCTTCTCCCCTCTTCCATCAGTCAATAGTTACAAAAGCGCGTAAATGCATACCTGTAGATTCAGGGATATTTTTTTCCCAGCTGTTATCCGGCAACTGAACAATCCTATCAGCAACGAGAGAGTGGTCCTGTGCAACAATCTACCTCATTGGGTATCCTCGGACTATATTTATTCGGACTTTACTGGAGTTTATCCTGCTCTAAACATTATGCCCTTTATCCTGCATCTGTACACTGTGGATGGCTCGATTGTAATCATGTATCGTCTTTCTGCTGACTGGATGGCACGCAGCAACAGCTTTTCAATGTAAACATGACAATAAACTGAACTAAAGTAGTCATGTTAGTCATCTGCCCATCTATGCCATAGAGCTATTACAGATATAGAGCCATCACAGCTAGAAAGCCATCACACCCATAGAGCCAATTCAGCCACTGAGCCCTCAAGTAGAGAGATATAAACAGAGATAGAGCCACCTTTGACAATGCCATTGAGCCATCAAAGCCAGAGTCTCACCTCAGCCAGAGAGCCACCGTGTACGTCAGCCATAGAATAATCTCGGCTGTAGAACCATAGAAATATGTCAGCCATTGAGTCATTCTGGCTACAGAGCCTTCTGCCTATGCCCATCTCAGCTATAGAGGTATGTCAGCCATGGAGCCACACACACAGTGCACCCACAGCCATAGAACCATCTCCACCAAAGAACCATCTCAGCCATATGCCCATCTCAGCCTTTGAGCCATAGACACCCAGAGTCTGCAGAGCCCTGTTAGTCATGGAGCCACAGAGCTATCTCAACCATATGCCCAACATAACTATAGAGCCACCAGCTCTTGAGTTAGAGACCCAACAAAGTCAGGAGACGTACAACCATCTCAGCCATAGTCCTTTTAGCCAAAGAGCCATAGATCAATCCACAGAGCCAAAGAGACACAGAGGGCTGTGGAGGCCAAGTCAACGGATATTTGTATGGCAGAGAAAGATAGATTCTTGATCAGTGCGGGTGTCGAGGGTTATGGGGAGAAGGCAGAAGAATGGGGTTGAGAGGGAAAGATTGATCAGCCATGATTGAATGGCAGAATAGACATTTGATGGGCCGAATGAACTCATTCTGCTCCTATCACCTATGAACATGAACATCACAGCCACACAGTCATCTCAGCTATGGAGCCCTATCAGTCAGAGAGCCATCTCAAGCATAGAACTATTTCAGCCATAAAACATGGAGACATGGACTCTTCTGATATAGAGCATTGCATACATAGCCATCTAAGACATACAGTGGTAGCGTCAGGCACAGGGCCGCACAACTGTTAGTCACAGAACTCTCGAGCCCTCACAGTCAGCGAGCCATCATAGCCAAAGAGCCGTCTCAGCCATAGAGCCACCTTAGCTACACAGACATAGAACCATCCCAAATATAGAGCCATCTCAGACATAGTGCCTTCTCATATAGAGAAGCATCACAGAGATAGAAGAACCATCTCAGCCATAACCCCACAGGGCCATCACATGCATAGAACTCTCCAATAGTTATCTCTCCTACAGGGCCATCTCAGCCACATGCCTATCTCTACTATGGAGCTATCAGCTAAAGAGCCAGAGCCAATTAAGCCTGAGAGCCATTGGGCCATCTCAGCCATGACACCATAGTGCTATTTCAATGAAAGAGCCATAAAGCCATCTCAGCCATAGACCCCTCAGCCAAAGCCATCTCAGCCATAGAGACCAGCTGATCCCTGCGGCCATTTCCCTTCAGTCAGGGTTGAGCAGCAATATCGGAATCCCTGGCACCAAGCCTCGTCCTGAGGCACAGCGGGGAAGGGCGATGTCAGGCAGAGCCATAGTGGTAGATGACTCTTTACTTTGGGGTGCAGACAGGAGATTATGTAGCAGTAATTGAGACTCCATGATGGTGTGTTGCCTCCCTGGTGCCAGGGTCCAGGGTGTCTTAGAGTGACTGCATGACATTCTTAAACGGGAGGGTGAGCAACCAGAAATTATTGTGCACCTTGGCACAAGTGACAGAGGTAGGAAACATAGAAACATAGAAATTAGGTGCAGGAGTAGGCCATTCAGCCCTTCGAGCCTGCACCGCCATTCAATATGATCATGGCTGATCATCCAACTCAGTATCCCGTACCTGCCTTCTCTCCATACCCTCTGATCCCCTTAGCCACAAGGGCCACATCCAACTCACTCTTAAATATAGCCAATGAACTGGCCTCAACTACCCTCTGTGGCAGAGAGTTCCAGAGACTCACCACTCTCTGTGTGAAAAAAGTCTTTCTCATCTCGGTCTTAAAGGATTTCCCCCTTATCCTTAAGCTGTGACCCCTTGTCCTGGACTTCCCAACATCGGGAACAATCTTCCTGCATCTAGCCTGTCCAACCCCTTAAGAATTTTGTAAGTTTCTATAAGATCCCCTCTCAATCTCCTAAATTCCAGAGAGTATAAACCGAGTCTATCCAGTCTTTCTTCATAAGACAGTCCTGACATCCCAGGAATCAGTCTGGTGAACCTTCTCTTGCACTCCCTCTATGGCAATAATGTCCTTCCTCAGATTTGGAGACCAAAACTGTACGCAATACTCCAGGTGTGGTCTCACCAAGACCCTGTACAACTGAAGTAGAACCTCCCTGCTCCTGTACTCAAATCCTTTTGCTATGAAAGCTAACATACCATTCGCTTTTTTTCACTGCCTGCTGCACCTGCATGCCTACTTTCAATGACTGGTGTACCATGACACCCAGGTCTCGCTGCATCTCCCCTTTTCCTAATCGGCCACCATTTAAATAATAGTCTGCTTTCCTGTTTTTGCCACCAAAGTGGATAACCTCACATTTATCCACGTTATACTGCATCTGCCAAACATTTGCCCACTCACCCAGCCTATCCAAGTCACCTTGCAGTCTCCTAGCATCCTCCTCACAGCGAACACTGCCCCCAGCTTAGTGTCATACGCAAACTTGGAGATATTGCCTTCAATTCCCTCATCCAGATCATTAATATATATTGTAAACAGCTGGGGTCCCAGCACTGAGCTCTGCGGTACCCACTAGTTACTGCCTGCCATTGTGAAAAGGACCCGTTTTACTCCTACTCTTTGCTTCCTGTTTGCCAGCCAGTTCTCTATCCACATCAATACTGAACCCCTAATACCGTAATGCTTTAAGTTTGTATACTAATCTCTTATGTGGGACCTTGTCGAAAGCCTTCTGGAAGTCCAGATATACCACATCCACTGGTTCTCCCTTATCCACGCTACTAGTTACATCCTCGAAAAATTCCACAAGATTCGTCAGACATGATTTACCTTTTGTACATCCATGCTGACTTTGTCCAATGATTTCACCACTTTCCAAATGTGCTGCTATCCCATCTTTAATAACTGACTCTAGCAGTTTCCCCACTACCGATGTTAGACTAACTGGTCTGTAATTCCCCGTTTTCTCTCTCCCTCCCTTCTTAAAAAGAGGGGTTACATTTGCTACCCGCCAATCCTCAGGAACTACTCCAGAATCTAAAGAGTTTTGGAAGATTATCACTAATGCATCCACTATTTCCTGAGCTACTTCCTTAAGTACTCTGGGATGCAGCCTATCTGGCCCTGGGGATTTATCGGCCTTTAATCTATTCAATTTACCCAACACCACTTCCCGACTGACCTGGATTTCACTCAATTTCCTCCTTTGACCCACAGTCCCCTGCTATTTCCGGCAGATTATTTATGTCTTCCTTAGTGAAGACGGAACCAAAAGTAGTTATTCAATTGGTCCGCCATATCCTTGTTCCCCATGATCAACTCACCTGTTTCTGACTGCAAGGGACCTACATTTGTTTTAACTAACCTCTTTCTCTTCACATATCTATAAAAACTTTTGCAGTCAGTTTTTATGTTCCCTGCCAGTTTTCTTTCATAATCTATTTTTCCTTTCCTAATTAAGCCCTTTGTCCTCCTCTGCTGGTCTCTGAATTTCTCCCAGTCCTCTGGTATGCTGCTTTTTCTGGCTACTTTGTACGCATCATCCTTTGCTTTGATACTATCCCTGATTTCCCTTGTTTATCCACGGATGCACTACCTTCCCCGATTTTATTCTTTTGCCAAACTGGGATGAACAATTTTTGTAGTTCATCCATGCAGTCTTTAAATGTCTTCTATTGTAATATCCACCGTCAACCCTTTTAGAATTAATTGCCAGTCAATCTTGGCCAATTCTCGTCTCATACCCTCAAAGTTACCTTTCTTTAAGTTCGAACCATTGTTTCTGAATTAACAATGTCACTCTCCATCCTAATGAAGAACTCAACCATATTATGGTCACTCTTGCCCAAGGGGGCACGTAACAACAAGACGGCTAATTACCCCTTCCTCATTACTCAAAACCCAGTCTAAAATAGCCTGCTCTCTCGTTGGTTCCTCTACATGTTGATTTAGATAACTATCCCGCAGACATTCCAAAAAATCCTCTTCCTCAGCACCCCTGCCAATTTGATTAACCCAATCTATATGTAGATGAAGTCACCCATTATAACTGTTTTGCCTTTGTCGCACGCATTTCTAATTTCCTGTTTGATACCATCCCCAACTTCTCTGCTACTGTTAGGTGGCCTGTACACAACACCCACCAGCGTTTTCTGCCCCTTAGTGTTTTGTAGCTCTACCCATACCGATTCCACATCCTCCAAGCTAATGTCCTTCCTTTCCATTGCTTTAATCTCCTCTCTAACCAGCAACGCTACCCCACCTCCTTTTCCTTTCTCTCTATCCCTCCTGAATATTGAATATCCCTGGATGTTCAGCTCCCAGCCTACGTCACCCTGGAGCCATGTCTCCGTGATCCCAACTATATCATAATCATTAATATCTATCTGCACGTTCAACTCGTCCACCTTATTACGAATACTCCTTGCATTGAGACACAAAGCCTTCAGGCTTGTCTTTACAACGCATTTACCCCTTATACAATTTTGCTGAAAAGTGGCCCTTTTTGATTTTTGCCCTGGTTTTGTCTGCCTGCCACTTGAAAAGGGATGAGGTCCTGCAGAATGATTATAGGGAGTCAGACTTAGGTAGAGCCACTTGCTATCTGGGGCTTCCTTTCCCAGCAGTTCAGTCTTGACCACACGGTGGCGCTGGTGGTCTCAGGCTCAGTCTTCCTCATATCGGCAACAGGGAAACACAACTATGAGGGAGGTAGACACAAAAAGCTGGAGTAACTCAGCGGGACTGGCAGCATCGCTGGAGAGGAATGAGTGATGTTTCGGGTTGAGACCTTTTCCTTCTTTCTAGGGGTATGGGTAAGTACGTGCAACTGGAATGGTGTAGCCATTCCAGAAACAATGCTAAGTGAAGGACTGGCAGCTTAATGTTCCAGGGTACAGGTGCTACAGGAGAGATAAGGGTGGCGGTTAAAGAGGAAGGATGTTGCCTTATTGATTAAGGCGAATGTCACAACTGTAGTTTGAGATGACGTTATTGATGGTTCCTGCCATGATTCAGTATGGGTGGAGCTAAGAAATAAAAAAGGGATGATCACTTTATTAGGAGTTTACTCTCGGCCCCCAAATAGTCAGCAGAGGAGCAAATATGCCAAGAGATTGCAGGCAGCTGTAAGGCTAAGAAAGTGGACATTTAAATTTCCCAATGTAGCCTGGGACTGTCATAGTGCAAAGGGCTTGGATGGGGTGGAATTTATGAAATATGTTCAGGAAAGTTTCCTCAGACATTATGTAAAGGGTCCTACATGGGAGAAGGCCAAGCTGGATCTATTCTTAGGAAAGTGGGAAGGGTAAGTGACTGAAGTGTTGGTGGGGGAACCTTTTGGGACCAGCCATTTAGGACTGAGATGAGGAAAAACTTTTTCACCCAGAGAGTTGTCAATCTGTGGAATTCTGCAATAGAAGGCAGTGGAGGCCAATTAACTGGATGTTTTCCAGAGAGAGTTAAATTTGGCTCTTAGGGCTAAAGGAATCAAGGGGGGGCAGTATGAAGGCCAGGGCAGTGTACTGTTCTGGATGTCAGATGTGGGAGGTCAGGGAATCTGATAGCCCTCCAGACGTACACATCTGCGCCAGGTGTGTCGAGATGGGGCTCCTAAAGGATCGTGTAAGGAACCTGGAGCAGCAGCTCGACGACCTCCGTCTGGTCAGGGAGAGTGAGGAGGTCATAGAGAGGAGCTACAGGGAGGCAGTCACTCCCAGACCACAGGAGGCAGACAAGTGGGTCACGGTTAGGAAGGGCAAGGGGCAGAGGCAGGGGCTAGAGAGTACCCCTGTGACCGTACAACTGGAAAAATAGGTACTCGGGTTTGAGTACGATTGGAGGGGACAGCCTAGCTGGGGGCAACAACAGCGGCCGGGCCTCCGGCACAGAGACCGGCCCTGATGCTCAGAAGGGTAGCAAAAAGAGGAGGGCAATTGTAATAGGGGACTCTATAGTTAGGGGGTCGGATAGGCGATTCTGTGGACGCAGTCGGGAGACCCGGATGGTAGTTTGCCTCCCTGGTGCCAGGGTCTCGCATGTGTCAGAAAGTGTCCAAAAGATTCTGATAAGGGAGGGAGAGGAGCCTGATGTTGTGGTACACATAGGTACCAATGACATAGGCAGAAAAAGTGACGAGGTCCTGAAGGGAGAATTTAGGGAGTTGGGGGGAAAGTTAAAGAGAAGGACCAAAAGGGTAACGATTTCAGGATTACTGCCTGTGCCGCGTGACAGTGAGAGTAGGAATGAAATGAGGTGGAGGCTAAATGCGTGGCTGAGGGACTGGTGCAGTGGGCAGCGATTCAAGTTTCTTGATCACTGGGACCTCTTTTGGGGAAGGCATGATCTGTACGCAGAGGACGGGTTGCACTTGAACCCGAAGGGGACCAATATCCTGGCAGGGAGATTTGCAAAGGCTACTGGGGAGACTTTAAACTAGAAAGGCTGGGGGGAGGGACTCGGGTAGAGGGGGCTAGGGGACAGGGTGTGGGGCAAGAGGCAGAGAAGGGAAGCACTCGGACCCAAAATGTAGGCGAGAAAGATGAAAAAGATAATAGACAGAGAATAAAGGATGGTGGGTTTATAAAATGTGCATATTTTAATGCTAGGAGCATTGTAAGTAAGGTGGATGAACTTAGAGCCTGGATTGACACCTGGAAATATGATGTTGTGGCAATCAGTGAAACATGGTTGCAGGAGGGCTGTGATTGGAAACTAAATATTCCAGGATTTCGTTGCTTCCGGGGTGATAGAATTGGAGGGACCAGAGGTGGAGGTGTTGCATTGCTTGTCAGAGAGGATATTACAGCAGTGCTTTGGCAGGATAGATTAGAGGGTTCGTCTAGGGAGGCTATTTGGGTGGAACTGAGAAGTGGGAACGGTTGTAGCAAACACTTTTAGGGGTGTACTATAGACCGCCAAATGGGGAGCGAGAATTGGAAGAGCAAATATGTAAGGAGATAGCAGATATTAGTAGTAAGCACAAGGTAGTGATTGTGGGAGATTTCAATTTCCCAAAAATAGACTGGGAAACACATTCTGTAAATGGGCTGGATGGTTTGGAGTTTGTAAAATGTGTGCAGGATAGTTTTTTGCAGCAGTACATAGAGGTACCGACCAGAGAAGGGGCAGTGCTGGACCTCCTGTTAGGAAATGAGGCAGGACAGGTGACGGAGGTATGCGTTGGTGAGCACTTCGGGACCAGTGATCACAATACCATTACTTTCAATATAATTATGGAGCGAGTCAGAACAGGACCTAGAGTGGAGATTTTTGATTGGAGAAAGGCTAACTTTGAGGGAATGCGTGAGGATTTTAAAGGAGTGAATTGGGGCACTTTGTTTCATGGGAAGGATGTAGAAGAGAAATGGAGGACATTTAAAGGGGAAATTGTAAGAGTACAGAATCTTTATGTCCCTGTTAGGTTGAAAGGAAATAGTAAAAATTGGAAAGAGCCATGGTTTTCAAGGGAAATTAGACACTTGTTTCGAAAAAAGAGAGATATCTACAATAATTATAGGAGGCATGGAGTAAATGAGGTGCTAGAGGAGTATAAAGAATGTAAAACGAAATCTTAAGAAAGAAATTAGGAAGGCTAAAGAAGATATGAGGTTGCTTTGGCAAGAAAGGTGAAAGTAAATCCAAAGGGTTTCTACAGCTATATTAATAGCAAAAGGATAATGAGGGATAAAATTGGACCATTAGAGAACCAGAATGGACAGCTATCTGCAGAGCCAAAAGAGATGGGGGAGATATTGAACAATTTCTTTTCTTCGGTATTCACCAAGGAGAAGGATATTGAACTCTGTGAGGTAAGGGAAAAAAGTAGAGTAGCTACGGAAACTATGAGATTCAAAGAGGAGGAAGTACTGACACTTTTGAAAAAATATAAAGGTGGATAAGTCTCCAGGTCCTGACAGGATATTCCCTAGGACATTGAGGGAAGTTAGTGTAGAAATAGCAGGAGCTATGACAGAAATATTTCAAATGTCATTAGAAACGGGAATAGTGCCGGAGGATTGGCGTACTGCGCATGTTGTTCCATTGTTTAAAAAGGGTTCAAAGAATAAACCTAGCAATTATAGACCTATTAGTTTGACGTCAGTGGTGGGCAAATTAATGGAAAGGATACTTAGAGATAATATATATAAGCATCTGGATATAAAACAGGGTCTGATCAGGAACAGTCAACATGGATTTGTGCCTGGAAGGTCATGTTTGACAAACCTTCTTGAATTTTTTGAAGCGGTAACTAGGGAAATTGATTAGGGTAAAGCAGTGGATGTTGTCTATATGGATTTCAGTAAGGCCTTTGACAAGGTTCCCCATGGAAGGTTGGTTCAGAAGGTTCAATCTTTGGGTGTTAATGGCGGAGTAGCAAGATGGATTCAACAGTGGCTGAATGGGAGATGTCAGAGAGTAATGGTGGATGGCTGTTTGTCAGGTTGGAAGCCGGTGACCAGTGGGGTGCCTCAGGGATCTGTGTTGGGTCCACTGTTGTTTGTCATGTACATCAATGATCTGGATGATGGGGTGGAAAATTGGATAAGTAAGTATGCAGATGATTCTAAGATAGGTGGTATTGTGGATAATGAAGTCGATTCTGAAAGTCTACAGAGAGATTTGGGCCATTTGGAAAAGTGGGCTGAAAGATGGCAGATGGAGTTTAATGCTGATAAGTGTGAAGTGCTACATCTTGGCAGGACAAATCAAAATAGGGACGTACATGGTAAATGGTAGGAAATTGAGGAATGCTGTGGAAACAGAGGGATCTAGGAATAAACTGTGCATAGTTCCCTGAAGGTGGAATCGCATGTAGATAGGGTGGTAAAGAAAGCCTTTGGTGTGCTGGCCTTTATAAATCAGAGCATTGAATATAGGAGTAGAGAAGTAATGTTAAAATTGTACAAGGCATTGGTAAGACCAATTCTGGAGTATGGTGTACAATTTTGGTCGCCTAGTTTTAGGAAGGATGTCAACAAAATAGAGAGAGTACAGAGGAGATTTACTAGAATGTTGCCAGGGTTCCAGCAACTATGTTACAGAGAAAGGTTGAAACAAGTTAGGTCTTTATTCTTTGGAGCGCAGAAGGTTAAGGGGGGACTTGATTGAGGTCTTTAAAATGATGAAAGGGATAGACAGAGTTGACGTGGATAAGCTTTTCCCATGAGGGTAGGGAAGATTCAAACAAGAGGGCATGACATGAGAATTAAGGGACAGAAGTTTAGGGGTAACGTGAGGGGGAACTTCTTTACTCAGAGGGTGGTGGCTGTGTGGAATGAGCTTCCAGCAGAGGTGGTGGAGGCAGGATCGATTTTAACATTTAAAAGTAAAGTGGATAGGTATATGGACGTGAAGGGAATGGAGGGGTATGGTCTGAGTGCAGGTAGATGGGACTAGGGGAAAACAAATGGTCGGCACGGACTGGAAGGGCCGAGAGGGCCTGTCTCCGTGCTGTAATTGTTATATGGTTATATGGTTATATGGAGATGGGGGAAAAAGCAGGAACGGGGTACTGATTTGAGATGATCAGCCATGATCATATTGAATGGTGGTGCTGGCTCGGGGCCGAATGGTCTACCCCTGCACCTATTTTTCAATGTTTCTAGACCCAATTCAGCCATGGAGCCATAGTGTCATTACAGCCACAGAGCCATGGTGCTAAATCAGCCACAGGCCAACTCAGCTATAGAGTCTCAGCCATAGCCACATAGCTATCTCAGCCGTGGACCCATAGAGTTCACTGGGTCATAGACCTACAGCCATAGGGCCGTTTCAGCCATAGAGCTATCACAACCATCGAGCCATAGCATCATCTTTGGCATAACCATCACAGCCACAGAGCCATCACAGCAGAGCTATCCTACCATATATGGAGGTTGCACGGCAGTCGAGGTCACGACCCGTGACCTGTACTGTTGCCACGTAACGCCTTCTGGAGTACAAGCGGTGAACGTCAGGTAAGCACTTAGTATGGCTGCCAGTACAGCAGGCCCGCCTTCTGTCCACGCTGACTGGTTCCACACTCACGGATCCCGGGCCGTCTGTCCCCGTGTGGGGTTTAGGGAGGGATGAATCAGCCAGTGTGTGGGTCGTGGGGGTTGAATCACCCCATGTGGTGGTGGGGACTGGGGTGAATCACCCCGTGTGTCGTGTGTGGGTCGGGGTCCAGGGGTTGAATCACCCCGTGTCGTGGTGGGGGCTGGGGGGGGGGGGGGGGGGGGGGGTGAATTACCCCATGTGGTGGTGGGAGTCGGGGTTGAATCCCCCCGTGTGTCGTGTGTGGGTCGGAGTAGGAGTGTAAATCACCCCGTTGTGTGGGTCGGGGTCCCGTGCTGGTGCAGCGTGGTCAGTGACTCCGGGTAGGCGGAGGGACCAGACTGGCCCCAACTCTGCTGCAGCTGACGGGGATGTTGCCGGGTTTATGGCCCCATGTGTCCGCTGCCCGGAGCCGCGGCCCTGCTCCACCCGGTCCCGTGTGTGTGCGCGCTGCCGACCCACAGCCCGTGACAGTGTGGACGGACCGGGGGAGACAGGGTGGAGGGCAGCTGTGGCCGGATAGCGCTGACCCCGGGGGAGACTGGGGTACTGTCCGGAGGGATCCGCTCCTTTAGCCACATACACCTTGGTGCTTTGGTTCAGAACACTCAGTCACTCTCCAGCCCCCGGTTGTCGTGGGCTGGGACTTGCCATCAATCCGCGGGCACGCTGCTCTTTCACAAGTCAGTGAGTAGCAGTGATTTTGGCAGATTTCTCTCACGGTTACCCCTATTTCCTCAATTTTAGAGTGCAAAAATTGACCATTTTGGTATTTTTTAACAGGCAAGAACAAATGTGTTATGTTTGTTACTGGTGTATGCCGGAAGTTGCCTTGTACTCCAGAAGGATTGAGCTATGCCCTTTGACCTTATGCTAGTGATGTTACAATACCTACCTTCAGAGGCGCTGCAGTTCTGCCACTGGCCGTGTGCGCGACTTTGGCGCCTTTGAAGGGTGGGGGGATTAAAATGCAGTTTTGTATTGCTTGTCGGAGAGGGATTTCCTCGGGGTGCTAGCTGATGAAGAAAAAATTGAATGGACTTCCATTCCCGCTTATTTTTATTATTAAATCGCTGGACAATTTAATAATTGGATTAAAATAAAAAGCGACTTTGAACACCCTCCTACACTTTGAACGCCTACAACGTGACGGATTGTAATGACAGGACAAAACAAAGGGTAAGTCGTATATTTTACATATAATCTTGCTTCTTGGGATGGCTTTAACCTAATTTTACGTTGCGAAAATGTTATCTGGGCCCCATACGAACCGGCAGTGTCTTTCCTGTCGATATGGGGTTCAAATTCACCGCAACCGCAATGTTCCAATCGATCCTGTTCCAGAAACACCCACTTGCAAGATGATTAAACTGTTCCTTTTTTTGGACAATCATGTCATAAGAGCATCTAAATCATCTATATTTTGTGTTATTGTCCATCCATAGTCAATATTTTTATACTTAATATACACAACAGTTTTAGCCACATGTATTGTGCAAAAAAATAATAATTTTGATTATATTGAGTGGATGTTTCTAGATTAATTTATGGGAATTAAACATTAAATACCTTCCATCTGGCATATAAATTCATGACAGTGAAATTTAAAAATCATGTTATATTGTGAATTCCTGTGTGACTGGGAATAGTTTGTTATTTGGATACTTAAGCTATCTATTAAAAATATATATCCTTTTTGTAGATTGGTTAATGCATGTGAACCAATCATAGTAGAATAGCATCACTAACCCCACCTTACTGTATGATTCATACTAACACCCACTTCCTACACTAGTCATTCTTGGAAGCAGTCATGATGAACTAACAACTGACAACGTTGTACACAAAATTGTGTACAATTTAGGTCTCCTAATTTGAGAAAGGATTGTGATTGAGGCAGTGCAGCGTAGGTTCACGAGATTGATCCCTGGGATGGCGGGACTGAAGATAATACTGAAGATATTAAAGTGAATTAGGTGTCAAATTAAACTTATTTTTATACTTTATCTGATGGGATAAATTGCAGACTTGATTTTTTAAATCTCAAAATGTTGTAACATTTCTACTTACGTGCAATCCCCCTATGGACAGCAGGCAGTCTGTCACTCATCACGGGGCATGTAATCATAATAATCGAAAACAATATGAAATAAACAGCTTTGCACTAGTTGCCGCCCTCTTTGCACTACCTGTGATGCTTGGTGACAATGGACAGTAGTTGGAGCCTGTCACGTGTGCGGGGTCGGGGACGGCGGTGTCACGTGACAACAACAACTAAATGAGACTCCGCCCCTACCCCGCCCCCATCGTCTCCAGGCAACGGCGGCGGCGGCAACGGGCGGAGCTCGAGGCCGCTCTCTCTCTCTCTCTCTCTGGCGGGCGGGCGGGCGCGCGCGAGGCAGCGATGGCGATGGCGGCTCCGGCTCGAGTCCCGGTCGCGGCTCCGGGCGGCGGCGGCGGCGGCGGCGGCGTTGGCGTTGGGCGGCCGCTGTCAGGCACTGTCCGCCGCCTGCACCGAGCCCTGACAGCGCTGCTGAGCGAGGTGGAGCGCCAGCGCTTCATCCACTGCCTGAACGAGTACCAGCGGCGGCGCAACGTGTGCGAGCTGGTGTCCAGCCTCGGCCTGTTGCTCGACTGCCCCCGCAAACGCCAGCTCCTGCCCCTCCTCCGCCTCGTCATTCCCCGCTCCGACCAGCTGCTCTTCGACCAGTACACGGCCGAAGGGCCTTACCCCAGCAGCCCGGACAGCCGCGTGAGTGCGGGCGGTGGGTGAGGGAGGGGGGAGGTGGGTTATTGAGGGAGGAGGATGTGGGTGATTGAGGGAGGGGGGAGGTGGGTTATTGAGGGAGGGGTATGTGGGTGAGGGAGGGGGGAGGTGGGTGAGGGGGAATCATGATCAAGGGGGAAGGTTGAACGAGGATGTGGAGGGAGCGTTGGGCAGAAGGTGGAGCGGCGAGGTTAAGGGCGAGGGTCAGATTAGCCTAGGAGCACAATAGACTGACCTGTATCTAGATTTTCCGATATGTCCTCTTTCTTCCCATCTGTCATAGATGGACCTCTCACCTGTGTCTCCTCTGTGTTCTGCTCTTGCCCCCCAGCCCCGCCAGATGGAACCGGGTCTAGAGGTCCCCAGGTCTTCACCTTTCACTTCACCAGCCTCCGCACCCAATAGATCATACTCTGACATCTCCATCATCTGCTGTATGATCCCATCAACAGTCCCATCTTTTCCTTTGCAAAGACTGCTCCTTCAGTGACTTCTTGGTTTTACTCAACCCCCAGGGCACTGTCCCTTGTAACTGTACGAGATGCAACACCTTTTACCATACTTCTCGAAATTCATGTGAAACTCCTCTAACCTCATGTGGTGTTCCTCTTTTTAGTTTAGAGATACAGCGAGAAAACAGGCCTTTCAGGCCACCGAGTCCACACCGACCAGCAATCCTCACACATTAACACTATCCTATACACACTAGGGACAATTTTACATTTATGCCAAGCCATTAACCTACAAACCTGTACATCTTTGGACTGGGAGGGAACCAAAGATCTTGGAAAAACCCATGCAGGTTACGGGGAAAACGTACAAACTCCGTACAGACAAGCACCATAGTCAGGATCGAACCTGGGTCTCTGGTGCTGTGGCAGTAGCTCTACTGCTACTTCATCGTGCCGCCTATCATCATCGTTGTCACCTATTACTTTTCTCCAGAAATGCTGCCTGATCCTGTTGTGGTCTCTTGTATGTCGGTGAGATCAAGCGTAGATAATCGGTTTCTAGTTGTTTCCCAGATGCTAACCATTTTAACTCCCCATTCCCTTCCCATACTGACCTTCCTGTACTATGCCTCCTCCATTGCCAGAGCGATGCCACATGCAAACTGGAGGAGCCATATTCCATGTGAGTAGTTTCTCCAATGTTAGGTAAACTCTAATTAACCCCACACCCCCTGTCCTTTTCTCCCCACTGCCCCCTCATTCCCCTTACTTATGTCAAACCTGGACTCCTCCCCCTGCCTTCACAAGTTTCCTCCCCCTAGGTTCACAAACTACAGCCCAACAATGAACAGCGAACATGAAACTACGACAACTTTTGGGGGGGGGGGGAAGAGAACGGAGAGAGAGGAAGTGCAAGGGTTACTTGAAATTAGAGGAATCAACATTAACACTAACGGGTGTACTGATTTCTCTAATTTCAAGTAACCCTTGCATTCCCTCTCTCTCCATCTCATCCCCACCTTAACCGTCTTGCTAGTTTGTATCCCTTCATTATCACCTCTTCCACAGGCAACAATGGGCCTTTTTGTTCCTTTGTCATCAGTGATTTGTTCTGTACATTTTCATCCCTCTAGTTACTCTCTCCTCTGACTCTCAGCCTGAAGAAGGGTCTCGACCCAAAACGACACCTATTCCTTTTCTCCAGAAATGCTGCCTGACCCTCTGAGTTACTGCAGCATTTCTATTTTCAGTATATACTAGCATCGGCAGTTCCTTCCTACACGTTCCTTCACAATCCATAATCTTCAGAACAGTCTCATACCTTCCATGTTATATCTGGCCTTTGTTTCAACCATTTGCCTGTCAAAACCCCACCTCACCTGTGTCATGCTTTGTCCTGCCACACCCCTTTTCCAAATTTCCTCTCCCCTGACCTGCATCATCAGTCTAAAGAAGGGTCACAACCCAAAACGTCACCTATCCATGTTCTCTAGAGATGTTGCCTGACCTGCTGTGTTACTCCTGCACTTTATGTACTGATTACAGCATGTGTTTCAGGAAAGGGGCTGAAGCCCACAGCGCTCTGACCAATTGATGAATCGGTTGCTCAGTGAGATATGTTTTTTGCTGAACTGTCAGTAACATTGCTTTGACATTGAATAGTACATAATCAATTTCTGAATTAGTATTGTAGAGTGCAATTATATATGTATTGTAGAGTGCAATTAACAAGCTATCTTGCTAATTGAGTAGAAATAATGTTTAGAGGTGGATATTATAGTATGTTTAAAACAATTCAAAAACAAATTTAAACATTTGTAAACAATTTTATGGAATGCTTCATTTACTTCATGATGAGGAGAATAGATAGAGTGAAAGTACAGAATATTTTACCCAGGCTAAGAGAATCAAAAACCAGAAGTCATGGGTTTAAGGTGAGAGGGGCAAGATTTAATACGGACCTTAGGGGAATTTTTTTCACTGGGGATGATGGGTATATGGAACGAGCTACCAGAGGAGGTAGCCAATGCAGGTACCATGATAGTATTTAAAATAACCTTTGACAGACACATGGACAGGAAAGGTTTGGAGGGATATGGGCCAAACATGGGTAAATGAGACTAGCATAGATGGCAGGCACAAAATGTTGGACAGCGGGTCAAGCAGCATCTTTGGAGAGACGGAATGGGTGACATTTCAGGTCGAGACCCTTCTTCAGACTAGTGTCAGATGGGGCGTATTTGTCAATATGGACACGTTGGGCCAAAAGGCTTTTTTCCATGCTTCATGACTCAGTCTCTCCAACTGCAATTGTCAGGCATGCTTGGTTAACCAGCCTTGCTAGTCATGGATATTTCTACCTGAGCCATAATGTTGAGAATTGCGAACTTGAGGGACTGTACTCGGCAAGCATTTGGCTGTTGCTTTATCATTGGCATTTGGAAAAGGACATGACTTTACTTCATTTAAAAGGGCAACTGTTGCCATTGCACTCTTCCCTGTACAATAAATAAAAGAGAATCAAGGCAGAGGAATTTTCACTAATGCACTTGACAATAAACTAAACTAAACTGTATAGCTATTGCTTTCAGGTTAGCACAGATGCTGAGATTTATTCCAGTTTCAACTGATGACAAGCATTTTTTTGTCTGCTGCGTATTGGAAACATCAATTGAAATAATTTTCCAATAGAGTAGAGAGAGGGCTTTGTGTTAAATTAACTCAAATTTGCCATGGGATAATCGTGTAACATTTTAACAAAAGGTAGAAACGGGGGAAGGAAAATATTTGTTTTGCACACTTGTTAATCTTCTGAAGCTAATTATGACATTTCCCATCATTTTATGTGTGAATGTGTGTGAGAATAATATACTATTCAAAGAGAAAAAGAGCAATGCATTTTAAATTCCCCAAAACATGTTTTTCACGATGAACAAATGGATTGGAACGGCGGCTGGATTCATACTGGAGCATCCACGATGCGGAAGAAAGTCGTGGATAGCACGTACAGTGAGTTGGTCACACCGCAGGCAAAATGTAGGAGGACAAGAAGGGAACGGGTGGCCAATAGCCAGCAAAGCAGTAGGCAGGTAGTGCAGGAGTCCCCTGCAGTCATCTCCCTCCTAAACAGGTATACCATTTTGGATACTGTTGAGGGAGATGGCTCATCAGGGGAATGCAGCAGCAGCCAGATTCATGGCACCATGGGTGGCTCTGCAGCACATGAGGGGGGAAAAAAGAGGGGAAGGGCAATAGTAATAGGGGATTCAATTGTCAGGGGAATAGATAGGCGTTTCTGCGCCGCAAACGAGACTCCAGGATGGTATGTTGCCTCCCTGGTGCAAAGGTCAGGGATGTCACTGAACGGCTGCAGAACATTCTGGAGGGGGAGGGTGAACAGCCAGTTGTCGTGGTGCATGTTGGCACCAACGATATAGGTAAAAAAAGGGATGAGGTCCTACAAGGTGAATTTAGGGAGCTAGGAGATAAACTTAAAAGTAGGACCTCAAAGGTAGTAATCTCCGGATTACTACCAGTACCACGGGCCAGTCAGAGTAGAAATAGGAGGATAATGCAAATGAATACGTGGCTTGAAAAGTGGTGCAAGGGGGAGGGATTCAAATTTTTAGGGCACTGGGACCAGTTCTGGGGGAGGTGGGACCGGTACAAACAGGACGGTTTGCACCTGGAATGGAATGGAACCAATGTTCTTGGGGGAGTGTTTGCTAGTGCTGTCGGGGAGGGTTTAAACTAATGTGGCAGGGGGATGGGTACAAGAGCAGAGAGGCAGGAGGGTGTAAAATGAGGGTAGAAGCATTAGGTAGCAAGGTGTGAAAGGTAAAAGTGGCAGGCAGACAAAACCAGGGCAAAAATCAAAAAGGGCCACTTTTCAGCAAAATTGTATAAGGGGTAAATGCGTTGTAAAGACAAGCCTGAAGGCTTTGTGTCTCAATGCAAGGAGTATTCGTAATAAGGTGGACGAGTTGAACGTGCAGATAGATATTAATGATTATGATATAGTTGGGATCACGGAGACATGGCTCCAGGGTGACGTAGGCTGGGAGCTGAACATCCAGGGATATTCAATATTCAGGAGGGATAGAGAGAAAGGAAAAGGAGGTGGGGTAGCGTTGCTGGTTAGAGAGGAGATTAAAGCAATGGAAAGGAAGGACATTAGCTTGGAGGATGTGGAATCGGTATGGGTAGAGCTACAAAACACTAAGGGGCAGAAAACGCTGGTGGGTGTTGTGTACAGGCCACCTAACAGTAGCAGAGAAGTTTGGGGATGGTATCAAACAGGAAATTAGAAATGCGTGCGACAAAGGCAAAACAGTTATAATGGGTGACTTCAATCTACATATAGATTGGGTTAATCAAATTGGCAGGGGTGCTGAGGAAGAGGATTTTTTGGAATGTATGCGGGATAGTTATCTAAATCAACATGTAGAGGAGCCAACGAGAGAGCAGGCTATTTTAGACTGGGTTTTGAGTAATGAGGAAGGGGTAATTAGCCGTCTTGTTGTACGTGCCCCCTTGGGCAAGAGTGACCATAATATGGTTGAGTTCTTCATTAGGATGGAGAGTGACATTGTTAATTCAGAAACAATGGTTCTGAACTTAAAGAAAGGTAACTTTGAGGGTATGAGACGAGAATTGGCCAAGATTGACTGGCAATTAATTCTAAAAGGGTTGACGGTGGATATACAATAGAAGACATTTAAAGACTGCATGGATGAACTACAAAAATTGTTCATCCCAGTTTGGCAAAAGAATAAATCGGGGAAGGTAGTGCATCCGTGGATAACAAGGGAAATCAGGGATAGTATCAAAGCAAAGGATGATGCGTACAAAGTAGCCAGAAAAAGCAGCATACCAGAGGACTGGGAGAAATTCAGAGACCAGCAGAGGAGGACAAAGGGCTTAATTAGGAAAGGAAAAATAGATTATGAAAGAAAACTGGCAGGGAACATAAAAACTGACTGCAAAAGTTTTTATAGATATGTGAAGAGAAAGAGGTTAGTTAAAACAAATGTAGGTCCCTTGCAGTCAGAAACAGGTGAGTTGATCATGGGGAACAAGGATATGGCGGACCAATTGAATAACTACTTTGGTTCCGTCTTCACTAAGGAAGACATAAATAATCTGCCTGAAATAGCAGGGGACTGTGGGTCAAAGGAGGAATTGAGTGAAATCCAGGTCAGTCGGGAAGTGGTGTTGGGTAAATTGAATAGATTAAAGGCCGATAAATCCCCAGGGCCAGATAGGTTGCATCCCAGAGTACTTAAGGAAGTAGCTCAGGAAATAGTGGATGCATTAGTGATAATCTTTCAAAACTCTTTAGATTCTGGAGTGGTTCCTGAGGATTGGCGGGTAGCAAATGTAACCCCTCTTTTTAAGAAGGAGGGAGAGAGAAAACGGGGAATTACAGACCAGTTAGTCTAACATCGGTAGTGGGAAACTGCTAGAGTCAGTTATTAAAGATGGGATAGCAGCACATTTGGAAAGTGGTGAAATCATTGGACAAAGTCAGCATGGGATTTACAAAAGGTAAATCATGTCCTGACGAATCTTGTGGAATTTTTTCGAGGATGTAACTAGTAGCGTGGATAAGGGAGAACCAGTGGATGTGGTATATCTGGACTTCCCAGAAGGCTTTCGACAAGTCCCACATAAGAGATTAGTATACAAACTTAAAGCATACGGTATTAGGGGTTCAGTATTGATGTGGATAGAGAACTGGCTGGCAAACAGGAAGCAAAGAGTAGGAGTAAAACGGGTCCTTTTCACAATGGCAGGCAGTAACTAGTGGGGTACCCGCAGGGCTCAGTGCTGGGACCCCAGCTATTTACAATATATATTAATGATCTGGATGAGGGAATTGAAGGCAACTATCTCCAAGTTTGCGGATGACACTAAGCAGGGGGGCAGTGTTCGCTGTGAGGAGGATGCTAGGAGACTGCAGGGTGACTTGGATAGGCTGGGTGAGTGGGCAAATGTTTGGCAGATGCAGTATATAATGTGGATAAATGTGAGGTTATCCACTTTGGTGGCAAAAAACAGGAAAGCGGACTATTATTTAAATGGTGGCCGATTGGGAAAAGGGGAGATGCAGGCGAGACCTGGGTGTCATGGGTACACCAGTCATTGAAAGTAGGCATGCAGGTTGCAGCAGGCAGTGAAAAAAGCGAATGGTATGTTAGCTTTCATAGCAAAAGGATTTGAGTACAGGAGCAGGGAGGTTCTACTTCAGTTGTACAGGGTCTTGGTGAGACCACACCTGGAGTATTGCGTGCAGTTTTGGTCTCCAAATCTGAGGAAGGACATTATTGCCATAGAGGGAGTGCAAGAGAAGGTTCACCAGACTGATTCCTGGGATGTCAGGACTGTCTTATGAAGAAAGACTGGATAGACTCGGTTTATACTCTCTGGAATTTAGGAGATTAAGAGGGGATCTTATAGAAACTTACAAAATTCTTAAGGGGTTGGACAGGCTAGATGCAGGAAGATTGTTCCCGATGTTGGGGAAGTCCAGGACAAGGGTCACAGCTTAAGGATAAGGGGAAATTCCTTTAAGACCGAGATGAGAAAGACTTTTTTCACACAGAGAGTGGTGAGTCTCTGGAACTCTCTGCCACAGAGGGTAGTTGAGGCCAGTTCATTGGCTATATTTAAGAGTGAGTTGGATGTGGCCCTTGTGGCTAAGGGGATCAGAGGGTATGGAGAGAAGGCAGGTACGGGATACTGAGTTGGATGATCAGCCATGATCATATTAAATGGCGGTGCAGGCTCGAAGGGCTGAATGGCCTACTCCTGCACCTAATTTCTATGTTTCTCACGATGAACAAATTGCATTATTGTTATTTGACATAACAGTTATGGAAAGGATCAATAAACTGCTTGACAAGTGTGCAATTTCATGATCTACTGAGAGAAAATCCTGCCTCATCTCCATCTTAAATGGACACACTTTGAACATACTTATTTGTGACCCTCTTCCAGTAAAGGATCCACCCTGTAAAGACCTCTCCAGATCTTGTTTATTGCAACAAGATCCCTTTTATTTTTCTAAATTCTAGAAAATCGCAACCTGACATATTCAAACCTTTCTCACATTTCATCCTAACCATTCCAGGTATTCGTCTTGTAAACCCATTATTAGTTACAATCAGCTGTCACGCTTTCACCAGCAATGTGTGAGGAGTGTAATAAGTGAATATTTCGTGTATTTGGCGGTTTTGCAAGCTGGTATGATTTGGTAAAATGAGTAAGGATTAGAGGAAAGAAGAATTTAAATGATGCGAGAAAGAGTGCTGTAAATAACCTCCTTGTTTTCAAGATTTGGGTAAAGCCATTCATGAACTGGGAATATTGTATTGTATATTGCATGTCATTTAATAAAATGTATATAAAGGCATGAGATGCTGAAAAGATTTAAGGATTTAAATTAAGGTGCAAAGCTACATCCATCAGGAAAGGAGGAATGAACCGCTTTTCTTTCATTCTTGTTTTGATCCAATAAAGAATTGTGAAATATTCTGATAAATTATACCCAGGAGAGAAGGGATTTGTCCTCAACCAAATTCTCAATGTATCAAGGGCTACTTTGGAAATTCGGTTTAGGTTTGTTATTGTCATTTGTACTGAGGTACAGTGAAAAGCTTTGGTTTGTATACTATCAGATCTGAATATTACACAAAAATACAATCAAGCCAAACCCGAGTACAATAGATGGGGCAGAGGAAAAATAGAGTGCAGAATATAGTTCTCAGCATTGTAGCGCACCACTAAGTTACCCCAGCACCTAGCATCTTCAGCATTTTACTGGTCCACTGCAATCTCCGCAAGGCAAGGCATGTGAAGAAGTTCGCCTCCTCTCACTGACAGGAATTCTGAGGCCCTTCTCGCACTGCCCCCCTTCTGTGATTTCTGCTGCTCTTGCTTTACGACCATATTCTGACCCAAACTCACTACCACAGTCACGTGCATTTCCTCAGCCCTTGCCTACACCTGCCATCTTGTATCTCATGTCTTCTAGCTCCAGTTCCAGGCCCCCCCAGTTCGGGCCCAACATGGATATCAGGTATCTATATTCAATCCACTGATTCTTGCAGAGTTCTCCTTCCTGTGTGGTATCCTGCATTCTACACCCTCTGCCATACACCAGCAGGCCTTCGCTCAGTCTCTCCCACAGCTCTGGACCGTCCTCACTGGGATCTCTAATGGATGTCTTTTTAAGGATCACACACCTCCATCGCCTGCCTCCAGACCTGTCCCCCCACCGACTCTCCTCGTCTAGGCACTGGTTCAGACTGCACACAGACTGGAGGCTTCACCGCTGGATCATGCCATTCGCCTGACCGCCACAAGGCCAAGACTTTCAGTGCTATCACTGCCAGAAGACGCAGCGCCAGCGCTTACCATCTCCATAGCCGTTGACAGACTAGGGCAACTTAAGTTGCCACTGCCGCCAGTTCCCAGCCACTCTCAGGCTGGGCCTACAGTCTCAGCTTCCCTGGTCACTTTCAGGTTGAGTCTACTGACAACCCTACCGTTGGCACCTTCCTTGGCTGCTCACAGGCCATGCATACCCACTTTGAACATATCCACGGCCAGTCCTTGGATGGGCCCATTGATGCCACTGCTGACCCGGGGCCATTGAATCCGCCAATCCTCACTTCTCCAGCTGCTGGCAGGCCGGGGCCATCTGTGTTTAATGCCCAGTTCCCGGCCAGGGGCCTCCACATTGTCAGCTCCAACTGGATTCGCTCTTATGGGATCTACTGATGCCCCTTCCAGTAAGGATCCTCAGTAATGATACCGCCAGGTCTTTCTGCCCTACCCCCTATTCCAGCCATGCCACTTCTCCTGCCTCCCACTCCTACACCACTCCTCATAATCCTCTGACCCCAGCCCTTGCTCCTATTGGGTTTCCACCATCCTCTGACGCAGAATGGTCAGTCCTCGGCAGAGACCTTACTTTCTTACCCCTATGGCCATACCTCAATGTCTGAGACCCCAATAAGGTTGAGCTCTGCAGGAACTGATGTAGCCCGGATAACCCAGATGTTCTGGGAATATAGGAGATTACAGAGAAAGCTGCATGACTTCTTGAATGAATATGAATGTCTTGCTGATCAGAGAAAGATCCATTTATGCTTGAACTCTGCTTCCTGGTGGCCAGCCACTTTTCTACCTACATCAATATGTTACCATCTGCACTTGGGTGTTTATTTTGTACAATAATCGTTTGTGTAGAAACAAGGATCTGCAGATGTTGGTTTACAAAAAAAGGGAGAAAGTGCTAGAGTAATGCAGTGGGTCAGGCAGCTTCTCTGGAGAAATTGGAAAGATGACATTTTGGATTGAGGCCCTTCTTCAGACTCTATCTTTTATGCCCACACCTTATCAAATGCCACTGAAACCCTGAGTATATTATATCCAATGGTTTTCTTATATCAAAAGCCCATGTTCCTTCAAAGAACTCCATTAAATTGGTCAACCGTGAGTTTCATTTCACAACATCATGTCACTTTTCAGTTGAGGTGTCAAACCAAAGGTGCATGTAAAGGTGCATGCTGACACAATTTCGATCAAGTGCAGGGGAGTTTACCCTGGTGATCTAACTAATGTTTATCCCTGAGTTAGCATCTCTGAATTTGATTTTCTGGTTGTTACCTTGATGTGCACACATTTATTGATGTGTTCCCTGCTACGTAACATGACTAGCCTTTAAAAGGTAATTCATTGGGTGCAATTACATGGCGATGAGAAGATGCCATAAAATTCCACCTGCATCAGACTGTTTATTTATAACACTATTTTTCTTTCCCTTTAGCTATTGGATTCACCTGTTTGTCACCCAGGACATGTAAATTTCAGCACTGATCAATGGACATCTCCTCTCTATCAAAGCTGGGCAATGAAAGAAAATTATGGAGAGACCAGGCAGGTGGCATTGAAAAGAAATAAAACACATGAGGGCTTGGGCTTCAGCATCCGGGGTGGTTCTGAACATGGGGTTGGGATCTATGTATCTCTGGTTGAACAAGACTCCTTGGCTGAAAAAGAGGGACTTCTCGTTGGAGACCAAATTTTGCGAGTGAATGACAAGGTGTTTGATAAAGTCACTCATGCAGAGGCTGTGAAGGTAAGTGTTTCGATTGAAACTACAAAGTGTGATTCATTTACAAGGTGATTCATAGTCAGCAAACCAACCAATCAAAGTTTTCCACTTTTCATTATATTTCTTCGTTAACTAGGTATTTGTTATATAGTTAAGAAATTTGAACAAATTCGTGCAAGTTTCTATTTTGTGTAAATTTGTTCAATTATGGTGGGATACAATGGCCCAATGTTGCAGAATCTGATCTGCAGGCACTGATTGAACCTTCAGCAGCTGAATCCCAGCGAGAGTTAGGAATGGGCAATAAGGGCAAAGGACAAAATACATTTATTGTCACATACACCAATTGGTGCAGTGAAATTTGAGTTACCATGCAGCACACAAATGGGATAAACACAACACTTTAGAATTTAACATAAAACATAAAAAAACATCAGCCCACAGCGGAATCAACGTTTCCCACTGTGAGGGAAGGCATCAAAGTTCAGTCCTCTTCCTCTGTTCACCCGTGGTTGGAGCCTATTGAGGCCTCTGCAGTCGCCGCTACAGGCCAGATGTTTCAGGCCCTCGAGCGGAAGAACACTCTCAGCGGCCCGGAGCCTCCGTATCAGCCACTTCCTACCGGAGGCTGCGGCTTCCGAAGTCCACAGGCCGAGCTGGATGGAGATTTAACGTTGGTGACCTAGGTGAGAGATCCCAGGACTGTGCAATGTGCCCAGCGGGCTGCACGCGCTGGGAAATCAGCACGGCCCGCGGCTGGAAAGTCAGCGCCACCAGCGGCTGGAAGCTCCACGGACCACAGCACGGTGTTCAAAGTCGGCAGTCCCAGCACTCCGGAGCTCCAACACAGCGACCCCGGTAAACCATCGCTCGCTCCGCGGTGGAATCGAGTGCTGCGCCGCCATTGTTGAAGCTGAGGCTCTGGCAGGTCTTCGGCAGGAAAGGCCACGCCAATCCAGGTGTTAGGCCACGACAAGGGGGGCGAAGATGCGGCTTGAAGAATAGTCGCATCCCCGACCAGGAAGTGAATAAGAAAACTGTTTTCCCATCCCCCTTCCCCACCACATAAAAAAGACCTAAATGCTGACTTTGCTAATAGCATTTACAGCCCAACAATGACCGATAAAAAATAAATCAGTTAATTGACAGAAAAATTGCCAAAGTGCAGCCTTGAAATTTCTTTAGTAAAAATGTCCCTGTGCACAAATTATATGATAATGAAACAATATTTAATTGCTCACATAACTTTTCCAACAATTAATTGGTCAATTGAGGAACCATCACATGTAAATTTCAATAACTCGTACACTGGATTTCAAAGTGAAATCATCAGATTATTTTCTGTGTAATAATATTTTTATTAGAAGTAATCCATCATAACAACGGTATAACAACTTTTCAAATACACAACCAACTTATTTCAATAAGTATACCAATGTTACGAATAATTCTTATGAACTATTTTTTAGAAAGTAGAAAAAGAAAAGAATAGATTTTAATCAATAAGAATAGTGATTAAATAATAATTTTGATTATATAGAGAGAAAGAGAAGAGAGAAAAAAATATATGTATATATTCTTTTTATATATATTTAATTAAAACAAAGTATGTATAACAACTTTTCAAATACACAACCAACTTATTTCAATAAGAATACGGATGTTACAAATAATTCTTATAAACTTCTATTTTTTTAGAAAATAGAAAAAAGAAAAGAATAGATTTTAATCAATAAGAATGGTGATTAAATAATAATTTTGATTATATGGAGAAAGAAAAGAAAGAGAAAAATAAATAAAAATAAAAATAATTGTTATATATATTTAATTAAAACAAAGTATTATATATATATAAAAAAAAGATTATATTATACATCTTAATAGTGAATAACACAATTTCAAATAACGATATCAATAGAGACATGTATACAAATCAAAAAAAAAAAAGAATTATTTTCATCTAATCCTGCTGGGTACCCATTGAGTTGTGATGCCAAGAACAGCTACCCCTTCAAATATTCTATATATGGAGACCATATCTGTTCAAAGAGTTCGTATTTGTCCATTAGGACAAATCTGATTCTTTCCAAATGCAACGTCTCCAACATTTCCACTGTCCACATTTTAATTGTGGGGGATAATGTTCCCTTCCAAAATTTATATATTAATTTTTTCCCTATTATCAAACAGTAATCCAAGAAATTTCTTTGGTTTACTGTTAATATTAGATTTGAATCCGGAACTCCTAATATTATTAATTTTGGATCTGGGTCCAGTTTAATTTTAAGAACTTCAGAGATAACTCTAAAGATTTCTGTCCAATCTTGTATAATAATAAAGTTTTATACATGTTACAAAACTATGCGTTAAATTAGCTTCCAAGTTCTGACATTTATCACAAATAGGAGCAATTAGGATAAATTCTATTTAATTTCGTTTTTGAATAATGTAATCTGTGTAATACCTTAAATTGTATCAATATATGTCTAGCATTTAATGAGCAACGATGTATACGTTGTAGGCTTTCTTCCCAAATTTCCTTCGTTATAGATAAACCTATTTCATTTTCCCATGTTTGTCGATATATTTCCGAAGTTCGGATTTCCCTATCCAAAATAGTATTGTATATATACGCTATTAATTTTTCTGCATTTGGGTGTTTATTAAACAATTCATCTAATAATCCTGGTTTTCTATTTTAATAGTCTTGCGTATTTGACTTAATATAGTTTCTAATTTGTAAATACCTAAATATGTTATTTGACTGCAATCCATAGATATCCTGTAACTCTTGAAATGAAATAAATTTTCCCTTCTTGTAAAGGTGTTCTATCCTTTTAGTTCCCAAATCATTCCAGTGTCTAAACCCCTTGTCCAATACAGAGGGCCTAAACAAAGGATAATTCATAATTGGCATACAAAGTGACAAATTATCCATATGTAGGGTCTTAACTATTTGTTTCCAAATACGTCCATTGCTATGAATTATAGGGTTGTCACCATACGTTTTTTTTTGTACTTCCCTTGGTGTAAAAAGAATCGAACCTACATCAAAAGGCAAACAGTCTTCCTTTTCTATCTTTAGCCAGCTTGGCTCATGATCTAAATTTACTAACCAAAAATTCATATTCGTAATCTGAACTGCCCAGAAATAATATAAGAAATTTGGTAGTGCGAGTCCACCATTTATTTTAGATTTACATAGATGTTTTTTACTTATTCGATGATTTTTATAGTCCCAAATAAAACTATTAACCAAAGTATCTTGGCAGATGCAGTGTAATATAGATAAATGTGAGGTTATCCACTTTGGTGGCAAAAACAAGGAGGCAGATTATTATCTCAATGGGGTTAACTTAGGTAAGGGGGAGGTGCAGCGAGACCTGGGCATCCTTGTACACCAGTCACTGAAAGTTGGCTTACAGGTACAGCAGACAGTGAAGAAAGCTAATGGAATGTTGGCCTTCATAACAAGAGGATTTCAGTATAGGAGTAAAGAGGTTCTTCTGCGGTTGTATAGGGCTCTGGTGAGACCACATCTGGAGTATTGTTTTGGTCTCCTAATTTGAGGAAGGACATCCTTGTGATTGAGGCAGTGCAGCGTAGGTTCACGAGATTGATCCCTGGGATGGCAGGACTGTCATATGAGGAAAGATTGAAAAGACTAGGCTTGGATTCACTGGAGTTTAGAAGGATGAGGGGGTTTCTTATAGAAACATATACAATTATAAAAGGACTGGACATGCTAGATGCAGGAAAAATGTTCCCAATGTTGGGCGCACCCAGAACCAGGGGCCACAGTCTTAGAATAAAGGGGAGGTAATTTAAGACTGAGGTGAAAAAAAACTTTTTGTTGTGAATTTATGGAATTCCCTGCCACAGAGGGCAGTGGAGGCCAAGTCACTGGATGGATTTAAGAGAGTTAGATAGAGCTCTAGGGGCTAGTGGAATCAAGGGGTATGGGGAGAAGGCAGGCACGGGTTATTGATAGTGGGCGATCAGCCATGATCACAATGAATGGCGGTGCTGGCTCGAAGGGCCGAATGGCCTCCTCCTGCACCTATTTTCTATGTTTCTATAACTTCAGGTTTTAAATGGTGTAATTGGAATCACTTAGTCAAAGTGAGAATCATAGAAACATAGATAGAAACATAAAAAAAAGGTGCAGGAGTAGGCCATTCGGCCCTTCGAGCCTGCACCGCCATTCAATATGATCATGGCTGATCATCCAACTCAGTATCTTATACCTGCCTTCTCTCCATACCCCCTGATCCCTTCAGCCACAAGAGCCACATCCAACTCCCTCTTGAATATAGCCAATGAACTGGCCTCAACGACCTTCTGTGGCAGAGAATTCCAGAGACTCACCACTATCTGTGTAAAGAAGGTTTTCCTCATCTCGGTCCTAAAGGAATTCCCCCTTACCCTTAGATTGTGACCCCTTGTTCTGGACTCCCCCAACATCGGGAGAAATCTTCCTGCATCTAGCTTGTCCAACCCCTTAAGAATTTTGTAAGTTTCTATAAGATCCCCCCTCAATCTTCTAAATTCCAGTGAGTACAAGCCGAGTCTATCCAGTCTTTCTTCATATGAAAGTCCCGACATCCCAGGAATCAGTCTGGTGAACCTTCTCTGAACCCCCTCTATGGCAAGAATGTCTTTCCTCAGATTTGGAGACCAAAACTGTACGCAATACTCCTGGTGTGGTCTCACCAAAACCCTTTTCAACTGCAGCAGAACCTCCCTGCTCCAAAACTCAAATCCTTTCGCTATGAATGCTAACATACCATTTGCTTTCTTCACTGCCTGCTGCAACTGCATGCCTACTTTCAATGACTGGTGTACCATGACACCCAGGTCTCATTGCATCTCCCCTTTTCCTAATCTGCCACCATTCAGATAATAGTCTACCCTCATGTTTTTGCCACCAAAGTGGATAACCTCACATTTATCCACATTATACTGCATCTGCCATGCATCTGCCCATTCACTCAGCCTATCCAAATCACCCTGCAGCCTCCTAGCATCCTCCTCACACCTAACTACCCCCCAGCTTGGTGTCATCTGCAAATTTGGAGATGTTGCATTCAATTCCCTCGTCCAAATCATTAATATATATTGTAAATAGCTGGGGTCCCAGCACTGAGCCTTGAAGTACCCCACTACTCACTGCCTGCCATTCTGAAAAGGACCCGTTTACTCCTACCCTTTGCTTCATGTCTGCCAGCCAGTTCTCTATCCAAATCATTATTGAACCACCAATACCGTGTGCCTTAGGTTTATATACTAATCTCTTATGTGGGACCTTGTCGAAAGCCTTCTGAAAGTCCAGATATAATCACATCCACTGGTTCTCCCTTATCCACTCTACTAGTTACATCCTCGAAAAATTCAATAAGATTCGTCATACATGATTTACCTTTTGTAAATCCATGCTGACTTTGTCCAATGATTTCACCACTTTCCAAATGCACTGCTATCCCATCTTTAATAACTGACTCTAGCAGTTTCCCCACTACCGATATTAGACTAACTGGTCTGTAATTCCCCGCTTGCTCTCTCCCTCCTTTTTTAAAAAGTGGAGTTACATTAGCATCATCCCAATGGTGGCATCATTTTCTTAGATTCGAGTCGATAAGTAGGTCGGAATGCTATTATCGTGTTGTCGTTTAACCCCCCCCCCCCCCCCCCCCCCCCCCCCCCCCCCATTTTGCAACTGATTATATGAAATTGACAATCCCTTTCTACAATCATTAACTGGCAAAACTGGAAAAGATCATAACCTTTAATGAAAATAAATATTTAGAAGTAACACTTTCTACTTTCTGAAAAAAACAAAGTGACAATTTAAATCTGTCTAAAATAGAACAATTAATATAGCATTGTGCAATCAATAAAACCGCAGTGCATTAGCAGTTCTTAGTAATATAATTGAACATATATCCAATCACGCGCTAGATCTTATTATGGTATTTTGTTAACAGTTTTGAAATTATTTTCTCGTGTTTCACTCGACACACCATGTGCCACTACCTGCTTTCCTGAAGCAGTTGACCAGGACATGTGCAATCTTGCTCTGGCTGCCCATGATTCAAGAGGGCAGTTCTTTCTGTCTCAATTGCAACCCTTTCTTCGGTGATTAAAGACTACAAAGCCCGGTTTCAGTTTCTGAATTTTAATCCATTTTAGTACAATGTAATCATAGCAAGGAATATGTAATTTCTAAAAAACATCTACTCCATGTCCACATCTGACCAAATGCACACAAACAAACACAATGAATTTTTTTTCTATTTATTGTGATTGAGCTGTCAGGATTTAATTGTTTTATAATCCCCGAGATTGAATCAGATAGCCAGTCATATGGGAGGAGCTGTCGTCACTGTTTCAATCCAAATATTAAATAAGATTTGTAAATTGAGGGAGCAGGAATTGACGCACTTTTAACAAGTGACTTTCAATTTTTTATGTCAAACAAAATGATCAATATTTGATGCATCATTTTATCCCGTGCATTTAAAAATAATATGAATACTGTTGACTTGTCTCGACATAATGAATAATGTTGCTATTGGGCCACATTTATTGACTTGGACTTAAGTCCTGCCACATATCACTGAATATCTATTATAATATAAAACTCTGATCTTCGATGTGTGTGTGTTTTACTAAAATTGTTCACCAATCAGATTTTTTTTTTTTTAATTTTATTAAAAGCATATGTACAAATGATAATAAACGACAAACTGGTTACAGAGTTCTTACATAGCTTCAATTTTTAAAGTTTTTTTTTAAGAAAAGAAATAGAGAAAGAAAGAGATAAGAGAAACTGTAAACTAATAGAAAGGAAAGAAGAGCAAGAAAGAAAGGAGATTACAAATATAAAGATTGTGGAGATAGATATGTTGAGTATAGTTGTTCATCCAACCCTAAACTCAAGTTGTGACTTAAATTTTGTGTTAAACCAAATTACTTTAAAAAAAAATTCAATATATGAAGACCATATTTTAAATTGGGACAAATCTTGTCAATTAAGACAAATCTTATTTTTTCCCAAATGCAAGGTCTCAGTCATTTCCGTAATCCACATTTTAATTGTGGGGGTTGTTGTTTTTTTCCAAAATTTAAGTATTAATTTTTTCGCAGTTATTAAACTGTAATCAAGAAAGTGTCTCAGGCTTATCGGAAAGTTTGTGGTATGTTCTGATAATCCTAATATTATTAATTTTGGATCTGGGTCCAGTTGATTATCGATAACTTTAGAGATAATTTTTAAAATGTCCTTCCAAAAATTTTGCTTTTTTATACAAGTTACAAAAGTGTGAGTTAAATTGGCTTCTTGAAATTGACATTTATCACAAAGAGGGTAAGTGCTTGGGAAAATCGTATTTAATTTTGTCTTTGAATAGTGTAATCTATGTAATATTTTAAACTATTATGGAATGTCTAGTGTTTAACGAGCATTGATGTATATGTTGTAAACTTTCATCCCATGCATTATGGGTTGAGCCAATTCATCCTCCCATGCTCGTCTATATGACTCTGATGATGGAATGTCAGTATCTAAAAGGGTATGATCAATATAAGATATTAATTTATTTGTATTGGGATGTTGATTCAGACATTCATCAAGGATTTCTGGGGCCCTAAATCCAGGCCTTAGGAGGTGCGGAGCCCAATTGGGATTCCCCCCCCGATAGAAATATAAATAAATAAATATAAATGAGTCGCGTGCTGTGGGTAACATGACAATTCGGGGGAGAGTTCCTTTCGCAGCGGGTGGGGAGTCTAGCCAGGGGTAAAGTTGCGAGGAGGGAAGGAGCGTTGAGAAGGAGAGGGTCGGGTTCATGCCAGTAACCCACTCACTCACCGCTGCTGCGGCGCTCCGGGCGCGGAGCCACCACATTGTCGGCCTCCATCACCGGAACCGACTGCCTCTCAGCGCCTTCTGCCGGCACGCTCACCTCTGGCTGTGTTCTCCATCTGAACAGTGAGGGGACCAGCTCAAGAGCAAAGATCATAGAGCGGAGTGGGTCAGCGGGTGATGGATAACATCACAGCGGGCGGTGGAGCTTACTCCTGTGTCAGCGGGATCAATTGAGGTTACTCGCACTGACATATGGAGTAAGCTTCACCGTCCACTGTCCTGTTATCCATCGCCCGCTGACACGCTCTTGAGCTGGATGATCCCCTGCCAACCCCCTCCTTCTCAACCCTCCTGCCCTCCCCGCAACTTTACCCCTGGAGAGACTACCCACACGCTCTGAATGGAACCCCCCCCCCCCACCCCCCATCAGTGCTGTCCTTTTACAGCCGCTTCCCATCAGCTGCTAGCAATGAGGGATAGACTTGGCTATCCATCAGTACAGCAACGTCGTTCTTGATGTTGCTGTACTGAGGGATAACAAAGTCTATCTTTCTTGGCTAATAACCTAACCTTCGGCCTCCAAGATGCAGGTACAATTACTAGCAATGTTATAAAATGTTGAGATTTAAAAAATCAAGTCTGCAATTTATCCCATCAGATAAAGCATAAAAAGAAGTTTAATTTGACAGCTAAATCACTTTCATATCACATTCATTCAATGTGATCATGGCTGATCATCCCCAATCAGTACCCCGTTCCTGCCTTCTCCCCATATCCCCTGACTCTGCTATTTCTAAGAGCCCTATCTAGTTCACTCTTGAAAGCTTCCAGAGAACCTGCCTCCACCGCCCTCTGAGGCAGAGCATTCCACAGACTCCACTCTGTGAGAAAAAGTGTTTCCTCGTCTCCATTCTAAATGTCTTACTCCTTATTCTTAAACTGTGGCTCCTGGTTGCGGTCTCCCCCAACATCGGGAACATGTTTCCTAGCGTGTCCAAGCCCTTAACAATCTTATATGTTTCAATGAGATATCCACGGCGTATTTTAAGTGAGCATTTTGCAGCGACCTCACCGTATTCTGGTTAAATATTCTTTCACTTTCAAATTATATTCATTTATAACCGTTTGTAACATCAGTAACCACCTTAATGTTCGTGCGTTTAGTACCGGGTATTAACTATTTATTTTAATGTACTGTATATTAAAAAAAACTATATCAATCAGGTGTGAAAATTGCACTGAATCGAACAATGTTCGAAAATGGGTAGGAATCGACTAATCGCGATCCTGCTGTCAAAAATTGTATTTTATTTCAAAGTGGGAATTTGGAGATAGGGACAGAGATGCTACACAGAGATTTAAACTCGGGAGAGCTCTTGGGTGAACTCGCACAGTGGGTCAGGGCTTTAGGCAGCATTTATGGAGCGAAGGAAATAGGCAACGTTTCGGGCCGGGTCTGAAGAAGGGTTTCGACCCGAAACTTTGCATATTTCCTTCGCTCCATAGAGGGGGGGGGGGGGGGAGACTGCAGGGAGTTAGATAGACTGCGCAATGACAGGGGGGGATCCAAGTGTGAGAGTGAGTCACCACCTGCGTACAGTGTTCCCACATCCCTTTTCTCCACCAAGCAAGGCACACTCCTCTCTCCTGTCCGCCCTCTCCCCATTCCTTCACTCATCCTTCCCCCCCCCCCCTCTCTAAAGAAGGAGGGAGAGGGAGATCTAAAGGGTAACTGATTTTGGTCTCCAATCACCTCACAAAGGGCAGCCAACAGTGGTGGTGAGGCAGAAGGGAGAACTCTCTCTCTCTCTCTCTCTCTCCAATTTTCTCTCCCTCTTTCTCCCCCTATATCTCTCTCACCCCCTCTCTCTCCCCCCTTCTCTCTCCAATTCTCTCTCTCCCTCTCTCCCCTTCCTCTCTCTCTCTTTTCAATTTCCCCTCTCTCACTCGCTCTCTCTCTCCCTTTCTCTCCCCCTTCCTCCCTTCTCTCTCAAATTCTCTCTCTCCCTCTCCCTCTCCCCCCCCCACTCCTCTACCCCCAGCCACGTTTATATCTACAGTTAACTCCACGAGTGTGTGTGCGAGAGCCGAGCAGTGTTTCTCATTCTGACTCTGCTCCGTGAGCTGCTCGTATTGACAGTAATCATGTCCATCTCTTAACTGAAAACATGTGGTTTGCTACTGAAAAACCCCCCTCTCTGTCTCTCCACGGCTCCCCCACACACACAGACAGAGACACACAAACACAGCCACAGAGACACGGAAACACACAGCCACAGAGAGAGACAGACACCGAGACAGACAGACACACACACACACACACACACACACACACACACACACACACACACACACACACACACACACACACACACACACACACACACACACACACACACACACACACACACACACACACACACACACATCTGTTTATCCACAGATTGTCTCCCTCTCGCACTTATCCGGCCTGTTGTATTTTGTTTCTGCTTCAGGTCTTTTAACTCTATCCCCCCCCCCCCCCGACCAAGAGCGGGCTGGTACGCCGCTGATGTCATACAAATCTGACCCTTTCTCGCCCCCTCCTCCTCTCGCGCACACACCGCCTGCCTGCCCGCTCCCGACGTTTAGCATTGAATACTCACAGCTGAGTTCACTGCGGTGCTGGGGCCAGACACAATTTAACGCATTTACTGAGGAATGTGGATCGATGCATTGATGACCCATTGTATAACTAATTGTTAACTACTGGCTGTTAACTGCTACAGTAGCAGTTAACACATCATTTATTATTCACAACGGTTGTTATCCATGTTCGTTTTGTAAAAAAAATCCGTATGGCGAATGTTTTAAAAAAAAATCTTTATTTAACAAAGGGAATTTGTATTTCCATCTGAAATACGGAAAATTAACGGGGGGCCCCCCTTGGGCGCGGGTCCCAATTTGAAAAAATCGGTCCAATTGTACTTTTGCTGTAATTCCTGAAAAGAGAGGAAAGTCCCCTTTTGATAAAGGTCTCCCACCATTTTAATTCCATGAGTTTTCCATTGAACAAATCCTCTATCTAAGACAGACGGTTTGAAAGAAGTGTTATTTGCAATAGGGTGGAAAAGAGATAAATTACCCAATTTTAAAGTAAATTTTAATTGTTTCCAGATACGGATAACACTGTATAATCGGGTTTCCTCCATAGGTTTTTTAATTCAAATTTATAGGAGTTAAGAGAATCGAGCCTATGTCAGAAGGTAAACAATCCTCCTTCTCCATCTTTATCCAATCTGGCTGCTGATCAATGTCGTCCAGCCAGAAGGTTATATTTTTAATATTAACCACCCAATACTAAAATAGACAGTTTGGTAACGCTAATCCTCCATTAGCCGTAGACTTACATAGATGTCTTTTGTTTATTCTATGGGTCTTATAATCGGATCTTTTTTGAAGTTAACGAGCTGAACCTAACGAGCTGATGACGTCACAATGGTTCTGCTTGTCGCAGCCCGCTGCGCACTTTTCAACTTGCAGCCTGCTGGCCACTGTTTTCCAGGAGTGATGTCACCACCCTCCTCACACCCCTCCCCCCCCCTCCCCCCCCCCCCCCCGTTCTTCAAAAGTCGCAGACGGAACAAGCAAGTGGGCTCTGTTCTGCAGATCCCGACGGCTCCCAAGGTCACAAGCTACTTCTCTTTCGTCACAAGTCAAGTTCCAGAAGAATGGAAGGTGGCTAATATTGTACTGTTATTTAAGAAGGGAAGTAAGGACATGTCGGGGAACTACAGGCAGGTGAGCTGACATCTGTGGTTGGAAAGTTGTCGGAGGGGATACTTGGGGATTTGATTTATTAGCATTTGGATAGGCATAGACAGATTATGGATAGTCAGCATGGCTTTGTGCATGGGAAACGTGTCACTCAAATGGGTTTTTTAAAAGATGACCTAAACGATTGATGAGGGCAGGGCAGTGGACATTGTCCGAATGACTTTAGCAAGGCATGTATCATGGTAAGCTAGCCTGGATGATTCAGTCACATGGAATCCAAAGTAAGCTAGCAAATTAAATTCAAAATTGAATTGGGGGACATAGGCAGTTATTGAGTTTGGATTTTCTGATTGGAGGCCTGTGACCAGTGGAGTGCCGCAGGGTTAGCCTTGAATAACAACTTGGTTGGCATGGACAAGATGGGGCAAATTGTTTGTTTCCGTGCTGTGTCGGTGATTTGTGTGGATGTAGTTGATAAAGCAGAAAACGGGGATCCAGTGGATATGGTGTGGAATGATTTCATGAAAGTCCCTCGTGGGCTGGGGAGATCTTTAAACAATTGGTGGTAATGCACTAATATAGATTTGAGAGTTGGTTAACAGATAGAAAGAAAAGAGTTGCATATGGAACCTCCATAGATTTGCAGGCTGTGGTTACAGGGAGCAACAATGGATTGGTATCTGGGCCCAATCGATTTGATTGAAGGATCCAAGCGTGATGATGGGATGCTAAGTAGGACTGGTATTAGGTGGAAGATGGAAAGAGGATTCAAGAGGATATCGAAGAGCTGAGTTCAGATGTAGAAGAATGTGAGGCTATTCATTGTTTAAAAAAAATGTTTTTTTTAGGTGGGAGGGGGCTTTGTACATAAGTCATGAAAGACCACATGTAAAGGCAGCAGGGAGTTCGACAGGCAGATGGTATTTGGGTCCAAGTGTAAAGATGACTTGTTGGACGAGCTTGAGAATATTATGTACAATTTTGTCTCCTTAACTAAAAGTAGTTTGTAGTTGTAATAAGTGTGGTAGATCTTTCATACAAAGGGAGATTGAGTTGACTCAGCTAATTCTTTTACAGTTTAGAGGATGCAAGAAAACCTCATTTAAATAGGAAACTCCTAACAGGCTTGGCCAAGCAGATACACAAAAGATGTTCCCTGGTTGAGTAGTCAAGAACCAAGGTCAAAGCACTTAGATCTAAAGTGAGATTTTTTTCACTCATAGGATTGTTGATCATTGGTTTTGTTAATTGTATTGCTATGGAGATTCACTGGTTCTTTGCCTTCAAAATTGAGGTTGATGGATTATTGGCTATTGGAGGAATTGAGGGATATAGGAAGTGTGTGTAAATGAAAACGTGTTCATATACAAAATCAGTCATGAGCCCTCAAAATGGTAGGACACCCTCATGGGCTGTATGGACTAGCTGTGCATTCATTATGTGCTTACGTTTGTGCTGGTGATTAAATGGCTGTTAAAACCGAAAATCTAGTTATTGTTTGTTTAAGAAAAAGCATTAAAAAAAAATCCAGTTTGCTGTCAATTCTAAAATATAATTGAAGAAATTATGCTGTGTTCGATCAGCCATGGCTGTGGCATTCACTGTGTAAACAGATCGAAGCGTTCAACCCATTTCATCTGTTTTGTAAGCTTCAATACCTTATAGGTGCTATTTTCAGCATGTTTTGAATGATTTCCATTCTTGGGCCTTGAGTACCTTAAATCCCCATGTTGTTAGGCAGTGTAATTTGCCTAGTTATGGGTTTGAATCTCGCTCCAGAGACCATAAGATGAAAATCCAGGCTGATGGTCCAATGCAGTATTGAGGGAAATATGTATTATTGGGCATGCTGCCATTTGGACAATCTGGCAAACTGAGGTTGCCATCCCTTTAAATATCCCATGTTGAATGAGAACAGATTTATTCCCATTGTCATGTCCAAAATTTTATTTTAAAAAACGGATATGTGCTACACTTGGTCTGGTGATTATTCCCTTGCTGTTTGTGGGATCTTACAGTGTCAATGTTGGCTGCTGTCCTTCTACATTACATGCATGTCAAACTCTTATAATCCATCAATCAGGAATATCTGCCAGTCTGGTATCTCCAAAGATCCAAATGTGCTGGATTATTCCAAAAAAATACTTGCATGGTTGTAAAGCATTTTTTTTTTAACATTCTGAGATTATGGAGGATGCTATGAAAATGCATGGATTATTTTCACCTAGTTATGAGGAATAATTGTGAATAGAGTCATTGTTCCAACAATTCACTTCAACTCAAAAACACACTGATCTTTGTTAATCAGGGGAGGCTCCTGTTCCTGGTATCATCTCAGTAACTGGGTCAAATTGCCAGCAGTACTATATTTTACTTCGGAGTCACATGAGTGATTCCGTGAATAAGGCCCGCCAGTGCGCATGCACGTCATTAGGTCAGACGCATGGCGCAGCGACGGGCTGGAGAGCGCAGCTCCACGGTAAGTTAAACTCGCAGGTAAGTTTTTAAAACTACGATGCGAATGTCCTTAAGTTCCATAAGACTGGTTTCAGGAGCCAGCAGGAACATGGAGAAATCAATCAAAGGTAGAGCGAGGCGTGCCGCCGACAAAATCAGAGAAACTGACCGCGGGACCGTGGCCAGCGGGCGGGCGCTTACGCCGGCTCCAGAACTGCCGACAGTACAGCCAGGGGCAGCAACTCTGGTGCCTCAGAGCACCATGGCCACTCCAGTCGGGAGGAAGGCCAAAAGAAAGTCAGTAAGGCCTGTCGACTCTGATGAGTCAGGCCAAGAGGACTCCCCTCCCACCAGCAAAAAAGTTTGGGGACGTCTAGATAAAATGGAGCACCTCTTAGAAAGAATACTCCATCATGAGGTGTTCCAACCAGGGTTCTATACCCCTGGTTTCCCCAGCAGCCCTCAGCAGCAACCTCCAGCAGAGGTCCATATAGGGTAGACCTGTACCATCAGGAGGAACCATATGTCCACAGGTCTGCATGGGAGCCCATACCAGCAGCGCCAAGTCAAGGGCTGCATGATACCTCCGTTATGCATGAGCAGGGAGAGCCAGGGCAGTATGACACTGACCCTGACATTGGTGGTATAGCAGAGGAGCATACCCTAAAGCACACGAGCTTACCTTCAGGTGTGTCAAATGTGACATGTAAATTCGCCATATCGGCAGGAACTGGTGAGGAAATGGAGGAAAATCTGGCCAGGAACATCAATTATATGACTTCTCACCAGCTCCAAGAATCCATTATGGATGAAATATCTAAGAGGTACGAAACATATGTAAACTGTGCATCGCTCAGAGTGCCCACACTGAACCACGCCATCTGGGGGCAAATGGGTGCAACCATGCGTTCGCATGAGTTAAGGCTGCAAAAAGTCTTAAAATTAATCGGAGCCGGAATAACGGCATTTGGGTGGACAGTCGAAGGGGCACCACTATCGGACATACAGCAGGGTATGTTGACCCTGCTGTGTAACGCCCACTTCGAAATTAACTGCCTGATAAAAACCGCCATCAAGCCTACGCTCAATCCAAAGTTCGCAGCCTTATGAAGATCCTCCAACATTCAGCCACCAAACCTATTGTTTGGTGAAGATCTAGCAAAACAAGTCAAGGACTTGGATGATGAGGCGAAGACGATCGGCCTCATTAAATTGCATTCCTCAGACAGGACCTCAGACCTGGGAGTGGCGGCGCTGCCCTGGCAGCAGCGGCTCGCCTGCAGTCCGTCTGTTTTTCTTTTTATTTGTTGTTTTCTTGTCTTGTTTTTAGCGTTAGTTTGAGTTATGATGTAGTGTATGTGTGTGGGAGGGGTGGGAGAAACGTTCTTAGTCTCTTCCTTTTGGGGGAATACGACTTTTCTTGTCGAATCCCCCGTCTCCGTCTGCGCTGAGGCCTATCGCGGAGCTGGCAGCCTCCAACTTTAACTGTGGCCGACACGAGGCTCTGGAGGTAGAGCCAGCCGGGACTTATCAGCGCGGGGCTGGCCGACTTCGGGGCTGTGGCGGGTTCAGGCGTTCCGGCGGCCCGACTCGGCGCTGTGGCGGCTTTCCGGTGGCGGCGGCAGCGACTTCGGAGGCCCGGCCGCGGGCCCAGTGGACGACATCATTGGGAGCTCGCAGGTCACAGGTTGGTGACCTGTTTTTCCGGAGCTCCCGCGGCAACAGCTGCGTCTGCTGGACTGGAGGGCGGCAGCTTCGGCAGCTTCGAATGCCCCGGGCCGCGGAGTTGAACCGGCTCGCTCGCGGAGCGCGGTTCACCCGCGGGACTTATTTACATCACCCGGCGTGGTCACAACATCGGAGGCCTGGGTAGCCTCAGCGCAGAGGAAGAGGAAGAAGGGAAGAGACAAAGACAAGATTTTTGCCTTCCACCGCAGTGAGGAGGTGTCTGGTGAACTCACTGTGGTGGATGTTAAATATGTGTTTATTGTGTGTTATTGTTATTTACTATATATATGACTGCAGGCAACGAAATTTCGTTCAGACCGCAAGGTCTGAATGACAATAAAGTTTTCCAAGGATGCCGCTTCGTCGACCATACCCCTTCAGACGGGTCACAGACGCTGGTGCAAGGCAAGGACCAAGCCGGGTTCTTCCATCTCTAAGCCATTGGCATGCACACCACCAACAGAACTAGGAGACAAAGGAATCCAGCAACCATGGAGGTACGAGTAACTGGACTTGTCCAGGACATATCGTCTAGAGACCAGCCACCAGTAGGGGGTAGATTGAAATTGTTCTACAATGAATGAATGAATGGTTCTGCATAACATCAGATCCGTTTATACTGGACAGTATCCGGGGGTCTCGTGTTTATATCTGAATTACATCCACCCATACAAAATACACCAAGTTGGGTATTGGTGTTTTCAAAACCAGAAACTCTACAGGTAAATGATGAAATTGAAACATTATTCAAAAAGGGGAAATTGAAAGGACGGCTCATCAGCCTCAGCAACTTGTGTCTAATATATTCCACAGGCAAAAGAAGGGTGGTGGGTGTTGAGTCATTCTAAACCTAACCTGACTGAACTCCTAAACCTAACCTGACTGAACTTCTATGTCCAGTATAAACATTTTAAAATGGAAACTTTCAGTACTGCTAAGCAACTGGTTTCCAAAGGATGTTATATGGTAAGTATAGATCTGAAAGATGCATATTATTCAGTACCAATTCATTACAAATACCGTAGATACTTGAAATTTAGCTGGATGAGACCGCTGTGGCAGTTTAAAACTTTGCCCAATTGGTTAACCTCAGCCCCTAGGTTATTTACAATATTGTTGAAACCAGTATTAGGACTACACCGGGCTCAGAATCACATTGTGATGGCATACTTGGATGATGTTCTGATCATAGGCAACACTCAGGAGGCAGCTGAATTTTCGGTTTCAGTTACCAAACATATGTTTGAGAGGTTAGGTTTCCTCATCAACTAAATCCAAATTGATGCCATCTAGAATCATTGACTATTTGGGGTTCACCATTGATTCAACTAACATGTCAGTGACTCTGCCTACGGCCAAAACTTTAGAAATTATGGAGGTCTGCAGCAATCAGGTAGATGAACAGTAACTCTCCATCCGACGAGTGGCTAGTGTTATTGGCGAATTAGTGGCGGCTTTCCCTGGAGTGCAATTTGGGCCTCCACACTATCAGAATGTGCAACAAGCTAAGGGACAGGCACTCAAAAAACATGCAGGTCATTTCGATAGACCAATGCAGTTGCCAGTCGAAGCTATCATGGAGTTGCAATGGTGGATAACTAATGTCTCACGTTGTACTAGTGACATTCTGAGTAAACAACCTTCAGTTGTTTTACAAACTGATGTGGGTACTTCGGGATGGGAAGCCACTGATACCAATTCTAGCTGTGGCGGCAGATGGAGTATGCAAGAGGCATTGATCCTGCGGATGCATGGGGTAAACTATTTAGAATTGTTGGGGGCATTACATAGAAAATAGGTGCAGGAGGAGGCCATTCGGCCCTTCAAGCCAGCACCGCCATTCATTGTGATCATGGCTGATCGTCCGCTATCAATAACCTGTGCCTGCCTTCTCCCCATATCCCTTGACTCCACTAGCCCCTGGAACTCTATCCAACTCTCTCTTAAATCCATCCAGTGATTTGGCCCTCTGTGGCAGGGAATTCCATAAATTCACAACTCTCTGGATAAAAAGGTTTTTTCTCACCTCAGTCTTAAATGACCTCCCCTTTATTCTAAGACTGTGGACCCTGGTTCTGGACTCACTCAACATTGGGAACATTTTTCCTGCATCTAGCTTGTCCAGTCCTTTTATAATTTTATGTTTCTATAAGATATCCCCTCATCCTTCTAAACTCCAGTGAATACAAGCCTAGTCTTTTCAATCTTTCCTAATATGACAGTCCCGCCATCCCAGGGATCAATCTCGTGAACCTACGCTGCACTGCCTCAATCACAAGGATGTCCTTCCTCAAATTAGGAGACCAAAACTGTACACAATACTCCAGATGTGGTCTCACCAGAGCCCTATACAACTGCAGAAGAACCTCTTTACTCCTATACTGAAAGCCTCTTGTTATGCAGGCTAACATTCCATTAGCTTTCTTCACTGCCTGATGTACCTGCACGCAAATGTTCAGTGACAGGTGTACAAGGACACCCAGGTCTCGCTGTACCTCTATCCCTTATCTAACGTAACCCCATTGAGATAATCTGCCCCCATGTTTATGCCGCCAAATTGGATAACCTCACATTTATCTATATTATACTGCATCTGCCATGCATCTGCCCACTCACTCAACCTGTCCAAGTCACACTTAACATCCTCTTCACAGTTCACACTGCCACCCAGCTTTGTGTCATCTGCAAACTTGCTAGTGCTGCTCCTAATTCCCTCTTCCAAATCATTAATATAAATGGTAAACATATATACTCGCCACTCACCACTGCCTTCCATTTTGAAAAGGACCCGTTCACTCCTACTCTTTGTTTCCTGTCTGCCAACCAATTTTCTATCCATGTCAACACCCTACCCCCAATACCATGTGCTCTAATTCAAGTCAACTTTATTTTTCACATACACATACAAGATGTGCAGTGAAATGAATGTGGCAATGCCTGCGGATTGTACAAAAACTACAGAACAGAATAGAACAGAATCAGTATTTACATGTTTGAAAATAATGTTTTATAAAAAAAAGACTCAACACAACAGTGAATTAGTACAGTAAATTAGTCCCTGGTGAGATAAGAGTTTACAGTTCTGATGGTCTGTGGGAAGAAACTCCGTCTCATCCTCTCTGTTTTCACAGCACGACAGCGGAGGCGTTTGCCTGATCGTTGCAGCTTGGACAGTTCGTTGCTGGCGTGGTAGGGGTCCACCATAATATTGTTGGCTCTGGATCTGCACCTCCTGGTGTATAGGTCCTGCAGGGAGGAAGAGCGTAGTTCCCATTTTGCGTTCGGCCGAACGCACTAATCTCTGCAGAGTCATCCTGATCTAGGCAGAGCTGTTCCCAAACCAGATTGTGATGTTGGACAAGATGCTTTCTACAGCTCCAGAGTAGAAGCACTGAAGGATCCTCAGCTGTCTGAGGTGGTAAAGGCGCTGCCTTGCCTTACTCACCAGTACGGCAGCGTGTGATGTCCATGTCAGATCCTCTGTGATGTGGACTCCCAGGTATTTAAAGCAGCTCACTTTATCCACAGTAGTCCCATTTAACTCCAGTGGCGTGTACGCTACTGGCCATCAGGATCTTTGTGTCTGTATCCACAGAGACGTGTACTCCACAGGCCATCGGGATCTTTGTCTCCATGTCCTCGGGCAACAATCCCAGCTAAATCTAACTCCACTAATCGTTCTGTCTTCAGAAAACTTGCTTATCAGACGACAGACACTCTCATCCAGGTAATTTAAGGTTTCCGTTCCAATCCTGGTGGTACATCATTGGTTGCAGACTTCTATTCAGAAAACAGAGGGCCACTCCCTCTTCTCCCCTCTCCCATCGGGTAAGAGGTATAGAAGTGTGAAAATGCACACATCGAATTTTTTCCCAGTTATCAGGCAACTGAACCTTCCTACCAACAACTAGAGAGCAATGCTCAGCTACTGCTACCTCATTAGGACCTTCGTAATATCTTTGATCTCACTTTACTGGACTTTATCTTGCTCTAAACGCTATTCACTTTATTCTTTTTATCATATATTTGTACGTTTGGACGGCTCAATGTGTTGTCTTTCAGCTCACTGGTTAGCATGCGACAAAAGCTTTTCACTGTACCTCGGTACATCAAGCCAATTTTGGATTGAGTATGCCAAAACACCTTGAATAGCCTGACTCTATGGACCAGCTTACCTTGACCTTGTCAAAGACCTTGTCAAAAGCTTTGTTAAAGCCATCATGCCAAGAGACAATACCGGGACAAACTTGAGTTCTAGTATAAATAAAGTGAACTGATCTATGCCTAGATGATTCAAGTTCTCATCTCGACATTTAAATGCTGTCAGGGAGTTGTTGGAAATGCTAGATAGGATGAGTCTCTTTTTACTGGAGTTTAGGAGGCTGATGGCTGACTTTATAGAGGTATATAAAATCACGAAGGGCATAAATACTGCGAATAACCAGTCTTTTCCCCACAGTAGGGGCGAGCATAGGTGTGAGGGGAAATATTTAATTCGAGAATGGGAAGTAGCATACAATAGCAACCTTCAAAGGGACAGGTACTTGGATAGGAACGAATTAGAGGGATATGGGCCAGGCACAAGGAAGTTGGACCAGCAACTTGGTTGGGCAACTTGGTCAGCATGAGTTGGTCCAATGGCCTGTTACTGTGCTGTATAGCTCTATGACTACAGTGGACATGAGGTTGTTTTTAAGTTACTGGAAAATAAATGTAAGCTGGATATTTGGATGGATAGTGCAGTGATGTTATTGATTAAAAGATTTTATTGAGTTATCACCCAAGTGCTCAGTGACATTAACATATTGCAGCTATCATTTTACCCAAATGTGCTGAGCAAATGTATACATCAGACTAGACTAGGTGAGGCCCCCAATGCAATATTCCACCTCTCCACCAATTCCAATATTGGTGGCCAGTGGGGGGGCTTTCTGGAGAGCTAGTATGCTCTCCAGCTAGGTGTTGAGGGCTGAAGGGACTGGTTTCCAGAGGGCTAGTATGGACATTGTTGGCTGAATGGATTCTTGGGCTGCAGCTCAGTCACTCAAGCCTGGTGTGCTGGCAGCTTACTTACTCAAGCCTGGTGGGCTGGCAGTTGACTCACGGCTATTCCTCGAAATGCCACTTCAAGCAGGGTGCATGGCAACCAAATTCAAGTGCAGTTTTCCTGCCACTTCAAGCAGGGTGCAAGGCCACCAAATTTGAGTGCAGTGCCATACCACTTCAAGCAGGGTGCAAGGCCACCAAATTTCAGTGCCGTGTCATTCCACTTCAAGCAGGGTGCAAGGCCACCAAATTCGAGTGCAGTTTTCTACCATTTCAAGCAGGGTGCAAGGCCACCAAATTCGAGTGCAGTTTCATACCATTTCAAGCAGGGTACAAGGCTACTAAAGACAGAGTCGTGACATCTCCCCCCCCCCCCCCTTTCTTGCAGAGACTGAGCCACGCCCACACATCCAGGTTCTATAGTCCCTCCCACCAGAAGGGGCGTGGCATTCATGGCGTGATTGACAGGAGAGAGAATCTCAACACTAATAACTTTTATTTTTCATCGATGGGAAAATTCCTCGGCACCAGATGAGCGGAGGGGGGCTCTGAGTAAGAATGGCCAAAAATCACAGCCGTACATGGTAGGGCTTTTCCTAAATCAATATACAGCGCAAACCGGAAGTGGGCAAGATTAGGCTTGTAATTATATAGACGGCAAGGCAACTTCAGCATTCTCAAACCAATTTTTCAATTAGACAAGGCAACTTTAGCATTCTCAAACCAACTTTTCAATTAGCAAGGCAACTTTTGCATTCTCAAACCAACTTTTCAATTAAACAAGGCAACTTTTGCATTCTCAAACCAACTTTTCAATTAGGCAAGGCAACTTCAGCATTCTCAAACCAACTTTTCAATTAGGCAAGGCGCATTCTCAACCAACTTTAGGATTCTCAAACCAACTTTTCAATTAGGCAAGGCAACTTTAGGATTCTCAAACCAACTTTTCAATTAGGCAAGGTATTCTCAAACTAACTTTTCAATAAGGTAAGGCATTCTCAAACCAACCTTTCAATGAGGCAAGGCATTCTCAAAACAACCTTTCAATGAGGCAAGGCATTCTCAAACCAACTTTTCAATGAGGCATGGCATTCCCAAATCGACTTTTCAATTAGGCAAGGCAACTTTTGCATTCACACCAACTTTTAGCATTTTCAAACCAACTTTTCAATTAGGCAAGGCGACTTTAGCATTCTCAAACCAACTTTTCAATTAGGCAAGGAAACTTTTGCATTTTCATACCAAAACGCACTTTTAGCAAGCATTTTCAAACCAAAAAACACTTTTAGCAAGCATTTTCAAACCAAAAAAACACTTGGATTTTCAAACCACATTAAGGGCACTCACAGTTTAGTAAACATGTGTTCAGTGTTATGCACAGCTCATACTGAGAGACGTGACCCTCTCGCTCCCCCATCTTGCAGAGACTAACTGAGGCACTCAACACTTCCGGGTTTTATTATCCTTCTGGAAAGGGCGTGGCCTTCAGGAGAGAGAATATCAACCTTTTTTAAACGTTAATAAGTATTTTATTTTTCATCGATGGAAAAATCCTCTTGTCCTGACCAGCAGAGGGGGATCTGAGTAAGATGGCCAAAAATCACAGCCGTAAGAGGCAGTGTTTCTTTCTAAAATCAATATACAGTGCAACAGGAAGTGGTCAAGATGAGACTTTTAGTAATATAGATAAGAGGAATTGCAGTTATCCTTATCAGTTTAGATCTGATAATTTTCCATGACTGCAATGTTCAAATAAAGTGTCGCCATAGTGTCGCATTATAACCATGCTTGAATTTACAATAGTGGGATGAGATGCACTTGTCTGAAGTTGGATAAAGGTTGCACTGTGGAGTCTTGAAATATTCACTGACAGAGATTGACTAAATAGCAGCACGGGCTCCATGTCCAAAAGTATTCTCTATCTGATTCAGAAAATCCACTGTTTTTATGGCTTTCGTGCAATATTACAAGGCTTCCAATAATTTATAATTCTGTGTGATATCAAATCCCTACTAGTTTAGTTCAATTTAGAGAGACAGCATGGAAATGGGTCCTCTGGGCCACCGAGCCCGCACCAATAAATTCATTTATTGGGGAAGAATTTTCAAAGTTTTGATGTCGGTGAAGTGTTGTCCCTCTGTCTTGCCATGTCACTACTAATTGGTTTTCCCCATTACGCATACATTGTAAAGGTGCCAGGTCTCTTCACGGACTGCCGAGATTTTGAGATTTGATTATTAATTGCAGTGCTGACTTTCAACGGTATCAAAGCAACATTGTGGTTCATAATGTTCATGGTCATACAACAGAGAAATACGTCCTTCCACTCATTGAGTCCATAGAAACATAGAAACATAGGCTGGGGGTCAAAATTCCCATCAGGTGGGCAGTTTATGGTGCAAAATTCCCATCAGCAGACACTGGCTACACAATTGACAACCTTTCCACCGTCGGGTTCCACAATCAACAATTCTCTATCCTTTGGTCTCTTACGTGTCTTTTCATTTCTGGCCTTTGTCCAACAATCTGCATATCAAACTTCCCACCCGGCCACTGTTCACCTGTTACCAACCCTGCTCTGCCCTGCCCCAGCTCTTTTCCAGCTTTCTTTCCTACTCCTCCTGCAAAATCAGTCTGAAGAAGGGTCCCAATCAATCTATGTTCTCCAGAGATGCTGCCTGTCTTGCTGAGTTTTAGGTTTTTAGTTTTAGAGAAATAGCACAGAAACAGGCCCTTCGGCCCACCGAATCCACATCAACCAGCTATCCCCACACACCAACATTATCCTACACACACTAGGGACAATTCACAATTATTCCAAGCCAATTAACCTACAAACCTGTACGTCTTTGGAGTGTGGGAAAAGAACGGAAATCACGGAGAAAATCACATAGGTCAACGGGGAGAATGTACAAAGTGTACAGGCAGGTACCTGTAGCCAGGATCAAACCTGGGTCTCTGACGCTGTTAGGCAGCAACTCTACCCCTGAGCCAGCTTGTTACCAGCATTTTGTGCCTTTCTTTGGCAGACCCTCAAAAATCATCTCAAAATTGTTCGACTCCAGATTTTGCCAATTGTCAAAGACCTTTCCATAAATAGTTTCTGAATGTTGGTTTCAATTTCCTCTTCCTTTAAACGTTATGCATTTATTCTAGACTAATGTGAGGGTGCTTCAGGGCAGGTTAAAGTGATAATATTAATCCCCTCTGTGGTTGATAAAAAGAACTTGCATTTCAGCAACTGAAATATTTATCATAATTGCCACGCTTTGGGATATCATGGTCAAGTATTTTAAGTGAACAATCAAGTTGCATCCACATCGGGAATTTAATTGTTAAATATTAACAGGAGTGCACACAAAAAACATGTTGTATAGGACTAGGTCAATAATCAGATGAAAACAGTAGGGTGAAAAGGTCGAACCTAGATCTGTGCTTTAGTCGAGAATCGTGTAACGACAACGGAGCAATGAAATTCTTAATTGCAGCAGCATAACAGGTCTGTAAACAATACTCATAGATAACATGAGAAGCAAATGTAATAAATCAACCCCAAAACTAGTGCAAAAAAGTCTAAAGTGTACTTCTCTAACTTCAAGTAACCTTTGCTTTCCCTCTCTCTCCATCCCTCTGAGTGATCGCTTGATTCAATTTTACATTGTATGCCTCATTGTCACCTTAGCTAACATTGATCTATTCTATATTTTCCTTGACCTTCATCCCCTATGATCTCTTGTTTTCACACCATACCCTTCCATATCTCTCGTTTCCCTCTCCCCTGACTCTCAGTCTGAAGAAGGGTCTTGACCTTAAACATTCCTTCTATCCAGAGATGCTGCCTGTCCTGCTGACAAGTGTAACTAAAGACAGTTCAGTTTACTCAGTGTTGTATAGTGTTCAAGGGCCTGGTTGTTGGGAAGAAGCTATTCTTGAAGCTGGTGGTCATGATTTTCAAACTCCGACACCACCGTCCTGATGATGAACCGAGTGAAATGAGAGTGTGGTTTGAGTGGTGTGGGTCGGGAGGTCCGTACCTGTGATGAACCAGGAAGTGTGGCATCACTTTATGTAATTTCCTTTCTGGGCATTCAAGTTTGCGGAACTAGGTCGTAATGCAATCAGTCAATGTGATGTCTACTGTACCGATTGACCAAATGATGCCAGCACAATAACCTGGCTCTCAACATCAGCAAAACCAAGGAACTGATTGTGAACTTTGGAAAGGGTAGGATGGGGACCCACAGCCCTGTTTATATCAACAGGTTGATGGTGGAAAGGGTCAAGAACTTCAAATTCCTGGGCGTGCATATTTACGAAGATCTCTCCTGGTCCCAGAACACTGATGCAATCATAAAGAAAGCACATCAGCGCCTCTACTTCCTGAGAAGATTACGGAGAGTCGGTATGTCAAGGAGGACTCTCGAACTTCTACAGGTGTACAGCAGAGAGCATGCTGACCGGTTGCATCGTGGCTTGCTACGGCAACCTGAGCGTCCAGAAGCGGAAAAGGCTGCAAAAAGTTGTAAACACTGCCCAGTCCATCATCGGCTCTGACCTCCCTACCATCGAGGGGATCTATCGCAGGCGCTGCCTCAAAAAGGCTGCCAGCATCATCAAGGACCCACACCATCCTGGCCACATACTCATCTCTCCACTGCCATCAGGTAGAAGGTACATCAGCCAGATATCTGCAACACCCAGGTTCAGGAACAGCTTCTCCACAGCCATCAGACCATAAGACACAACTTCAAACAAACTCTGAACTATAACAGCCTATTGCGCTTTATTTATGTGTGTGTGTGTGTGTATATATGTATGTGTGTTGTGTGTATATATATATATATATATATATATATATATATATATATATATATATATATATATATATATATATATATATATATATATATAATATATATATATATATATATATTCATATTCTATGGACACAATGATCTGATCTCTATATATGCCTACAATATTGTGTTGTGCTGCAGCAAGCAAGAATTTCATTGTTCTATCTGGGACACATGATACATCACACATGATCTGGGACCCCTCCATTCCCTTCCCGTCCATATACCTATCAACTTTACTTTTAAATGTTAAAAGTAAAATATCTCGCATCATCTTGGAAAAGTCTTCATCTCCAGCATCATTTTTTGCTGCAATACCTCTATGTTGTAGTGATCACATAATTCCATTAACTTAGTGCAGCCCACCAACAGTGTAGTAGATGAAACAATGCAAACCATAATCTTTTGAAGATGTATGGTGAACTGGTCAATGTGACATTTCTAACTAATCTCAGAACGCATTTGTTACGTTGGTTCTGAACTAGGATATGGCTTTCGTCGCTGAATAACACATTTCTAAAGTCTTCATACATCCAATCTTCGCAGCAATTCAGATTTGATTTTTCACAGGTTTTCAGGCTATATGACAAATTTCAATAAGCTGTTGGTACACGTTGCTTAAGTCTACTGAGACTCCTGCCTCAAGATCTTACTCTGAGCATCTTTTTCAGATCCACCTTTCTTTCCCATAACATTAAAGCTTTGTCTCTTGGAGTCATAGAAACATAGAAAATAGGTGCAGGAGGGGGCCATTCGGCCCTTCAAGCCAGCACTGCCATTCATTGTGATCATGGCTGACCGCTATCAATAACCCGTGCCTGCCTTCTCCCCATATCCCTTGATACCACTAGCCCCTAGAGCTCTATCCAACTCTCTTAACTCCATCCAGTGATTTGGCCTCCACTGCCTTCTGTGGCAGGGAATTCCATAAATTCCCAACTCTCTGGGTAAAAAGGTTTTTTCTCACCTCAGTCTTAAATGACCTCCCCTTTATTGTAAGACTGTGGCCCCTGGTTCTGGACTCACCCAACATTGGGAACATTTTTCCTGCCCTATACAACTGCAGAAGAACCTCTTTACACCTATACTGAAATCCTCTTGTTATGAAGGCCAACATTCCATTAGCTTTCTTCACTGCCTGCTGTAACTGTATGCCAACTTTCAGTGACTGGTGTACAATGACACCCAGATCTTGCTGTACCTCCCCCTTACCTAACCTAACCCCATTGAGATAATAACCTGCCCCCTTGTTTTTGCCGCAAAGTGGATAACCTCATATTTATCTATATTATACTGCATCTGCCCACTCACTCAACCTGTCCAGGTCTCTCTGCAACCTCCTAACATCCTCTTCACAGTTCACACTGCCACCCAGCTTTGTGGCATCCACAAACTTGCTAGTGTTGCTCCTAATTCCCTCTTTCAAATCATTAATATATATGGTAAACCATTGCGGCCCCGACACCAAGCCTTGCGGCACCCCACTCGCCACTGCCTGACATTCTGAAAATGACCCGTTAACTCCTACTCTTTGCTTCCGGTCTGCCAACCAATTTTCTATCCATGTCAACACCCTACCCCCAAATACCATGTGTTCTAATTTTAGTCACCAGTCTCCCATGCTGGACCTTATCAAAGGCTTTCTAAAAGTCTAGATACACTACATTCACTGGCACCCCTTCATCCATTTTACTTGTCACATCCAAGTCAGGTTAACTGGTCTGTAATTCCCCGTTTTCTCTCTCGCTCCTTTCTTGAAAAGTGGGATAACATTAGCTATCCTCCAATCCACAGGATCTGATCCTGAATCTATTGAACATTGGAAATTGATCACCAATGCGTCCACTATTTCTAGAGCCACCTCCCTGAGGACCCTGGGATGCAGACCATCAGGCCCAGGGGATTTATCATCCTTCAGTCCCATTAGCCTACCTAATACTATTTCTCGCCTAATGAAAATTTATTTCAGTTCCTCTACCCCCTTAGAACCTCTGTCCTCCAGTATACCTGGGAGATTGTTTGTGTCCTCCTTAGTGAAGACAGATCCGAAGTAACTATTCAACTCTTCTGCCATTTCCTTGTTGCTCATAATAATTTCACCCATGTCTGCCTTCAAGGGACCCACATTTGATTTTGCTGTTCTTTTTCCCTTAACATATCTAAAGAAGCTTTTACTGGCCAGCTTCCCCTCGTACTTCATCTTTTCAGCCAGTATTGTCCGTTTTGTTTCCTTCTGTTGTCCTATGAAAGTTTCCCAATCCTCCGGCTTCCGGCTGCTCTTTGCTGTGTTATACATCTTTTCTTTTAGTTTTATTCTATCCCTAACTTCTCTTGTCAGCCACGGTTGCCTCCTACTCCCCTTAGATTATTTCTTCCTTTTTGGAATGAAATGATCCTGCGACTTCCGGATTATGCCCAGAAATTCCTGCCATTGCTGTTCCACCATCATTCCTGCTAGGATCCCTTTCCAGTCTACTTTGGCCAGCTCCCCTCTCATGCCTTCATAGTCCCCTTTGTTCAACTGCATCACTGCCACTTCCGATTTAACGTTCTCCTTCTCAAATTACAGATTAAAACTAATCATATTATGATCACTACCTCCAAACGGTTCCTTTACCTCGAGTTCTCTTATCATATCTGGTTCATTGAATAACACTAAATCCAGAATTGCCTTTTCTCTGGTTGGCTCCATTACAAGCTGCTCTAAGAATTCATCTCGGAGGCATTCTACAAACTCTCTTTCTTGGGGTCCTGAACCAACCTGATTTTCCCAGTCTACCTGCATATCGAAATCCCCCATCACCACAGTGGCATTACCTTTGTTACATGCCAGTTTTAACTCCTGCTGCACCCTACATCCGGGCTACTATTTGGGGGTCTGTAAATAACACCAATTAGTGTCTTCTTGCCTTTACAATTCTTCAACAATCCACAGAGACTCTACCTTGTTAGTCCCTATGTCTTCCCTCACAAGGGACTGAATTCCATCCCTCACCAGCAGAGCGCCCCTCCTCTGCCCACCTGCCTGTCCTTTCTATAGGATGTATAACCCTGAATATTAGTTCCCAGGCCCGATCCACTGCAGCCACGTCTCAGTAATCCCCACAATGTCATATCTACCAACCTCTGACTGAGCCTCAAGCTCATCTACTTTACTTCTTGTACTTTGCGCATTCATATACAATACTTTTAATTCCTTACGCATCTCACCTTTCACATCGATCCCTATTACACTTGGCAATACTGTCCTATCCCTTTGTGAGCTTCCTTTCCCGTTAATTCTGGGGTCATTAACCATCCCTTTACCCTCTTTCCCTTTAACTCCATCATCGACTATTCCACCCCCCCCCCCCCCCCCCCCCCCCCCCCCCCCCCCCCTTAGTTTAAAACCACCCGTGTAGCAGTGGCAAACCTGCCTGCCAGAATGCTGGTCCCCCACCTGTTAAGATGCAATCTGTCCCTTTGGTACAGTACCCCTTTACTCCAAAGCAGATCCCAGTGATCTAAGAATCTAAATCCCTACCCCCTGCACCAGTTACTCAGCCACACATTCAGGTCCCGTATCTCCCTGTTCCTGCTCTTGCCAGCACGAGGAACTGGAAGCAAACCAGAGACCCTGGAGGTCCTGCTTTTTTCATTTAGTTGTTTCCTTTAGTGGTTGTTCTAGCCCATTGTCTTGGGCGGTATGATCTAGTTTTGGTTCTTTACTGGACAATCCTGCATACTGAAGATTAGCTCACCCCTAACAACCTGGCTGTGACTTTGAGCAATCTTGGTGCAACATTATGATCTTTGTCCATCTCCTTGGAGTAATTTTGAGAATTGTTTGATGAGTTCTTTGCAACTGAAAAACAGTATGTAATGCTGGTGTAAGATTGTTATCTTGTGTTTACTTTGAACATTATCAGTTTTAAATGTAACTAGACCAAGTGCAGACCCGGTCTAGAAGAGGGGTAGGTGAGAGGAGAGGGGTGGGGGAGAAGAGGGGAGGAAAGGGAGAGGAGAGGGGGAGGGGACAGGTGGAGAGAGAGCGGGGGGCAGAGAGAGTGAGAAGGGGGGGGGGGAGAGAGAGAGGTGGGGAGGGTGAGGGGAAGAGTGAGGGGTAGCAGGGAGTGGTGCAAGAGAGAGAGGGGAAGGGGGAGATGGGGGTGAAGGGGTGGGAGGGGCGAAGGAGAGGGGTGGAGAGGAGGGAGGAGCAGAGGGGAGTGGGGAGGGGGTGAGAGAGGGTTCGGGGGGGAGAGGGAGATGGGGTGGAGGAGGGAGTGAGAGGGGGAGAGGGAAGAGTGAAGGGAGGAGGGGGAGAGTGGTGGGGGGAGGGGGAGTGCGGAGAGAGGGGGAAGAGTGGGAAGGGGGGTGGGGGAGGGAGATGGGGAGGGGTGGAGGATGGTGGAGAGGGATGTGCAAGAGTGGGGATGAAGAGGGGTAGGGGGAGTGGTGGGAGAGGGAGGTGGGAGAGAGGTGGGGAGGGAGAGAGGTGGGGAAGGGGGGAGAGAAGTGGAAGAGTGGGGAGGGAGAGAGGGGTAGGGGGAGTGGTGGACGTGGGAGAGGAAGGGGGAGTGGTGAAGAGGGAGAGTGGGGTGGGGGGAGAAAGGGTGGGGGGAGAGGGGAGAGGGGGAGGGAGAGGGGGTGGGGAGGGAAAAGGGTGGGCGAGAGATGTGTGGGGAGGAGGGAGATGGGATAGGGGAGAGGTTGAAGAGTGTTGAGGGGTGGTGGGGAAGAGGGGGGGGGGGGTGGGGAAGGGGGGTGGGGGAGAGGGGGATGGGTGGGAGGGGGGGGGGGAAGGTTGAGAAGAGGGAGATGGAGAGGGGGAGCAGAGAGGGTGTGATGGGGAAATGGGAGAGAGGCATTGGGGAGGGGAGGAGGAGATGGGGCAGGGGAGGGGAGGGAAGGGGAAGAATGTGGAGGGAGGGGGAGAGGGGTGGAGGGAGATGGGGCAGGGGAGGGAGGGGGAAGAATGTGGAGGAGGGGGAGGGGTGGGGGGAGAGGGGAAAGAGTGGGGACGTAGAGAAGGAGGGGGAGGAGTAGGGGCAGTCCATCTATTCCCTACTGCTTATCACCCCCAATCCTCTTTCTCTATTCCCACACACGTGATCACGCACTTTGACACAGGCTGCGGGGGGGCGGGCTGGGCTGGGGCTGGTGCAAAGGCAGATGTAAATTAATCCATTCCGATTGGACATCTGTGAGCATTGGGCATTGTGACATCACACAATGGAACGTTCACCAACATTCTATGGGTGAGAGTAGCTGATTTTTTTAAAGATTTTGAAATATTGGGGGGGGGGGGGGGGAAGGATTTTATTAAAAATGTGGATGTACAAATGTCTAAATGTAATGAGAGGTGCATTAGTGAATGTAAAAGATTAATGTCTAGCAAAATGGAAAAAATGGCGGCGTTTGAGCTTCTGGTTTTGGCGGACCATGGAACCAAAGGACAAAAATCTTATCTGAAAAAAATATGTCAAATGGAATGTGACATACACCCACACACCCGGTCGGCGGACACACAGACACACACACACACAGTTTTAAAAGTATACTAGACCAAGTGGAAGAGTGAGGAGGGAGGGGGAGTGGTGGAAGTGGGAGAGAGGGAGGAGGAGGGAGAGAGGAGGGGAAGAGAGGGGTAGCAGGGAGTGGTGCAAGAGAGAGGAGATGGGGGGTGAAGAGGGGTTGGGAGGGAGGAGAGGGGGAGGGAGGGGAGAGGGGGTGGGAGGGGAGGAGGGAGAGGGTGAGGAGAGAGGGAGATGGGGAGGGGAAGGGAGGAGGTGAGTGGTAGGGGAGGGGGGTGAGAGAGGGTTCGGGGAGGGGGGTGAGAGAGGGAAGGGAGGGGGGGTAGAGGGGTGGGGAAATGGGAGAGGGGGAGGGGAGAGCTTGAAGTGTGTGGAGAGAAGGGGAGAGGGGTAGGTGGAAAGAGGGAAGACTGGAGGGAGGGGGAGAGTGGTAAGGGGAGGGGGGAGAGAGGGGGTGCGGGATGGGTGAGAGAGAAGTGGAAGAGTGGGGAGGGAGGGGAGAGGTGTAGGGGGAGTGGTGGGAGAGAGGGGAGAGTGGTGGAAGAGGGGGAGAGGGTTTGGGGGAGATAGGGAGGGACGGGGAGGGAGAGAGGGTGGGTAGGGAGAGGGGTGGGGGAGAGAAGTGGAAGAGTGGGGAGAGAGGGGTAGGGGGAGTGGTGGAAGTGGGAGAGAGGTGGCGTAGGGGAAACTGGTGGAAGAGGGAGAGAGGGATAGGGAAAAAGGGTGGGGGAGAGGAGCAGGGACCAGGGGTGAGAGGAGGGGTGGGGGAGAAGGGAGGAAAGGGAGAGGAGAGGGGAGGTGGAGAGAGAATGGAGGAGTTGAGAGAGGAGGGGGAGTGGGGTGTGAGGGGGAGAGGGGTAGCAGGGAGTGGTGCAAGAGAGTGGGGAAGGGGATGGGGGTGAAGAGGAGGGGAGAGGGGGTGGGAGGGGAGGAGGCGAGGGGTGGGGGGAGGGTGTGAGGGAGGGTTCGGGGGGGTGAGAGGGGTGGGAATAAGGGGCGAGAGGGAGGAGGGAAAGGGAGGGGAGGGAGGAGGGGGAAGAGTGGAGGGAGGGGAGAGGGATAGGGAGAGGGGTAGAGGAGAGCGAGGGAAGAGTGTGGAGGGAGGGGGAAGAGTGTGGAGGGAGAGCGGTGAGGGGGAAGATTGGGGAGGGACAGGGAAGGGAGGGGGGGGGGGAGAGAGGGGTGGGGGAGGGAGATGGGGAGGGGTTGGAGGATGGGGGAAAGAGGTGGAAGAGTGGGGAGGGGAGGGGAGAGGTGTAGGGGGGAGTGGTGGAAGTGGGAGAGGGAGGGGGAGGGGAAAGGTGGTGGGAGAGGGAGGATGGGGGAGGGAGAGAGGTGGGGAGGGAGAGGGGAGGGGGAGAGAAGTGGAAGTGGGGAGGGAGTGGGAGATGGGGTAGGGGGAGTGGTGGAAGTGGGAGAGAGGGAGGGAAGTAGGGAAAAAGAGGTAGGGGAGGGAGGGGGAAGGGAGGGGGGGGAGAGATGGGTGGGAGAGGTGTGGGGAGGTAGAGGGGTGGCGGAAGGGGGAGAGAAGTGAAGAGTGGGGGTGGGGTAGGGGGAATGGTGGAAGAGGGACAGAAGGGTAGTGGGAGGGAGAGGGGGGAGGAGGAAGATGGTGTAGGGGAGGGAGGTGGAAGAATGTGGAGAGGGCTGGGGGAAAAGAGTGGGGAGGTAGAGAGGGAGGGGTAGGGGCAGTCCATCTATTCCCCACTCCCTATCCTCTCTCTCTATTCCCACATACGTGATCATGCGCTTCGACACAGGCTGTGTGGGGGGGGGGGGGGGGGGGGGGTTGGCTGTGGCTGGTGCAAAGGCAGATGTTAATGAGCCATTCCGATTGGCCATCTATGAGGGATGGCATTGTGACATCACACAATGGAACGTGCTGGAACATCAGGCGAGGGGAGGGGGGGGGCTGGGGCTGGTGCAAAGGCATAAGTAAATAAATCCATTCCGATTGGACATCTAAGCATTGGGCATCGTGACATCACAAGATGGAACGTTGACCAACATTCTATGGGTGAGAGCAGTTTGATTTTTTTAAGATTTTGAAATATTGGGGGGGGGGGGAGGATTGTATTAAAAATGTGTACGTAAAAATGTCTAAATGTAATGAAGAGTGCATTAGTGAATGTAAAAGTGTAATCTCTAGCAAAATAGAAAAAATCACGGCGTTTGAGGGTCTGGTTTTGGCGGACCATGGAATCAAAGGCCAAAAATCTGTAAAAAAAAATATAGAATGTGACATACACCCACAAGGTCGGTCAGCCGACACACACACACACACAGAGTTTTAAAAGTATACTATACCAAGTGCAGACCCGTTGGGTCTGGTCCCTGAACGTGCTTCAGTACCCGTGTACGGGAGGGGAGGGGGGGGAATGTGGAATTCACTGTGGAATGAATCCATTAACGGAGCAACTCTGCTGGTGGATTGGAAGTTGTCCCTGCCTTCCCTCTGGCTCAAGGCAAAGATCGGTTGTTCCCCCGCTGTATTTCGGAGCACAGCGAAAAGCAACGGTTGAAGAGGCGATCTTTGTCTTGAGCAAGCGTTGTCTTTGTCTTGAGCAATTGTGATAGAGCCGAGCCGGGCTGGGGGGGAGTGGAGGAAGTGAAATCAGGAGCCGAATCTGCAGCGAAAATCGGCCGCGGGGAAAAAAAATGGCGGCGTTTTTGGAGGAGAACGGGCTGCAGCAGCTGCCGTTATGGTGGCTGGCCAGCAGGAGGCCACAAAATGAGGAGTGAATCCGTGAATGTAAAAGTGTAATGTGTAGCAAAATGGAAAATTTCTCGGGGTTTTGGATGGATGGATAGATGGATGGATGGATGGAAGGAAGGAAGGTATACAGCGGCTTGCAAAAGTATTCATACCCCTTGAACTTTTCCACATTTTGTCACGTTACAACCACGAACATAAATTTATTTTATTGGGATTTTATGTGATAGACCAACACAAAGTGGCACATAATTGTGAAGTGGAAGGAAAATGATACATGGTTTTCAAATTTTATTACAAATAAAAAAATGAACAGTGTGGCGTGCAAAAGTATTCATCACATCACATCACTGAGAAGGCATGAACATTGTCCCAAACCTCTGCTCCACCCGACCCACAGAGGGTGCTCGTGGGAGAGCGGGGGCTGTCCCGAGCGATGCACGCCTTCGGCTGCTTTCAACTTGGTGCTTGGGTTCAGATTGCCCAGTCACCTATGGCTTGTGTGGGAAAATTAACCCCATGTTCCCGTCTCACCTTCTCTCTCCCCTTCTCTCACCCTTCTCTCTCCCTTCTCTCTCCCTTCTCTCTCCTCCTCGCTCTAGCCTCTTCTCTCTCCCCTTCTCTCTTTCCCCCTTCTCTCTTTCTCCCCCTCCCCCGCTCTCTCATCCCTTCTCTCCCCTTCTCTCTCTCTCTCCTCCGTCTGCACCCGCGGTTGAGTCCCACAGTCACTGACCGCGATGCACCGCCATCGGACCCCAATCTCCACACCAGGATGACCCCCCCCCCCCCCCCCAACCCCGCCTCCAACCCCCGGTCTTTGACACCCACACCAGGGTGTTTCACCCCAGCCGCGGGGACAGACGGTTTATATATTACCGTCTCGGTGTTTGCGGAACGCACCGAAGCTCCCACGCGCAAAACGGAGCATCTCTGGAGAGAAGGAATGGGTGATGTTTCGTGCCGAGACCATTCTTCAGATTGCGTCTGAAGGGTCTCGACCCGAAACCCCACCCATTCCTTCTCTCCAGAGATGCTGCCTTTTCAGCTGAGTTACTCCAGCATTTTGTGTCTATCTTTGGTGTAACAGTTGTGTCATTTTACTTCGGAGTCACGTCTAACGCATGGCGCAGCGACTGGCTGGCAGGCGCGCTGCTCCTCCAGCGGTAAGTTTAAAAGCCTACAGGTAAGTAGGTGATATTGCTCACGGTAACCCGGTTGGACGGCGGGGAAACCTATTGGACTGCGGAGTTGCCGGCTATGGACCGCGGAAGTGCGGGTAGCTGGTGGCCGTCGGGGTTGCTGCTCGAGTCGCTGACAGTGCGGTCAGCGGCTCCCAAGGAATTTTTAAAATTCAGGCCGCCGGGTTCTTTAGACCGTCATGCCAGGTGATGCCAGCTACAGTCCGCGGTAGAGCGATTAGCCGGTGACCGTCGGGTTTGCTGCTCGAGTCGCTGACATGCGGTCAGCGACTCCCGAGGGCTTTATATTCGGGCCGCGGGGTGCTTTAGACTGAGGGAATGCCGGCTACGGTCTGCGGTACAGCAAGTACAGCAATGGAGAGTACAGAGGAGATTTACTAGAATGTTGCCAGGATTCCAGCAACTATGTTACAGAGAAAGGTTGAACAAGTTAGGTCTTTATTCTTTGGAGCGCAGAAGGTTAAGGGGGGACTTGATTGAGGGCTTTAAAATGATGAAAGGGATAGACAGAGTTGACGTGGATAAGCTTTTCCCATTGAGGGTAGGGAAGATTCAAACAAGAGGGCATGACATGAGAATTAAGGGACAGAAGTTTAGGGGTAACGTGAGGGGGAACTTCTTTACTCAGAGGGTGGTGGCTGTGTGGAATGATCTTCCAGCAGATGTGGTGGAGGCAGGATCGATTTTAACATTTAAAAGTAAAGTGGATAGGTATATGGACGTGAAGGGAATGGAGGGGTATGGTCTGAGTGCAGGTAGATGGGACTAGGGGAAAACAAATGGTCGGCACGGACTGGAAGGGCCGAGAGGGCCTGTTTCCGTGCTGTAATTGTTATATGGTTATATGGTTATAAGTAGCCAGTGGTTGTCGGGTCAGCCCAAAGGAGGGCAATTATGTGGAGTCAGAGAGGCCTGGGCTGGTCGAGGCCGGCCAGGTGGGTTCCCCACCATCATTACGGTACATTCTCGAACGTTCTACCTATCCTGATATGGTCCACGGAGCAGGGCCATATCAGTGCAGGTCCTCGGGGGACTACGGCAGCGCCTGTGTTCAGGGCTGCTTACAATCTCCCCTCAGTGGAGAGGAGTGCAAGGGGTCAGTGTGTGGCTGACCCCAACCCCGGTAGTGTGTCCAGGGCACTTTCTACATTAGGAATTAGATTCCAGAACACCTAGGGGGGGGACCAGAGTTCCTCTCACGTACCACGGCAACATCACCTTTCGTCTCCTGTGGCAGTAGTTTTTTCTAAAGCTGGTAGCAGCCAGGGAACTGATTCTGTGGGCAGAGGTCTTCAGGCCTAGGTCCGAACTGGCCTTCAGGGATAATATACTATCCACGCACCTCGGCAGTTCTACCCTCCAAATCAATGGCGGGAATGGGACCTACATCATACCTCAAGACCACCGGTATTTATGCAGGTACGCGAGTCTGGGTTTCCGAAACATGGGTTGTGTGGTCTAGTTATAGTGTATTCTTTAAAGGTATGGCATTTATTTAGTTGCCACTAGGTCACGTTGTGTCTATCATAATTTAAAATGATGAAAGGGATAGACAGAGTTGACGTGGATACGTTTTTCCCATTGAGGGTAGGGAAGATTCAAACAAGAGGGCATGACATGAGAATTAAGGGACAGAGGTTTCGGGGTAATGTGAGGGGGAACCTCTTTACTCAGAGGGTGGTGGCTGTGTGGAATGAGCTTCCAGCAGAAGTGGTGGAGGCAGGATCGATTTTAACATTTAAGAGTAAAGTGGATAGGTATATGGACGTGAAGGGAATGGAGGGGTATGGTCTGAGTGCAGGTAGATGGGACTAGGGGAAAACAAATGGTCGGCACGGACTGGAAGGGCCGAGAGGGCCTGTTTCCGTGCTATAATTGTTATATGGCTATATGGTTATAACCAAGGCAGAATTTTTTTTCACTTACAACAACAAATTGTGTGGTAGAATCGGACCTGCCATGGCAGTCTAGATCACTGGCTTGGAAAGCCTTGTTGAGTATACCTTTCAGTCACCTGTGCGAGCTATACATGGTGGCGTCATGGTAATTCCGCTCATTAGGGGACTGTGGAAGATTCTTCCCCAAAATGACAACTTATTCATATCAATAAAGTAATCAAATCTCTGATTTAACTGGGATGGAAATCTTCATTCATGTAAATGTCTTTGCCCATGACAAATAACTGGCAGGTTTTTGTTCCAGCATTTCTCCCACTATGTCTGACGTGCGGGGGCCAGAGGCGCTCCAGTCCTTCCCTGTATACTGCATTGGCATCGGAAAGGAGCAGGATTCGGAGTCACTAGCACATGCAGCCTGTTTGGGGAATGAGGATACCAACAGAGCATCGATTAGCACAGCTAGTCCTGGCGCCTGCTGAAGGAAGCAACCTGACAGCCCCAACTCAGAATGAGTGCCAAGTCTTGGGCATCTATGTCAGACAAGATTGCGATTCGTCGCAGTCAAAGAACGCTCCATCTAAAGGCATGTCAGGCAGCAGCTCCTTGTTCAGGGTTGCAGATTTCCTCCCACTCAAATGACAGAGTGGTAGAAAGAGTGCACAAGAGCCTGAAGCAATGCCTGGTTCTGGGTTGCCATTCCTCCTACTCGGTTGAGCGCAGTGATGGGGATGGTGCTAAAATACATGCACACATGTCTGAGGCAGCTCCTGGTGCAGGTTGCATGTTCTCCCATTCGGATGTATGAAGGATGATGATGGTTGAGGCAACCCCTGGTTCAGGTTGCATAAGTCCTCCCATTCGCATGAATAAAGGATGAAGATGGAGCCATATATATTATAAGACCATGGGAGGGGAGAAGGGAACCAATGTCCTTGGGGGAGTGTTTGTTAGTGCTGTCAGGGAGGATTTAAACTAATGTGGCAAGGGGATGGGAGCATGAGCAGAGAGACAGAAGGATGTAAAATGAGGATAGAAGCAATAGGTAGCAAGGTGAAAAGTAAAAGTGGCAGGCAGAAAAATCCAGGGCAAAAATCAAAAAGGGTCACTTTTCAACATAATTGTATAAGGGGTGAGAGTGTTGTAAAAACAAGCCTGAAGGCTTTGTGTCTCAATGCAAGGAGCATTCGTAATAAGGTGGATAAGTTGAATGTGCAGATAGTTATTAATGAATATGATATAGTTGGGATCACGGAGACATGGCTCCAGGGTGACCAAGGCTGGGAGCTGAACATCCAGGGATATTCAATATTCAGGAGGGATAGACAGAAAGGAAAAGGAGGTGGAGTAGCGTTGCTGGTTAGAGAGGAGATTAACGCAATAGAAAGGAAGGACATTAGCTTGGAGGATGTGGAATCGATATAACGATATGGGTAGAGCTGCAAAACACTAAGGGGCAGAAAACGCTAGTGGGAGTTGTGTACAGGCAACCTAACAGTAGTAGTGGAGTTGGGGATGGTATCAAACATGAAATTAGAAATGCATGCAACAAGGGTAAAACATTTATAGTGGGTGACTTCAATCTACATATAGATTGGGTGTATCAAATTGGCAGGGATGCTGAGGAAGAGGATTTCTTGGAATGTATGCGGGATAGTTTTCTAAACCAACATGTAGAGGAACCAACGAGAGAGCAGGCTATTCTAGACTGGGTACTGAGTAATGAGGAAGGGTTAGTTAGCAGTCTTGTTGTGCATGGCCCATTGGGCAAGAATGACCATAATATGGTTGAGTTCTTCATTAGGATGGAGAGTGACATTGTTAATTCAGAAACAAGGGTTCTGAACTTAAAGAAAGGTAACTTTGAGGTATGAGATGTGAATTGGCCAAGATAGACTGGAATGTGATTCTTAAAGGGTCGACGGTGGATATGCAATGGAAGGCATTTAAAGACTGCATGGATGAACTACAACAATTGTTCATCCCAGTTTGGTAAAAGAATAAATCAGGGAAGGTAGTGCATCCGTGGATAACAAGGGAAATCAGGGATAGTATCAAAACTAAAGATGAAGCATACAAATTAGCCAGAAAAAGCAGCCTACCAGAGGAGTGGGAGAAATTCAACAGAGGAGGACAAAGTGCTTAATTAGGAAAGGGAAAATAGATTATGAAAGAAAACTGGCAGGGAACATAAAAGCGGACTGCAAAAGTTTTTATAGATATGTCAATAGAAAAAGGTTAGTTAAAACAAATGTAGGTCCCTTGTAGTCAGAAACTGGTGAATTGATCATGGGGAACAAGGACATGGCAGACCAATTGAAT
>JAVHYY010000465.1:0-37500 GCA_035221665.1 Okamejei kenojei | reverse complement strand
ACCATCCAAGCTCATCACCGAACTTGTGGGAGTTGGAGTCAGCACTCATCTCTGCAACTGGATCCTCAACTTCCTGACCAACAGACCCAATATGTGAGGGTAGAGGACAAATCATCCTCTATGATAATCCTCAACACTGGTGCTCCACAAGGATCTGTACTCAGCCTCTTCCTTTACCCCTTGTACACTATGAGTGTGCAGCAATATACAAATCTAATTCAATTCATAAATTCGCAGATGACACCACCATTGTGGGCCGGATATCAAATAATGGTGTACAGGAAGGAGATTGAGAATCTTGTGACCTGATGTACAGACGACAACCTTTCAATGTCAGCAAGACAAAGGAGATAGTGATCGACTTCAGGAAGTGAAGCGGTAAACGTACCCCTGTTTGCATTGACGGCGCTGGAGTAGAGATGGTTGAAAACCTAAAATTCCTAGGAGTAAATATCACCAACGGCCTCCACATGTCGAAGCAATAGCCAAGAAAGCACACCAACAACTCTACTTCCGAAGAAAACTTTGAATGTTAGGCATGTCCCCAACAAATCTTACCAACTTCTACAGATGGGCAGTAGAAATCTTTGGGAGCAGCTCCATCCAAGACTGCAAGAAATTGTAGAGAATTGTAGACGCGGCCCAGGCCATCACAAAATCCAACCTGTAGTTTTGCATTTAGACGGTACAAACTCCTACCGGGTAATGTTTACAGGGTGCAAATTTCTGCTGACGAGGTGGGACGAGCCAAACCTCTCTGGGAGCATCTGAACGCCCGTGGGAAGTGGCCAGAGAGTCCCAGAGATCACTAGACTGTGTTCCGACCGTCAGGAAACGTTGAGATATTCCTAACGAGTTTAGAGGCTTCGAACATCACTCGGTGATGGGTCTAGAGTCCCATCTCGGCTGGAGTGGGGTTTGAGAGTCTAAACGTCCCCTGCGTGGGCTTAGAGGGTCACGACGAGTTTACACTGACAAAAACGCCCCATTTATATTCACAGTCTCATACTGAGTGTCCAAAGCCACTGATGCGACGCTGGGGGTGGTGGAGGGAAGGGGAAGAGGTGGAAGAGGGGAAGGGGAGGGTAAAGAGACACAGTGGGAGACTGGGGTGAGGAGGGGGAGAGGGGCCACAGACTCATTATACACTGATACATCCCTCACTCCCCCTCCCTCTTTCTTTCCATCCCTCTCTCTGCCTCTCTCCCTCCCTCACTCCCTCCATATTCACAGTAAAACGGATACACCCCTCACTCTCCCTCTCTCTCCCTCCCTCCCTCCCCCAATCCCCTTCCCTCTTTCCATCCCTCTCTCTCTCTCTCTCCCTCCCTCCCTCTCCTCTCCCCGTCCCTCTCTTCCACCCTCCCTCCCTCTCTCCCTCCTTCCCATTCTTTCCCTCCATCCCACCCTCTCCGTCCCTGTATATTATCAACAGCGGAGGTGAGGAGGAAGTGGGGGAGGAGGGGGGAGAGGAGGGAGTGACTGAGGGTAGGAACTAGGAGAGGAAGGGAGAGGTGAAGGAGGGAGTGGGGGAGGGGAGGAGGACGGGAAAGAAGGAGGGTCAAGAGGAGGGGAAGGAGTGCTGGAGGATGAAGGGGAATGGAGGAGGATGGGAGTAAGAAGAGGGGTGGCGAGGTAATGGAAATATTAAATGCAAAGTTTAACTTTAACTTCTGCCGTTAGTGCAGGACCGTCACCTGATCATGCGCAGTAGGGGACGCTATGGCTAGTGGTGTTGGGGGACCAGGCCTTCCATGTGACAATGGGACACAATAGTAGCATTTAAAAGGCACTTGGACAGGTACATGAAGATGCAAAATTTAGAGGCATATGTGCCACGTATGGGCAAATAGGTTAGATGGGATATCTTGGTTGGCATGGACGAGTTGGGCCGAAGAGATTCTTTCTGTGCTTATGACTATGAGTCATCAGAGCAATATTAATTGCATATTCTAATCTGCATCAGTGCCAAAGTTATATCAGAAGATATGTATTAACTGTGGCACGGTGGCGCAGCGGTAGAGTTGCTGTTTTGCAGTGCTAGAGACTCGGGTTTGATCCTGACTTAGGATGCTGTCTGTACGGAGTTTGTCCATTCTTCCTGTGACCGCGTAGTTTTTCTCTGGGCGTTCAGATTTCTTCCCACATTCCAAAGACTTGCAGGTTTGTAGAATGATTGGCTTTTGTAATTTGCCCCAGCATGTAGGATGAGAAACATAAGATAATGTAGAACTAATTATCATTGGTCGACGTGGACTCAATGGGCCAAATGGCCTGCTACCGTCTTATATCTCTGAACCAAACTAAACTAAATATCACTGAGCTCTGTCCACAGGGACACATTCTTCCCTATACAATTTTGGAAATATTCTTATTAACGTTGTAAATGGAATGATTTCATGTGAGCTACACTTATCAAAATACAAAATAAAACATTATAAAATCTGTAGCAGCAAGTCATATTGCACTAAGAAAAGTGAGCTAAATTAGTACGTTTTGACATGCAACCAGCAACCTTAAGGCCTGGTCTATCTGTAAATCAGTACAATCATTGCCATATACTAATCTCTGCCTCCACAAACACATCCGTCCATTCCCTGCCTATCTGAAAGCCTCTTAAGTGCCCCTATTATATCTTCATTCTACCACTAGCACTGGCAGTGCATTCCAGTTACCCATCACATTGTATATAAAAAGTCTTGTCCCGAACATCTCTTTTAAACTTTAATATCTCCACACTGACCTGCTGCATCACTTCATCCTGCCAGACTGAATCTTCATGGAGGGTTGTTGTGGATAGATATAGATGTTTAGGTTTAGATTTATTATTGTCATATGCACTGAGACAGTGTCCACAAGCAGGATGCCCCTGCAGACCCATTGTTTCTGCCTGCTCCTGCCTCAGAACTGATCTCCAAATACCTTGATTCTATCCTTTCCCACCTTGTCCAGTCTATTCCGACCTATATCTGAGACACCTCTCACACACACTTCAATTCATCAAGTAAGTTTCAATTTCTAGACTCCATTTACCACAGACATCCTGTCCCTTTACACCTCCACCCCCAGCAGAAAGGTTCTCTGGTTCTTCATTGAACAGAATTTTCCCTCTGCTAATACCCTGCTCCACCATGTCCTCACTCACAACAACCTCTCTTTTGACTTCTCTCACTTTGTTCAAGGTAAAGGTGTAGCCACAGCACTTGCTTGGGCCCCAGCTGTACCTGCCATTTTGTTGGTTATGTCAAACCATCCTTGTAATAGTACACTGGCCCTATCCCCCCATTTGTTTTCTCAGCTATGTTGATGATTGAATCAGGGCTTCCTCCTGCATCCATGCTGAACGTTGAATTTGTTAAGGTTACTACCATTTCCACCCTCAAATTCCCTTGGACTATCTTTGACACATCTCTTCCCTTTCTTGACCTTCCCAACTCCATTACAAGAAAGAGACTATCGACTGATGTCTACTACGAACCCACCGTCTCTCAGTTTTCTGAACTACACTTCCTCCTGCCCTGCCTCTTGCAAAGATGTTACCTCCAATTCTCAATTCCTCCATCTCTGCCGCATTGGTCCCAACATGCGGCTTTACATTCTAGGACATACAAGATGTCCTCATTAGAGTCATACAACATGGAAATAGGCCCTTTAGCCCAACTTCTTATCCCCACCAAGATCCTCATCTACATCAATCCCACCTGCCTGCATTTGGCTCATATACTTCTTAAACCTTTCCTATTCATTCTTTAGTTTTCATTCATAGCTTTACCCTTTGCTGGACTTCCGGTGGCGCTATGGAGTGAATGGAACTCGTGCCATTCAGCTCCGTCAAAACTGTATAAAAAACGGGGGTAAAAGGGGTAAATTGAAACCACTTACCAGATGAGAACAGTTCTGAACGGCTCCGGTAGCATTAAAAAGGTGCGCGACGTCATCAGGCGCGCGACTTTACTAAGATGCATCGCTCCCCCCCCCACCAAGGGAAAAAGCCTGTGAAAAGGGAAGTAGGCCTCACTGGAGCCTTGGGCTCGAGTTTGAGTGCCTCCCAGGAAGATATTTTAAAGATGGACGACCTCAAAAAAAATCATTATGGGTGAGTTGAAACAAATGCTTAAAGATATGAAAAAAGAATATAAAGAAGAAATAAAGACTTTGAGAGCCGACATCTTGGTGTATCATGAGAATTTTAAAGAAGAGTCCAAAAAGGAAGTTATAGCCGCTGTAAAGACTATGATGGACGAATGGAAAGATAAAGCGGATACTGCTTTGCAACAACAGATGGATGTTGTAAACCGTAAAACTGGTGAGATGGAGGTGCTGCTGGATACCAAGTTGGAACCGATTATAACTTCACTTAACCAACAAAATGACGTAATCAAAGAACTGACTGAATCAGCCGAAAAGCGCCTTGCCGAGAACAAGCGTTTATCAGAATTATTACATAAAGCTTTACCCTTTGCTGTTCTAGATGGACCCCTCAATCACGTCTCTCCACTGTTCCATGGTTCTACTCTTGCTCCCTTCTTAATGATGTTCCAAACGGTTGATTTTGGTAAGCCTAAGGTTTGGTTGATGTCTCTAACAGTTTTATTCTTATTTCTCAGTCTCATAATGGCTTCTTCGACTTTCATTGGCACAACTTTGGTCCTCATGTTGATAAACAGCAATAAAAGTTTTGAAAGGTGATGGAAAGACTGGAGGAAAGATGAGGTGCTGATACCTGCGTTAAGGAGACAATGAAATACACCTGAGCAATTACAAATGCCTGTGAAGTCAGGTGTCCCAAACATTATAGTGGGGTAGTGGGGAAACTGCTAGAGTCAATTATTAAAGATGGGATAGCAGCGCATTTGGAAAGTGGTGAAATCATTGGACAAAGTCAGCATGGATTTACGAAGGGTAAATCATGTCTGACGAATCTTATTGAATTTTTTGAGGATGTAACTAGTAGAGTGGATAAGGGAGAAGCAGTGGATGTGTTGTATCTGGACTTTCAGAAGGCTTTCGACAAGGTCCCACACAAGAGATTGGTAATACAAAACTTAAAAGCACATGGTATTGGTGGGTTCGGTATTTGATGTGGATAGAGAACTGGCTGTCAGACCAGGAAGCAAAGAGTAGGAGTGAACTGGGTCCTTTCAGTTGCGGAATGACATGAAGCTGGGGGGGCAGTGTTAGTTGTAGGAGGATGCTAGGAGGCTGTAGGATGACTTGGATAGACTGGGTGAGTGGGCAAATTGTCATGCAGATGCAGTATAATGTGGATAAATGTAAGGTTATCCACTTTGGTGGCAAAAACAGGAAGGTAGACAATTATTTGAATGGTGCCGATTAGCAAAAAGGGGAGAATGCAGCGAGACCTGGGTGTCATGGTACACAGTCATTGAAAGTAGGCAGCAGGTGCAGCTGTGAAGAAAGCGAATGGTATGTTGGCATTCAATAGCAAAAGGATTTGAGTACAAGAGCAGGGAGGTTCTACTGCAGTTGTACAGGGTCTTGGTGAGGCCACACCTGGAGTATTGCGTACAGTTTTGGTCTCCTAATCTGAGGAAAGACATTCTTGCCATAGAGGGAGTACAGAGAAGGTTCACCAGACTGATTCCTGGGATGGCACGACTTCCATATGAAGAAAGACTAGATAGACTCGGCATGTACTCGCTAGAATTTAGAAGATTGAGGGGGGATCTTATAGAGACTTACAAAATTTACTGTAGAAATGACAAAGTTAAACGCTAAAACATATAATAAATACCCAACAAAAAATTCATATTCATCAGTTTCATCAAATAAATCAATTCATCTAATCAATTAAATTAATCTAAATTCAATTACTAGATCTGAACATCTATCCATTTCTTTTTTTTTTAATAGCCTCAGTATCCAAATAACAAATAACAAACTGATCCCATTCACACAAGAATAGTAAGATTAAACGAGTACTTACCTGTTTGAAGGTACACAAAAAGCTGGAGAAACTCAGCGGGTGCAGCAGCATCTAAGGAGCGAAGGAGATAGGCGATGTTTCGGGTCGAGACCCTTCTTCAGACTGGTCAGGGATCAGGGAAACGAGAGATATAGACGGTGATGTGGAGAGATAAGGAACAATGAGTGAAAGATATGCAAAAAAGTATCGGTGATAAAGGGAACAAGCCATTGTAAGCTGTTTGTGGTGTGAAAATGAGAAGCTGGTGCGTTACTGGGTGGGGGGAGGGAGATAGAGATAGAGGGAATGCCAGGGCCCGAGGGCATGAGGGAGAGGTGGGAAGGGGAGGAGACGAGCAAGGGTTAACAGAATGAGAAAATTCAATATTCAAGCCCAAAGGATGCAGACTCCCCAAGCGGAATATGAGGTGCTGTTCCCCCCCCCTCCAGCTTGCGGGTGTTGCTCACTCTGCCGTGGAGGAGGCCCAGGACCGAGAGGTTGGATGTGGAATGGGAGGGGGAGTTGAAGTGCTGAGCGACCGGAGGTCGGGTTGGTTAATTGCGGACCGAGCGGGAGGTGTTCGGCGAAGCGATCGCCCAAGCCTCCGCTTGGTACTCTCACCGTTAATATAGATCATCTGGCATCTGGAGCAGCGGATGCAGTAGATGGATGTTGGAGGAGGTGCAGGTGAACCTCTTGTCGGACCTGGAAGGACTGCTGGGTCCCTGAAAGGAGTGGGGGGAGGTGAAGGGACAAGTGTTGCATTTCTGCGGTTGCAAGGGAAAGTGCCCGGGAAGGGATAGAGTGGGAGGGGAGGGAAGAATTGACAAGGAGTTGCGGAGGGAGCGGTCTTGCGGAAGGCAGAAGACGGGGGGAGATGGGGAAGATGTGGCGGTGGAGGGGTCACGTTGGAGGTGGCGAAACTGGCGGAGGGCTATATGTTGTATTTGCTGGCTGGTGGGGTGAAAGGTGAGGACCAGGGGGACTCTGCCCTGTTTGCGAGTGGGAATGGGGAGCGAGGGCAGTGTTGCAGGGTATGGAGAAGGCTCGCACCAGGGTCTGTTGACGCCAGTTCATTGGCCATATTTAAGAGGGAGTTGGATGTGGCCTTTGTGGCTGAAGGGATCAGGGGGTATGGAGAGAAGGCAGGTACAGGATACTGAGTTGGATGATCAGCCATGATCATATTGAATGGCGGTGCAGGCTCGAAGGGCCGAATGGCCTGCTCCTGCACCTAATTTCTATGTTTCTATCCCAGGGGAAATAACAACGAATGATGTGCAATAAAGCAAACAATTTGAACAGAACCCTACACAGCATGTGCAACCCTGGCACTGTAACAACAGGTTTATCATAAAATCTAGAAAAGTTTCTTCTTTAGACCATCCTGCGGTGTCCAGAATTTGGTCGAGCGGCACGTCCTGCACCTTCGCCGCGGACATTGATACCGCCCTTGTGGAGTTAGATTTAAACACATCTGTGTCTACTCCAGTTAATCCAGAACATGTTTATCCATCTAGAAACAGTTTGTACTGTCACTCTTGTACATGTTTCTTGTGGGTAATGAACATTGGTGTCTCACAATCTCGGAGACTCTTAATTCAATATATATTAAGTCAGATGCTTAACCACACACAATGTTTAGTTGACAGAGTACGTCTTAAAGATTACATTGGTTCCAGCCTTTCTTGGCTTGCTTTGCTTGCTTAGATCATTGACATAAAATGTTATTTTATCTAGACAACTGCATACAATCTAACTGCAACATTTGTAATGTTGGTACTCATTGTGCTGATATTAATGGCGTGAGCATAACCACTTTAAATATTAATTTCTGAAAGACAGTGACGTAATTGGAGTCCATTGCCGAAGCAATGTGAGAACTATACTGACATCCCAGATTTCTGTATATCTGGGTTTGGTAAGATTTTATTAAATTCCTCTCATAAATTGGGATATTAACGGATGAGACCCGATAAATTGTCGTTCTGAAACTTGTCCTAAATAGGAGGACAAAGCACTCCGAGCTCCATTAATGGTACTATAACACAGGTGCAACATAGCAAGGAACTCCAATACATCCGATATGTTTGCAGTATGATAAAATATATCTGACTGTATACAAAAGATTTCCCATTCCTTATATGAAACATATATTGTTTCTTAATGATATCTCTCCAAGCTGCAGTTGTGACATCCATGGTCCTATCCGACATTCCATCAGAACCTGCAGATTAACAATACGGTCATGTAATGGATGACTTCTGCTGTTACTGGATGTACCAACAATTACTGCACCTGGGATTTGTCATCAATGTCTGAATCATCATTCTGAGCACCAATAGGAACAATGGCTGTGTAGTAATGGTCCCTAGATAAGGGACGTAGATATTAATCAGATATTAACTGATAAGAGCAGATACTACACTTGATCTTAGCCAAAAGGCTGAGAAGCAATATCAGTTTGGAACCACCAAACGCCTTCGGAGGAGACTTGCTCTATTTTGGTGACACATTGCCTAATCAGGCAAAATGCGGAAACTTAAAAGACTTCCCCAATGTAGCGAGAATGCATCCACCGCTAAGGCTCCTGGATCTGGCTCCCATGAGACACATTTAGATCACTGGAGATTTAATCCAGACACAACAGATCAATATTTGGTACTCATACTGTCTGACAATCTTTTTGAAACTTTTTGAATTTTAACATTCATTCTGTATTGTCATTTAACTTTCGTGATCTGTTGTCTTACCACAATATTGTCTTCTCCCACAGCTGTGGTATTGTCTACTCGTAATTGAACATGTAAGTTCTTATTGTAGAATAAACAGGTATCAATGCATAAAACACCCCCAATAAATCCAAATAATTCATACCATGTGTTTGGAGAATTAAATTGTCTTGGACAGTCCATCGACCACCATAACTGGTGTCGCTGTCCTTGGCTCCCCATCCGAGAGCACTCCCATCAGTCTGTAATACCACTGAAGACTGCTGAACAAGCACATTTTTACTTCTAGTAACATGTGCAACATTGAGAATCCATCATTGCAATTCAGCTCAACCTTTTTAGTTGGTAACTGCATGGACCTAATCAATGACCTGCACACTTTTACGCTTAATCTCTGGTCTTTGCAGACTTTGATCATGCAGAGGTCCCAATTCGACAGCAGGAATGCTGCTATGATGTACCAGTAACCGTAGCTACTTCTTGGATGGTGGGATAAGGTTTTTTTTTTTTTTTTTACCAAGGCAAGTGCAGGCATTTGTAACATCCCCAACCTTAAATGTTGGTAAAGTTACTGACATATCAACTGTATTAATGACAACCCCCAAATAATCAATTGTTTGGGATGCCTGTAACTTACATGTATTTTGGATGTACATAACCTTAGGCTTATGGTTGCTGAACCCAGTTCTTCAGCTGTCTCCCATTTACAATTAACAAATCCTCTAGATAAGTCATTACAATGTGAATCTGAGCCCTCATTAACACCAGTGCTGGTTTCAATAATTGTGTGAGCAATTTGAGGGCTGAATTTAACCCATTAGGTAATTCCTTCCAATTAATTTAAGTACCTGAATAATAAGGCTTTTTTTTTAGGTCTAATAATAGCCATATAGCAACCTTGTGATAACAACTTTGTTACAGTGTTGAGGTGTACTTTTTTAAATGCCTATACTGAACTATAAATTTAAGTTTGTGAGTCCCAGAATGACTGGAACCCCCATACTTGTGTCTGGGATATATTATCTCTACCTGACGAGTTCCTGGTACATTCAAACACCAAGCCGATCATATTTAATGCACAATTACAAAACAATTGTAATCTTACTACCAACCAGAGGTTGTTTCCCAGAAATTCCATGTGTGATGGAATGACGTTTCTGTACTTCCGTAAATGAACCACAAGATCCTTCTCTTAATATAGGGGTTCGTATTCAACCTGTTTGTTTTCTCAAAGCAGGGATGAGAAGTTTTATAAGGCAAATATTCTTAATTGTTTGGGCAGTTTTCATCAATCATAAATCAGGTTATAGCTTGCCCACATAATCCTGCATTTTTTGGGTATAATGTTAGCCAAATGGCAATTTTCATCATACAATTGGGTTTGAATATGCATTGCAGAGTATCACAAGCATGTCTTAAAAGTATTGGACATTATCGACCCATGTATGTCTTCCTCAAATGCAGTGATGCGAACTGAATAGCAGCTAGAGGACATGCTGGAACACATTTCCTGTCCTCGCATCGTTACACTCGTGGGTGCCCAATTACTGAGTTACTGTTGGCACCCTGAGCGAGGCACAATAGACGGGTGTTTTATATATTTTTTACTGTTTCAGTCATAACAGTTTCTTGTTGTTTCTTGTAGGTGAGAAACCAAATAATGTTGGCCGCCAGGTTTATCCATAGCCTCACCAGTCCATACCGATATAGCAAAACTTGGTGCTACATCGGGAACACCCGGAGCATTTCTATTGTGCTCTGGTGTATACACATAAGTAGGGACACCAGCTTCAGGGTCAGTTTCATCCTGCCCTGGTACTCCCGAGTCTTGCTCTAGGTCATCCAGACCTAAACAAGGCACTGGTGAATGAGATTCTCATTTTTCATAGGCACCATACTCAGTGTATGGAAACTCCTTCGGAGCCTGCCTTAGAATCTCATGGGTCTTAGAACCCTTAATTGTTTAGAGTTTTGAGCATTTTATCTTGCTCTAAGTACTTCATCCAGACCTATGTAAAGCACTGGTGAATGAGATTCTCATTCATTATAGGCACCATACTCAGTGTATGGAAACTCAGTGTTCGGAGCATGCCTTATAATCTCATGGGTCTTTAGAACCCTTGACTGATTAGAGTTTGGAGCATTTTATCTTCATTTCCAGCCTCCCCCACATTCTTGTCCTCCCTTGGAGGAGAGTTACATCTTTACTGTTTTGTATTTGTGCATAAGCCAAAAATGTTTAAAATTGTAATTCTGACAGTCACATTCTGCTTGCAGAATATTTGTATTAATCTCAGTATCTCACAGGACTATATATATTTCCATAAAGAAAACTGCATCTGGTAACATATAGAGCAGACTTTATTTTACAATTAGTGGGTATTTGGAGCCGGCATTTAGCGCAGCCGTTATCTCCAAACCCGATCTAAATAGCGGTAAATAGTGGGAGCCGGCTTTTAAAGCAGCCCTTATCTCCCGATCCGATCTAATTCGGAAACTGCAGTTCCAGCGCGTTCTATTCAATTACCGCAGTTTTAAAATACTTTCACTCTAGCTGGCTCCGTATTTCGAGCCAGAGTTACAGAGTTTTTCAAAACACTAGCAAGAAACTTCAAAAGTGACTTACCTGCGGGTTAAATTTACCGCTGGTGGGAGCTGTGCTCTCCACCGTGTCGGTGCCACATTCGTTGACGTAATGCCGAGTATGCACCTGGCGGGGCTTCTTCATGTAGTCACTCACGTGACGGGGGACTCCGAAGTAAAATTCACAATATAACATGATATTCAAGTCTCACTTTGTAATTAATTTATATGCCAAATTGAAGGAATTTAATGTTTAATTCCCATAAATTAATCCAGAAACATCCACTCTCAAGATAATCAAAATCATAATTGTTTGCACAATACATCTGACTAAAACTGTACTGTGGAAATACAACAATACAATACAATTTATTGTCATTTGAACCTCAAAAGAAGTTTAAACAAAATTTGGTTTCTGCAATCATACAACACGAAAAGAACCAAGACACACAAACAAAACAATTTACACAAACACTACCCTACAAATTCTAGGGACATTTTTTTTAAAACATTTATACCAAGTAAATTAATCCCCGCATCTCCACTTGTTTATTAATCCCACCCCTCACATATTTTTCCAGTAGCTTCTCTCTCAGTTATGTTGAGCTCAGGTCTATAATTACCAGGATTTTTCTGCTATTCTTTTTGAAAAGAAGGATAACAGTTGCCATCCTCCAGTCATCTGGTAACCACTGAAGATAGAAAATCTCAGACAGAGCCCCAGCAACCTCTTTTGGAATTTGAGCCACTAAGGCATTGAGTACCTTCCATTTATTTATGGAGACTACCTGAGCTATAGCAGGAGATTGGGCAAGCTAGGACTCTAATCAGCATGCAGGAGGCTATGGGGTGATCTTATAGAGTTGTATAAAATCATGAGGGGAATTGATAATGTGCATGTAGAGTATGGTGAGTATATGAAATGAGCTGCCATAGGATATGGTTGAGTCAGGTACACTGACAATATTTAAAAGATGCTTGGACAGGTACATGGATAGGTTTAGAGGGATATGGGCCAAATGCAGGCATGTAGGATAAGCTTAGATGGGGCATCTTGGCGGGCATGGATGGGTTGAGCTGACGGGGCTGCTCCCGTGCTGTATGAGTCTATGAGATGCACTAGAACATCGCCTTCCCCTCGCTGAGTTCTCCAACTACAAAGTCCAATTCCTTTATGAACACCCATGAAAAGTATTCATTTAGAACCTCTCATATGCCTCCTAACTCCATGTGCAGATTGCACCTAATATTCCTCATGGACCTACTCTTTCCCTGGTTCTTCTTTTGTCTTTAATGTTCTTGGATTAACTTTCTGTCCGCCAGTAATATTTTTGTGATCCTTTTTACTCATCACCCTACATTTTATGTACTCTTGACAGTCTTCCCCTGCCTTTAATTCTCTATATATATACTATCTATGTCTTCTTTTTCCTCTTTATTCCACCCTCAATATCCCTCAGTATCCAGGGTTTTTTATCCACGTTAGTCCTGAATTCTTGTGATTTCTCTTATGAATGCTTCCCACCCACATTCAGGGTGACGATGAAAGTCTTTATGGTGCAGACCAAGTCCATAAGGGATGTATGGAGATGTATACGATCATCCTGTGACTGTGAGTTTTTAGGGACAATCCAATATGGGTAGATGGGTCAATTGGCAACTGTAAGTGGTCCCTGGTGTGAGTGAATGATTCTGGACCACAAATCATTACATACTTTTTTGTATGGCTTTGTAAATATTTGATTAGTGTATAAATGTAAATAATTTGGTGTACATATAGCTGCTGGTGTACATATGGTGTACATATAGCTGCTAAATTTGTATAAGATAATTATACGCAGTTGAATAAGGGGTAGGAATTAATAAGCTTTGGCTTCTTCCTGCTGCTTTTCGGACACATACAATTTCATTTATTTATAAATATTGTTTATGGCACTTTATAAATATTCTTGTTTTGTTTTTTTGTTTTTTGTATGTTGTTTCACACTTGCTTTTTATTCTTTTATTCTGTTCGAAATAAAGAATTAAATAAATACATGATGAGAATGTGGAGAGAATAAAACATGGAATTGATGTAGGATTCATATAAATGGGTGGATACTGATCAGTGCAGACACAGAATGCCAAAGAGCCTCATTCTGTACTTTGTCTCTCGATAATACTTTAACTTAGTAACCTGTATTCTTGCTCTTGTTGTTACCTATATCTATAGATCTTATAGCCATACTAACTATCTCCTGAATTAAAAAAAAAAGATTGTAAGTTCAATGGGTTTACTGTAGCTTCATTATTTCTGGTAAAGAGGAATAAAGGTGGGTATTGTTGGGTAACCTGTTAGCTGTCAGTGTAAAGATTCACAACATTAGAACGGACTGATGGGTCATCCAATTGACATTAATATATCTGTGAAATATTCATTAGAAATGCTTAATAGTTTGCATTATGTCTGTGACTGGGACCAATCGGAATTGTATTGTTTCATAAAATGCTCCAGAAAGGATAACAAAGCCACTAAGGCATTAATCTATAGAATAATTAATAGTAAGATTAAACGAGAACTTACTAGTTTGAAGTTTGATCTTTATTTTATGAGGAGTCGAGTTGAGGGACTATGTGAATAGAAGCCCGTACAGCCCTTGAAATTGTTTGCACCGACACCTTACTGTGTGGTTTTTTGTGACTAATAAACAAAGCCGACTGTTCCTCTCAGAGGTTGAGTAATCTCAATGTAACGTGATAAATGCGAGACTACACACAAGCGATCATCTGCGGGGTATGCTGAAAACACAATCTTACATCCTGTCTTGCCTCTTCTATTATGTTTAAGCAAATCATAGACATAAAATATAATGGCATCTGCCGACACATGCATTCTATCCAGCCGTAGCTTTTGCAACGTTTGTACACGTTGAGCTGAAACCAACGCCATAAGCATGACCACCTTAATAGTTAATTTGGCTATAGATAGGCTTGTAACCGAGCCCACTGGCGAAGAACTATAAGAACCTCACTCACATTCCAAATCCCGGCATACCTGGGTTTAGGAGGGTTAGAATTGAAAACTCCCTTCATGAATCGTGAGACTAACGATGTGTCCCTACGGTTATGTAATTCTGCATTCATAGGTAAATAAGAAGACAGAGCACTTCTGGCTGAATTGATCGCACTATAACTTAATTTTTTGGTCGAAATAAAAGAGTTGACAAAAACTCCAATACGTCCGTGATCCCTGCAGTGTGGTATACAATATTCTGCTGTAGGCAGAATTGCTCCCACTTCTTTATATAGGTGATATATTGCTGCTGTGTACTATCCCTGCAGGCCGACGTGAGAACATCCACAGTCCGATGAGACAGTCCTCTCCCCAGGTATGGCCTCCTTAAAATCTGCAAATTAACAGATCAATACGATCATATAAAGGATGTTGATCCACAGTGACTGGATTTACCAGTAGATTTTTATTCTTGGGAATAAGCATGTAAGGCTCCCTAGCCATTTGTAATACAACGGGAAACCATGCTTGTGTAGGCCAATCTGGCACTACCAATACCCCTGAAGTGGAGTCCCCCTTGATCTTTTGCAAACATCTGCTGATGAGACAGAATGGAGGAAATACATACACAAACATTCCTCCCCAATGCAGCGAAAATGCATCCACTGCTACTGCCCCAGGATCTGGTTCCCATGAAACATATCTAGGTAACTGATGATTTAATCGAGATGCAAACAAGTCAATATCTGGCAATCCATACTGAACAATCATTTGGTTAAATACATCCTGATTTAACATCCATTCAATGTTGTCATTAAACTGACGTGACCTAGTATCAGCTACCGTGTTGAACCTTCCTGGCAAATAAAGTGCTGAAAGCCAGATATTTTGGTCAATACACCAGCTCCAAATCTGGTTAGCCAGTCTATCACAAGACTGTAACTTAACTCCACCCATGTGGTTTACATATGCCACTGCCGTGGTGTTGTCAATCTGAACCTGCACATGCAGATCCCTCCTTGTAGAACAATAAGCTTTGAGCCCATACCAGGTGCCCAACAACTCTAAATAATTAATCCCTCTTAGTTGAAGAAGCGATGTCTCATCCACATTCCATCTGCCTCCACAACTAGAAGACATATCAGTTGCACCCCAACCCAGTGCACTTGCATCAGTCTGTAATATCAATGACGGTGGTTCCACCAAAACCTTCCTAAAACTTGTTGAAACATTTGCTATCCACCATTGTATGTCAGCAATCGCCCCAGCTGACAACTGCATAGGCCTATCAAAATGGCCCCTTTGTATTCTCAGTGCCTGTTCCTTTGATCTTTGTAATTGTTGATGATGCAGAGGACCATACTGCACAGCTGGAAATGCTGCCACCAACTTCCCAATTAACCTGGCTACTTGTCTAATCGAAGGCCTTTGTTCTCCAACGAGATTAACACAGTCCTCAATTAACTGATTCAATTTATCCCTGGGCAAAGTTACCAACATGTGTTTTGGAATTAATGGTAATTCCCAGATAATCAATAATTTGGACTGGTGATAATTTTAGATTTATCTGGGTGAATCACAAATCCCATTTGTTCAAAAGTGATTTTAACAACTGAAACTGATGATTGAGTTTCAGCATGAGTCTTTCCAACAATCAGAATATCATCTAAGTAGGCCATTACCACATGCCCCTTAGCTCTAAGTAACGCTAACACAGGTTTTTACCAATTTAGTAAATAATCTAGGAGCTGAAGTTAATCCATTCGGCAATGCCCTGAATTGCCACAGCTGAGTCATCCAAATAAATTTCAAATATCTTCTATCATCCTCATGAACAGACACCGAGTAATACCATCCTTTAAATCAATAGTTGCCATATAACACCCTTTGGACACTAGATGTTTGGCCGTGATAAAGGTTTCCATTTTGAAATGCCTATAACAAACAAATTTGTTCAAACTCGATAAATCCAAAATAATTCTACACCCCCCAGTCTTTTTAGATCTGGGAAATATATTTGACACAAATTGTCGACTTTGATAGACAGAAGGCTCAATTACCCCTTTCTTATGTAACGACTGAATCTCTGCTTGAATAAGCACATTTTCTTCATCTGAAAAAATACGTTTACGACTAGGAAAATGTTGATTAGGTAGACTGCCCTTAGAGTAAAATTCAATTTTCACCCCTTCAATACTACTAAGTATGAACAAATCTGATGTCAACTGCTGCCATTGTTTGAGAAACAATTTTAACCTTCCCCCAATTTGAACAGGAACATCAATTAATTCATCGTCTGTTAATGTTTTCCTTACCTGCATCTTTCCTTGCGGACCTTGTTGTCCTCGACCTCTTGTGGAGAAAGGCACCTTCCCCTTCATGCTGGCAGCCTGCCAGTTCCGAAATTGAAGACCTGAACGGCTCGTTCCTTCTCCTGCATCCACATTAGTTCCTTTTCAATACGGAGAAAACCTTTTGCCCTGCTTACCAGCCGGCTTAATGAGGGCCATAGTTTTAACATCTTCATGACATTCTTTGACCCTTTTCGCAAGGTTACCTCCAAACAACAGATTTTGTGGTGGTACACTGGTTGGTTTGCACAAACTTGCCAAATTCGGATAAAGCACTGGCCTAATAGCGGCCCTCCTGATGTTATTGAGTTCAAAAAATGCATTACAAAGGAATACCAGTCCGTCCTGGTGTGCTTCAACCACATTGCTTGGATCAATCACTTTCACCACAGCTGTAATACCTGCTGACAACAGTTTAAGCACTTTTTGGAACTTCATCTCCTGGGCCCTAGCAGGCATACCCATCTGTGACCAAATTTGGTGATTAACCACCGGTACCCTCAGGAGATCACAATTAACAGGAGCTTTATAGTTTTTTGCTGCTTCATCCATAGCTAGCTCCTGTAACTGGTGGGAGAGCATATACTGAATGGCTTCAGCCAATTCCCCATCAATCGCCTCTCCTGCCTCTCTAGGCTCAGCAAACTTCCCAGCAATGTTCGGAATTACCTCCAACCGAACTTCTTTACTGCTCTCCCCCAGCATAGAATCAGTGTCAGCAAACTGCACTGATGGAACATCCTCCTCACAGGCAGGATAGTTCTGCAGCCCTGGAACAGGTGCTGCTAGCACAAGCTCTCCATCAGCCTGGCTTGGGCACCACTTCTCCTCACGGAGCCGGTCCCTGTCGAGCATTGTTTGTAATAAAATTTCGACTTTGGAGAGCCGTGAGCAAACGGACTCTCCTAAGGAGGGTATAACCTCCTGGCCCGACTCATCTACGGGCCTCACAGACTTGCCAGTGGCCTTCCGCCCTACTGGCAAGCCTTCACTGCCCCCCGGCAGTGGGCCCGCAACCACTGGCTGTGTAGCCAGCACCGGACCAGGTGTACCAGACGGGCCTCCTTCCACAACACTCTCCTTTCTACCCCCGGAGCGCCTCGCCGACACCTTCTTCACTTTCTGCAACATTCTCCAAGAACTCCTAACCGTCGCAGAAAATGACCTGTAGTAAAATTTTTAAAACCTTACCTCCGTTTTAAACTTACCGCTCGGAGGAGCGCTGCTGCTCCAACCGCCCGACTGCACCAGCGTCTGACGTCATGACGCACCAACGGCTGTACGGGGCTTCTATTCACGTAGTCACTCATGTGACTCCGAAGTAAAATGTAAGTACATAACCAATCCCCAAACTGCTTATAAAACTCATGTAATGAAAATTGCAATTTGACTTTATTTGGCTATAACAAATGTACGACAAAGAAGAAATTGCAGGTGCCTTGACGGATATATACAGTATGAATCATTGTTAGACCTGGATGAGGTGCCTGATGACTGGAGGATGGGTAATGCTGTGCCTCTATTTGAGATGGGCTGCAAACCTGGGAACTCTAGACCAGTGGGCTTAACATCACTTGAGGACTTGCTTTAAGATGGATAAATGCCCTGGACTTGATGGGATCTGTCCCATGTAATTGAGAGTGGCAAGAGAAGAGATTGAAGGAGCCTAGACAAAATCTTTGCGTCTTCTCCAGCCACAGGTGAGGTCCTGGAGGGCTGGAGAGTAGCTAATGTTTGTTTATTAGAGAAGGGAAGATAATCCATGGAATTATAGACCAGTGAGCCTTGTGAGGCAAGGAAGCTATTGGAGAGGATTCTTCAAGGCCGAATTTACTCGCATTTGGAAGAGAATGGATTAATTAGGAACAGGCAGCATAAATTTGTATGTCTTATTAACTTTGATGAGGATAGATATTGTTTACTTTGGTAAGGCATTCAATAATGTCCCCATGATAAATTGATCTAGAAATCAAGTCAAAGAGTTTATTGTCATGTGTCCCTAACAGGACAATGAAATTCTTTCTTTGCATAGCACAACAGAACAAAGTAGGCATTGACTACAGTTATATACTTAAATACACACATTAATTAATAAATTAATAAAGTGCAAATAACAGATGGAGGGGTATTAATGTTCAGAGTTTTGTCCAAGCCAGGTTTAATAGCCTGATGGCTGTGGGGAAGTAGCTATTCCTGAACCGGGTTGTTACAGTTCTCAGGCTCCTGTACCTTCTATGCGAAGGTAGCAGGGAGATGAGTGTGTGGCCAGGGTGGTGTGGGTCCTTGATGATGCTGCCAGCCTTTTTGAGGCAGCGACTGTGGTAGATCCCCTCGGTGGAAGGAAGGTCAGAGCCGATGATGGACTGGGCAGTGTTTACTACTTTTTGTAGTCTTTTCCTCTCCAGGGCACTCAGGTTGCCGAACCAAGCCACGATGCAACCAGTCGGCAAGCTCTCTACTGTGCACCTGCTGTAGAAGTTAGAGAGAGTCCTCCTTGACAGACCGACTCTCCGTAATCTTCTCAGGAAGTAGAGGCGCTGATGAGCTTTCTTAATAATTGCATCTGTGTTCTCGGACCAGGAAAGATCTTCACAGATGTGCACGCCCAGGAATTTGCAGCTCTTGACCCTTTCAACCATTGACCCGTTGATATAAACAGGACTGTGGGTCCCCATCCTACTCCTTCCAAAGTCCACAATCACTTCCTTGGTTTTGCTGGTGTTGAGGGCCAGGTTATTGTGCTGGCACCATATGGACAGTCGCTCGAGATCTCTTCTGTACTCCCATCAGTGATACGTCCCACTACAGTGAACTTGATGATGGAGTTCGCACTGCGATCGGCTACACAGTCATGAGTATAGAGTGAGTACAGCAGGGGGCTGAGCACGCAGCCTTGAGGTGCTCCCGTGCTGATTGTTATCGAAGATAAAGGTGCTCCCGTGCTGATTGTTATTGTAGAAGATAAAGATACATGGAATTAACAGTGACTTTATTGTATGAATTCAGAACTGGCTTACTGATAGATGATAGAGAGGGTTGTGGTGGCAGGACAATATTTAGAACTGGAGTTCTGTGACTTAGAAAATGCAATCCACAAGGAACTCACATATATCTAATATGATAAAATAACTTTACTGTATACACAGACCTCCAATTTCTTATAACAAAATATTGTTTTTTAGACTTATTTCTGCAAATTGCAGGTATAACACTTCTTTATACATAATTATTTTATTGATATGTTGTTATATTAGTTAACATTCATAGACTTCTTTGACCATCAGCTGTTGTAATGGTCTGGTCAACCTGCAGATAGTCAAATTCATATTTTCATGTCATGGATGCTTTTGTACAACAATAAATTACTGCAGGGTTTCTCAAACCTGGAGATCCCAGCGGGTGCAGCAGTATCCAAAGAGCGAAAGGAGACAGGCAACGCCTTGGGTTGAGACCCCTTCTCAGACTTCAATAAATTGCTGCAACTATGAATCATCACTAGTAGTTCAACATCACACAATATTTATGATACCATAAAGGATCCGTATTAGGCCACCAAAATGCCTCTGGCAGTGTCCCGCTACATTTTCATCAGACACTGCCCTATCAAACAAAATGAGGAACACAAAAATAAATCTTTTCCTCATGTAATTGGGAGAAAAGCATCCACCTTCGCTGTTCTTGGTTTACCCACAAGAAATATTCGAAAGATCGGTGATTTAATCTGTATGCAACCAGATTAATCGTAAGTAATCCATATTAATGACAATATGTTTTCCTCCCAAATTTGTTTGTCTCCGATACCATTGTCTCTTCCTTAGAGATAAACAGGTGGACTAAACTTTAAAATATGCCACATCTGTTTACTCAGATAATCCCATGATTGTTATTTGACTTATCTTGTGACCCACAAGAAACATTTGAAAGATCGGTGATTTAATCTGGATACAACCAGATTAATCGTAAGTAATCCAATTAATGACAATATGTTTTTCTCCCAAATTTGTTGTCTCCGATACCATTGTTAACATATGCCACAGCCGTGGTATTGTTCATCTTGATACGACATGGACACTTCCATAATAAAACAATCGATCTTTAATCCATAACTCCTTATACTTCAACAATTAATACGAATGTTTGGAAAATTTCTTAGGACAAACCATTTATGTTCACCTGGTATTATTGTCCGCAGTCCCAACAAGAGACGTATCAATTATTGTTATAAGAATACATAATATTCTTATCTTTACCCAAACATTCACAGAAGCTGTACATCATCTGTAACACTTGCTTCAGTTTGCAACAGCTGTTAATCTTATAGTTGAAGCAGCTTGTGAACCTTTTATACATTACTTTAATAATGATAACGTATCATTTGATACTTGCATAAGCCTCTTCACAAGGGCATACATATTCTTATAAGCTTCTGTATTCCTTCTTTTGGAACTTTATTTATTCTTTACCTAACCTAATGGAGGGACAAAGCATGTCAACAAAAATTAGACATATTTGCATCATGGAACAATTTTTCCCTCCCTTATGGTGCTTGAATTACTTCTAAATTCAGAATAGTAATTTATGAATATTTTATTAATGCCTAAGCATATGCTTTATGTAATGGGTCAGGTCCTTACCTTCCACCAGGTTTGTAATTGCAGCACTAATTTGCAGCTGACTCTTATACCTTCCAATTTAAATGTAATCGCGATAACCCATGACCATGACCTCATTAGTGCAAGTGCTGATCTTTTATCAGTATAATTGTTCCTTCAGTGTTCTGTTTAACAGCCTTGAACTGATTTGATCCTTTGGACAATGTTTTAACTTGCACAGCTTGACCCACTTTAATTAATTTCAAGCACCTGTAATATTGATTAACACTTTGTTAATCACAACTGTATTTCCATGTTCTAGATGTTTCCATTTTCTTACACTGTGAAAGTGTATATAAAAATGATGTTTTATATGGTTTTATACCATGAAATCTTTACACTGAGGTAATTTTTATAATATACATGTACGTACCCCTTCTTTATTGAAATTACTTTTGAGTGCAAACCTAAAATCAATTTTTAAAGTTTTCTTATACAGGGTGAACCAATCCTTCCTTAGTTATATTAAATTAATAATCATAATACACCTGTAATCCCCCATAATTGGAGACTTCATGAACTTATTTTGTAACCAGATGTTTGCACCTCTTCAACGTACTTCAAGCCTTCTTTTCCCAATTATATAGGTTTGGATAAGGCTATGTTGGATTATACCACTTCTGCCTTTGTTTTTGATCCATTATCAAATCTTTCATTGGATCATAGTTTTTTCCCCCAAGTTTAAAGATCTTTGCCTTTGTTTTGATCCATTATCAAATCTTTCATTGGATCATAGTTTTTCCCCCCCAAAGTTTAAAGATCAGTAGTCTGTTTCTTTTGTAATTAATATCTTTGATTTATCATAAGGCAGGTTTATTCCATAATAATCGGGAGTTTAATATAACCTGATTTGTATTGATCTGCGAACCTATAGTGCAGATTTGGTAAATTATATATATTTCTTCCCATTGAGCTACACAACTGATGGCAATTTATTTTATTTTGAAAGTATTACTTATTTGCACCATTTTGAAATACTTTGAAATTGTATTTCTTATATCTCATATAATTTGAGACATGGATATTATAAACGGATTTACCGTTGACATCTTAATAAAACATAAAAGTTTTATCGTATTCTTGAAGTTGGTGAGATACCATCTAATTAATGCGGGCAGCTAGGTTTTCTTCCATAGCCTCACCACTTCCTTCAGATATAGCAAAATCTTTTGCTATCTCAGGCACATCTGGCCTTCTCTTTTTTATTTGTGGTGTGCATTCATAATCCACATCACCACTTGCAGGGTCTGTCTTTTGCAGCCCTGATCCACTTGGAATTATATCCAAAGAGACTTCCTCCACCCTAAATCCTGGGTCCGGAGTTTCAAATTCCCAATTTGGCACATAGCCATATTCTGTATATTCAAGCCCCTCAGGGTCTTTTTGGGAAACTGTTTGGGTACTGTGACCCTTGTCTCTTTTTTTTTTTTTAAAATATATTTTGGAGTACTTTCTCCATATCGCGAAATTTAATAACTTTTTAAATTACAGCCTTTCTGACTTATTTAAAATTTCCCCCCCCTGCCAAAAGATTGTGGAGCATCTTAACCTCCCTACCGTATTTTTAACGGTACCAGTATCGGAACCGGCCCCGTCTCTCGTCCCGATCGCTGGGTATTCCCCCGGGACGTTCTTTTCCAAACTCTGTTGTTTTAACAGAGTATTTCTGTTCTAATTTAAACTTTTACTTTGTTTTTAAATTCATTTAAAATCCTGGTTCAATACACCAGGCACGGAGTTTTCCAGACTTCCTAAAAAATTTTCAACTGCACTTACCTGCCGATTCCGTACCTACCGCTGTCGAGGAGCTGCCTGTGCAGCTCCTGCTTCTGCCGTCAGCGTCGACGTAATGCCGTTCCAGCGCCAGGCGGGCCTTCTTCACGTAGTCACTCACGTGACTCCGAAGTAAAATAGAGAGAGTACAGAGGAGATTTACTAGAATGTTGCCAGGGTTCCAGCAACTATGTTACAGAGAAAGGTTGAACAAGTTAGGTCTTTATTCTTTGGAGCGCAGAAGGTTAAGGGGGGACTTGATTGAGGTCTTTAAAATGATGAAAGGGATAGACAGAGTTGACGTGGATACGTTTATCCCATTGAGGGTAGGGAAGATTCAAACAAGAGGGCATGACATGAGAATTAAGGGACAGAGGTTTCGGGGTAACGTGAGGGGTAACTTCTTTACTCAGAGGGTGGTGGCTGTGTGGAATGAGCTTCCAGCAGAAGTGGTGGAGGCAGGATCGATTTTAACATTTAAGAGTAAAGTGGATAGGTATATGGACGTGAAGGAAATGGAGGGGTATGCTCTGAGTGCAGGTAGATGGGACTAGGGTAAACAAATGGTCGGCACGGACTGGAAGGGCCGAGAGGGCCTGTTTCCGTGCTGTAATTGTTATATGGTTATATGGTTATTTGCAGATGATACCAAGAATGCCTGGGTCGCAGATTGTGAGGAACGCTGTCAAAGTCTACAGTAGGATATATAGATTAGCTACAGAAATGGGTGGAGGAATGGCAAAAGTGGTTTAATCTGAGCAAGTGTGAGATACATGGAACATAGAATAGTATAGCACAGGAACAGGTCTTTAGTCCAATAATAGTTTTACTGAACATGATGCTGAGTTAAATTGATCCATACATGATCCATATCCCTCTATGCTCTGCACTTCCATGTACCTATCTAAAAGCTTTTATGGACACTATCAAATCTGCCTCCATCACGAACCATAGCGATGCGTTCCAGGCCCCTTCCAGTCTCACACATAATATCTCAAGAAAATATCTCACACATCTCCATTAAACTTTCCATCTCTTATTTATAGTTTAGTGTTGGACATTCTCTCCCTGGGAAATAGGTTCTGACTGTCTACCCCATCTTTGACTCATAATTTTATATAATTATCAAATCTCTCCTCAACCTCTGACATTCCAGAGAAAACAATCAAAGACTCCAGCCTCTGCCTGAACATGGAACACATTTTCGAAGGTCAAATGTAAGGGGAAAATATATAATTAAGGCATGACCCTCAGCAGCATTGATGTACAGGAGGATCTTGTCAGGAGTCTAAGTCCATAACACTATGAATGTAACAACACAAGTAGATAGTGTGGTAAGGTCTTGACCCAAACATTTCAACCTTTTCTCCAGAGATGCTGCCTGATCTGCTGAGTTACTCCAGCATTTGATATCTATCTTCACATGGTTTGATGGATAGATACAAAATGCTGGAGTAACTCAGTGGGTCAAGCAGCATCTTCCTTTCCCTTCCCTGCCACAGAGGGTAGTTGAGGCCAGTTCATTGGCTATATTTAAGAGTGAGTTGGATGTGGCCCTTGTGGCTAAGGGGATCAGAGGGTATGGAGAGAAGGCAGGTACGGGATACTGAGTTGGATGATCAGCCATGATCATATTGAATGGCGGTGCAGGCTCGAAGGGCTGAATGGCCTACTCCTGCACCTAATTTCTATGTTTCTATGTTTCTATGTTTCCCCTTTCCCTTCCCCTTCTCCCACCAACACTACCCTCCCGTCCTTACTCCCCCCCCACCACCCCCGCCCCACTTTCATCCCCTGAAACATGGCTGACCTAAACAGTAGCCTGGACATAGGGCGCAAGTTGAATCAGGAGTTAAAATTGGCATGTAGTAAAAGTAATGCTGTGGTTGTTACGTGAGATTTCAACATGCAGGTAGACTGGGAAAATCAGTTTGGTACTGGACCCAAAGAAAGGGACTTTGTAGAGTGCCTTCATGATGGATTCTTTGAGCAGCTTGTATTGGAGCCTACCAGGGAGAAGGCAATTCTGGATTTAGTGTTATGTAATGAACCGGATTTGATAAAGAACCTCGAGGTTAATGAGCCATTAGGAGGCAGTGACCATAACATGGTCAGGTTTAATCTACAATTGGAGAGGGAGAAGAGTAGATCGGAGGTGTCAGTGTTGCAGTTGAATAAAGGGGACTATGGGGCCATGAGGGAGGAGCTGGCCAAAGTTGACTGGAAAGATACACTAGCAGGGATGACAGTGGAACAACAATGGCAGGTGTTGCTAGGAATAATACAGAAGGTGCAGGATCAGTTCATTCCTAGGAGGAAGAAAGATTCCAATGGAAGAAAGAGACGAGCATGGCTGACAAGGAACTTCAGGGACAGTATAAAAATTAAACCAAAGAAGTGCAACGTAGCAAAGATGAGCGGGAAGCAAGAGGAGTGGGTAATGTTTAAAGAACAACAGAAGATAACCAAAAAGACAATACGGGGAGAAAAGATGAGGTACGAGGGTAAGCTAGCCAAGAATATAAAGCAGGATAGCAGAAGCTTCTTTAGGTATGTGAAGGGGAAAAATTGAGTTAAGACCAAAGAAGGACCCTTGAAAACCGAAAAAGGTGAATTTATTATGGAGAACAAGGAAATGACAGATGGGTTGAAGAGGTACTTTGGAACTGTATTCACTAAGGAGGACACAAACAATTTTCCTGATATAGTAGTGGACAGAGGATCTGGGGTGACAGAGAAACTGAAGGAAATCCACATTAGGTAGGAAATGGTGTTGGATAGACTGATGGGACTGAAACATAGAAACATAGAAAATAGGTGCAGGAGTAGGCCATTCGGCCCTTCGAGCCTGCAATGCCATTTAATATGAGTGTTAATGGCGGAGTAGCAAGATGGATTCAACAGTGGCTGAATGGGAGATGTCAGAGAGTAATGGTGGATGGCTGTTTGTCAGGTTGGAAGACGGTGACCAGCGGGGTGCCTCTGTTGTCGTTGTATGTGTTGGGTCCACTGTTGTTTGTCATGTACATCAATGATCTGGATGATGGGGTGGAAAATTGGATAAGTAAGTATGCAGATGATACTAAGATAGGTGGTGTTGTGGATAATGAAGTAGATTTTCAAAGTCTACAGAGAGATTTGGGCCATATGGAAAAGTTGGCTGAAAGATGGCAGATGGAGTTTAATGCTGATAAGTGTGAAGTGCTACATCTTGGCAGGACAAATCAAAATAGGACGTACATGGTAAATGGTAGGGAATTGAGGAATGTTGTGGAACAGAGAGATCTAGGAATAACTGTGCATAGTTCCCTGAAGGTGGAATCGCATGTAGATGGGGTGGTAAAGAAAGCCTTTGGTGTGCTGGCCTTTATAAATCAGAGCATTGAATATAGGAGTAGGGAAGTAATGTTAAAATTGTACAAGGCATTGGAGAGACTAATTCTGGAGTATGGTGTACAATTTTGGTCACCTAATTATAGGAAGGATGTCAACAAAATAGAGAGAGTACAGAGGAGATTTACTAGAATGTTGTGTTAACGAAGAAACTGCAGATGCTGGAGAATCGAGGGTTACACAAAATGCTGGCGAAACTCAGCGGATGCAGCAGCATCTAAGGAGCGAAGGAGATAGGCGACGTTTTGGGTCGAGACCCTTCTTCCTAGAATGTTTTACTAGAATGTTGCCAGGGTTCCAACAACTATGTTACAGAGAAAGATTGAACAAGTTAGGTCTTTATTCTTTGGAGCGCAGAAGGTTAAGGGGGGACTTGATTGAGGTCTTTAAAATGATGAAAGGGATAGACAGAGTTGACATGGATAAGCTTTTCCCATTAAGGGTAGGGAAGATTCAAACAAGAGGGCATGACATGCGAATTAAGGGACGGAAGTTTAGGGGTAACGTGAGGGGGAACTTCTTTACTCGAGGTGATGGCTGTGTGGAATGAGCTTCCAGCAGAAGTGGTGGAGACAGGATCGATTTTAACATTTAAAAGTAAAGTGGATAGGTATATGATCGGGAAGGGAATGGAGGGGTATAGTCTGAGTGCAGGTAGATGGGACTAGGAGAAAACAAATGGTCGGCACGGACTGGAAGGGCCGATAGGGCCTGTTTCCGTGCTGTAATTGTTATATGGTTATATGATCATGGCAGATCATCCAACTCAGTATCCCGTACCTGCCTTCCCTCCATACCCCCTGATCCCTCTAGCCACAAGGGCCACATCTAACTCCCTCTTAAATATAGCCAATGAACTGGCCTCAACTACCTTCTGTGGCAGAGAATTCCAGAGACTCACCACTCTCACCACTGTGAAAAATGTTTTTCTCATCTCGGTCCTAAAAGATTTCCCTCTTATCCTTAAACTGTGACCCCTTGTTTCTGAAGGCTGATAAATCCACAGGGCCTGATGGTCTGCATCCCAGGGTACTTGAGGAAGTGGCTCTAGAAATCATGCATGCATTGTTGATAATTTTCCAATGTTCTATAGACTCAGGATCAGCTCCTGTGGATTGGAGGAGCTGATGTTATCCCACTTTTTAAGAAAGGCGGGAGAGAGAAAATGGGGAAGAAAACATGGAAGTTATAGACCAGTTAGCCTGACATCGGTGGTGGGAAAAATGCTGGAGTCAATTATAAAAGATGAGATAGCCGCACATTTGGATAGCAGTAACAGGATTGGTCTGAGGATTTATGAAGAGGAAATCATGCTTGACAAATCTTCTGGAATTTTTTGAAGATGTAACTAGGAAAATGGACAAGGGAGAGCCAGTAGATGTAGTGTACCTGGACTTTCAGAAAGCATTTGATAAGGTCCTACATAGGAGATTAGTGGGCAAAATTAGGGCACATGGTATTGGGGGTAGAGTGCTGAGATGGATAGAGAAGTGGTTGGCAGACAGGAAACAAAGCATAGGGATTAACGGGACCCTTTCAGAATGGCAGGCAGTGACTAGTGGGGTACCGCAAGGTTCGGTGCTGGGATCGCAGCTATTTACAATATACATCAATGATTTGGATGAAGGGATTCAAAGTAACATGAGCAAATTTGCAAATGACACAAAGCTGGGTGGCACTGTGAACTGTGAGGAGGATGCTGTGAGAATGCAGGGTGACTTGGACAGGTTGGGGGAGTGGGAAGATGCATGGCAGATGAAGTTTAATGCATATCAATGTGAGGTTAATCACTTTGGTAGCAAGAACAGGAAGGCAGATTACTATCCAAATGGCGTCAAGTTGGCAAAAGGGGTACAACGGTATCTGGGGGTCCTTGTACATCAGCCTACTAAGTAAGCAGTTACAGCAGTGGAGAAAGCAAATGGCGTGTTGGCCTTTATAACAAGAGGAATCGAATATAGTAGCAAATAGGTCCTTCTGCAGTTGTACTAAGCCCTAGTGAGACCACACCTGGAGTATTGTGTGTAGCTTTGGTCCCATAATTTGAGGAAGGACATTCTTGCTATTGAGGGAGTGCAGCGTAGGTTTACAAGGTTAATTCCCGAGATAGCGGGACTGTCATATGCTGAGAGAATGGAGCAGCTGGACTTGTACACTCTGGAGTTTAGAAGGATGAGAGGATATCTCATTGAAACATATGCTTGTTAATGGCTTGGCCACGCTAGAGGCAGGAAACATGTTCCCGATGTTGTGGGAGTCCAGAACTAGGGGCCACAGTTTAAGAATAAGGAGTAAGCCATTTAGAACGGAGATGAGGAAACTCTTTTTCTCACAGAGAGTGGTGAGTCTGGAATTCTCTGAGGGCGGTGGAGGTTCTCTGGATGCTTTCAAGAGTGAGCTAGATAGGGCACTTAAAAATAGCGGAGTCAGGGGATATGGGGGAGGGGGATGGGGAGGTGGAGAGAGATTGGAGGGGGAGAGGAGTGGGGGACAGTGGAGGGGCAGAGAGTGGAGAGGGAGAGAGAGTACGGGGAGGGAGAGAAGGGGGAGATGGAGAAGGGGAGCGAGAGAAGGGGGAGTGGGGGAAAGGCAGGGGGTGGAAGGGAGGGAGGGAGGGGGAGAGAGAGAGATTAGAGGGAAGAGATAGAATAGAGGGGAGAGAGAGATTAGAGGGGAGAGAGAGAGAGAGTAGAGAGGAGAGTAGAGGGGGTGGGGAGGGGAGAGAGAGGAGGGGATGAGTGATGTGAGGGAGGGGAAGGGGAGATTTGGAGGGGAGAGAAGAGGAGGGGAGAGTTGGAGGGTGAGAGAAAAGGAAGGGGAGGTGGAGGGGGAGAGAAGGGGAGAGGTGGAATGGGGAGGAGGGGAGGGGGGAGAGTGGAGGGAGGAGAATAAGAGGGGAAGTGGAAGTGGGTAGGGGAGATGGGGGCAGAGTGGGGGAGGTTGAGGGAGATAGGAGGGAGGAGAGAGGGTGGTAGAGGTGGGGGAGAGAGGGGGGAGGTGGAAAAAGTTTGGAGAGGAGAAGGGGGGAGTGGAGGGGGAGATAGAAGAAGGGGAGAGAAGAGGGCGGGAGAGAGGAGGGGAGAAAGATGAGGAGGAGAGAGATGGTGGGAAAGAGAAGGGGAGAGAAAAGGGGAAGAGGGGGAAAGGCAGGGGATGGGAGGAGGGGGAAGAGAGAGTAGGGGGAGAGAGTAGAGGGGAGAGGGGGAGGGAGAGGGGGGAGAGAGGAGGTGGTGAGTGAGGGGGAGGGAGGAGAGGGAGGGAGAGAGAAGAGGGGGAGTTGGGGGGTAGAAAAGAGGAGGGTGGTGGAGGGGGGAGAAGAGGATGGGGAGAAGAGGTGGAGGGGGAGAGAAGAGGAAGGGGAGAAGTGGAAAGGGGAGAAGAGGAGGGGATGGAGGAGAGAGGGTGAGGATAGGAGGGGTAGAGGGGGAGTGGAGGGGGGTGGATAGGCAGGGGTAGATAGGGAGGGGGAAGGACAACTTGTTCTATTTGATCTTGATTGTGCACGCCTGACCACGTGAAGGTTCCAGTCTCCCACCCTCTCCCATTGTGATGGCATATCATAGGTAAATGAGATCCATTGTGATTGGACATATGTGAGATAGCGCTGTGACTCATGCAGCAGCTTGATTTTAATTTTTTTTAAATGTTTTTTAATAAAAAAAGCAGGGAAATTAATAACCAAATGTTCTAATTTTCTAAACAAAATGTGGAGGAGGAAAAACTCTATAGGAATATGTAAAAATGCCTCAGTTACGGCAATGGGTGGAGTAGTAAATTCACAAACAGCTTAAACGAATTTTCGCGAAATGGAACCCGTTACAAACCAACAAACCAACGACAGTTTTAATAGTTACTAGACTATTGCAGAGTGGAGTGGGCGGGCGTGATCCCGAGTGAGCCTCCGGGCCACCAGCGAAGGACGGCGAAAAGCAGCGGGGGGCACCATCTGATCTGTGGCTTCCACCAGCGTGACAGAGCCAGGCCGGGAGGAATGCAGGAGAGCCAGGCGGCAGCAGCCGTTATCGTCGCATGGGGCACGCAATGAGAAGGTGGCCAGCGAAAGGTGAAAAAATTACTGAGTGGGGGGGGGGGGCGGGATTGAAAGTGCGGACAGTGTCCGGCCTTTACCCTGCCCACCCGTTGCCTTATCTCTACTCCCGATCTTCAGAGCATTTTGAGAGTGGGTGGGGGGGGGGGGGCATGCGATCACAGCGTCTGCTTGAATGGAGAGCAGGTGGCGGTGCCGCGAGCGCAAGGGCATTGTACGTTTTGTGAAGGATTTTATTCAAAATATGTACAGAAAAATGATTCTGGGACTTCCGGTGGCGCTATGGAGTCTTAAAGCATAGCGCCAGCCAGCTCCGTAAAAATTCGGGAAAAACGGGGACTTAAAAAGACTTACCGGCTGCCTGCTTCACACTGCTTGCCGTTTTAATATCGACGGTACCGAGTGACGTCATCAGCCCTGCGACAAACCATGACGGCACGGAGCCCTACCGACAAGACAAAAGCTCGAAAAACCCGGGCGAGAGCGGGAGAAGGCCTGGGAGAAGCCTCGGGACTCAAGTAGGGCCAGCTCCCTGGAAGATGTCTCCAGGAAAGCAGGCACAGAAGGTGAGGATTTGAGAGCTTTAATTACTCACCAGATGGCTGATTTAAAGCGAGAGTTCAAGGCAGAAAGAAATGAAAGATATAAAGCAAGAAATGAAAGAAATAAAGGGGAAATAAAGGAAGAAATTTGTCAAATTAACAATCAGATGGGACTTGATGAAAAATCAATGGAATGAATTTCAAAAAGATACAAAGTCAAAAATTGATAATAAAGTTTAACAAAGAAATCAGAAAAATTGAAGAATGAATTTATTGATATGATCAATAATATGGAACTAAAATGGGAGGTTAAACTTGAAAAAGTTAAAAAAGACTTTCAAAATAAGAATTGAACCTATTGCAAATGTGGTGGAAACAACGGCATGATGGCATGAAAAACCTGAAAAGATAGCGGAGGCTAGTACTGTGTCTACAGCAAAGCTGATAACAGAACAAGAACGTCTACTGGAGTTGTTATCTAAAGTAACAGAAAGAAATCACTCAGCTAGAAGGCTAATCAGAGAAGACAGAACTTGAGGATCGCAGGGATTCCAGAAGGTCTAGAGAAACATCGAAGACACGCGAATTCACTGCTAACTCTACTTCAAGCTGTTTTATCTTTGGATGATAAGCCTGTATTAGCTCGGTGCACATCGAGTCGGCAGACGACAGACCAGTACAAATGCCCCCCCCAAGACAAATGATTGATAAAGTAACAATATGATTTTTATCCTGGAGGATATTATGCGGAGAGCTTCGGAAAAAAGAATCTGACACTTCAAGGACAAAGAATCAGTATCTATCGAGACTATCCCCCAGAGGTTGCCAGAAAACGAAAAGCGTTTAATGAAGCCAAAAGCCTTATGATGGGTGTAGAAAACTTGAGATACGGTTTGAATTACCCAGCCATCCTAAGAGTTACTTATAACAACGTGGAACATTTCTTCAAGACCCCAGCAGAAGCAATGGAATTATTGCAAAGCAGTTTGACACGTTGAAAACTATCTAACAAGCAAACATACTGTCTTTTACTATTTTTTAAAGTCCTAGTACGGTCTCTTAACATTCTGTGAGACTCATACGATAATATGGAATTAAAGGAGAACTAGAAGGAACGGACAATGTCGTATGGAACGAAGCTTTTTTCTGGATTGGAAGATGCTTGCTGAACATTGACAATTAGTCATAATATATAACTAACACAAACAAATAACACACATACTAAAATCATAACGCGGTTTCATTATCACTATGATTATTATAACCAAGATTGTTCACTATTGCTAATTAATATTTTACTAATAATTAATATCTTATGTCTTGATAAATTTGGAGATACCCTCCCCCTGATTTTTTTTATTTTTTCTTCTTTAATAATGATTTTTATTTTTTGTACTTTAAAAACTCTTTATCTCCTGTTTTATAGTTAGATTTTTAAATTAAATTTAGAATATACATATTTTATATGATGAATCAATATCACTTTTTTCATTTCTTTAATATTATATCCCCAGTTAGAAATTAATATTATGAATAATAATATTCCTTAAATCTAGGAGCTGGCCAAATTAATAACATCAATGCCGGCAAGCCTTTAATGGATAGCAATGTAGTATGGCATTACACAAACTACAAATAATTTTTCATTTGTAGTTTTTTCATTCTTTATACACTCTATTAATCTTCTTTATCTACTCTTTACTATCCTTTTATGCTTATTGTATCTTTTCAGTTTGAATGGAGCTACACACTGGAACAATGGAGATATATTCGTGAAGTACATAAAAGAGATTTTAAAATTCATCTATTCGGTGTTCGGGTGTAAGGTTAGGTCTACTGCACGGGACCCTTGGACACTATTGTTGTAGATTCCCACAAATTTAACAAAATGCAGGACTTAAAAAGAAATACGGGAATGAGGGATTAACCTTTTGCAGTTGGAATGTTAAAGGTGAGATCAATGAACCAATAAAAGAGGAAAAAATATTGACACACTTAAAGGCAATTAAAGCTGATGTAATTTATATTCAAGAAACTCACCTAAAGAAAGACGGCTGAAAATAGGCTGAAAGCTAAATTGGATAGACCAAATATATCACTCCTCCTTTACGCATAAATCAAGAGGCGTAGCAATATTATTTCGTAAAGGTACTTTATATTTAAGCATACATCTACTATATCTGATAAATAAAGATGGCAGATATATTATTGTGATAGGAGAAATAAACAGGAAAAAATGATTTTCGTTAATATTTATGGACCAAATTTTGACAGTCCAATTTTATTTTTTAAGAAAGTACTCAAAATATTCCGGGGAATATTAACACATTATAATTTTGATAATTGGAGGAGATTTTAATTGTACATTAGACCCTTATTTAGATAGATCTTCAAAACAAAGAAAAAATTAAATCACATACTAGTGATTTATTAAATTGCATATATCCAAACGACTAACATTAAAGATGTTTGGAGAACAGAAAAATCCTACTGGTCGAAGAATATTCCTTTTACTCGCCAGTACATAAAACTTATTCAAAGAATAGATTACTTTCTGGTAGATTAAAAAACGCAAAGCTTATTTCACTTAACTTACGAATCTAAATATCATAATATTATAATTTCAGATCATGCGCCTATTAACATTTTAAAAATTAAAATAAATGGTTAAAACAGAAAAATTAGGATAATGGAACTTAACCCACAAAATTTTAAAAAATAAAGCCACTCGGAATATTTATAACTCAGATTAAGATGTTTTTTTGAAATTAAATGATCAACCAGAACATATTTCGCTCTTTATATATGGGAAAAATTTTTTAAAGCATATTTCGAGGAATTATGATTTCCTTCCACAAGCATTCCATAATAAAAAGATTCGGAAGGAACAACTGGACTTAGAAAGGGAGATTAAAACAATTGATATACAGAATGCAACAAAATCAGATATAATAATACATAATAAATTGTAGCATTGAAAGTATAAATTAAACAAACTATACATGATCAAGTTTTAAAAGTATTACAACATTACTAAACAATGCTGTTTGAATTTGGAGACAAACCCCAAAAAAAATTATTGGCTCGACAATTAAGGAGAAATTGAAGCTGAAAAAATTATACATAGGATTAAATCACAAAACGGTGAATTATTAATTCAAAACCCAAGATATTAATGAAAGATTTAAGCAATATTATAAAAATCTGTATACTGCTAAAGCGGGACAGTAAAATAAAAACAGAAATAGATGCCTTTTTTAAATATAATGTAACTTAAAAGGAATTAGATTACAAATAGAGGAACTAAATTAAATGCGATATTTCAATAAAGAAACAAGAATCTATTAAATCATTTAAAAAAATGGTAAAACTCCAGGACCGGATGTATACGGTTCGAGAATTTTATAAAATTTATTCTTGATTCAAATGGTCCCATATTTCAAAATCGTATATTGAAAAACAGATATATACACAAGGAAATTGACCAGATACATTGAAGCGAAAATCTAATTATAAACACTTATACCCAAATAAATAAAGATTTGGATGACCAGGATCATATAGAGCAATTGCTTTATTAAATGCGGATCAAAAAATTTTAACAAAAGTTACTAGCACAAAGTTAAGCAAGTTGTTATCACGAATTAATCATCCTGATCAAACTGGATTTAGAACTAATGTATATTTCTTCATATAATCTTAAGGACGGTTATTTATATCTATATATTCGAAAAGAAGTGATGAAAAAGATTAGTAGTTATCTCGCTGATGCAGAAAAAGGCTTTTGACCAGGTGGAATGGCCTTATTTATTTTCCGAGTTGGATGAGCTTTTTATGCTTGGTGATAAGTTTACTACTTGGATCAAATTTTTTTATGCAAAACCCCAACAGCTAGTATTAACAACAAAAACATTATGTTATCAACTAAAATTTAGTTTTCTCGAGTTGTAGACAAGGCTGTCATTTACACCTTTACTAGTTTGCGTGTAGCTATCGATACCTCTGGACCAAAAGGGTAAGATTTGCACCGGAACTTATGGATTGTGATACTAAAGATACTAAGAATAAAATCGTGTTATATGCGGGTAGATGTGGTATTTTCTTTATTTCATAACCGGAAATAAGTATCCGTAAATTTGTTTAAAACTAATATACGGAATTTGGTTTTAAGTTCAGGTACAGTATGTATTTGGATAAAAGTGAACATGCCAATAACCATGAAGAACTTACAGATATTACAACAATTTCCTTTTAAGATAACAAATGAATATTAATATCTTGGTATTTTTGTTTCATAAAAGATTTGACTCTCTATTTAAGTTAATTTTCCCGTTTTAGTTACTGAAAAATTTAAATAAAAATATGTTTATGACTGGGTATAGTTTACCTATTTAAATGTTAGGGAAAATAATCGAATAAAAAATGATTTTCTCCCACATTATTATATTTATTTTAATCAATCACGATATATCTCTCTAAAATGTTTTTAAAAAAAGTAGACTACTATAGTTCTAACTAACTTTATCAGGAGTATATGGAACCATGAATAAATAAAATACACTTATGTAATAGCTTAATAATAAAAACGGGGGTTTAGCATTATCAAATTCTTTTGTTTTATTACTTGCGGCTGTTAATATTAAAATATGAACTTCTGGTTAGAAGAAACAGAATAATAAACCTATAACTGGGTAAAAAAAATTGGAGAAGAGAGACTGTTTCTCTTTGAAATTGATATATATTTGCTAATATTATTGTACTAAGAAAATTTATTAGTGAAAACTCGATAATAGAAGTGGAATACGTATTTGGAAACAAATTAAAGAAACATAAAACTAAAAGTATTATACCGCTAGGTCTTACTATTGCAACAATTTTACGTTTTAAACCCTCAAAGATGGATAAGGCTTTTATACAATGGAAAATTAAAAGGAATTTTAATTATAGGGGATTTTATAAGGAAATGTTTTTTCTTTCATTTCAAGAATTACAACAACATTACGGGCTTTAATAATAATGAATATTTCAGATACTTACAAATTAGAAAAACTTAATCTCTGCAAATACACATGAATTCAGAAATAGTAAGAGTGAAATTTAGTGAAATTTTTTAAGATGAATGCTTGAATAAACATCCAATTACAGAAAAAATGATATAATATACTTTACATATTTTGTTGGAAAGTGATTTTCCATCATCGGAAATACACTGACAGCGTTGGGATAAATGAATTAGGTCAAATAATAAGCAGAAAGTATGGGAAGAAGCTTACAAAACAACTTCATTATGCTCGGTAAAATGCTAAATCATGCTCTTATACAGTTTAAATGTTTTTCAGAGATTAATTACTCTAAATCTGACATAATATAATTTCAAATTATGGCCTTTATGTTGTTAAATGTCAAATATTAGAAGCTAATTTGTCACATTCATTTACTAATTGTACGAAGATTGTTGAATATTGGAAAGAAATATTTAAGATTATCTGGAATGTTGTTAATATTTACTATGATTCCTGATCCAAAGTTAATAATACTTGGAATACCAGAAAGGAACAAATAATTACAAGGAATCAAAGAACTTTATCGACTATTTTCTAATAATTGGGAAAAAATTAATACTAAAATTTGGGAAAGGCCCTTGCTTACAACAATTAAATTGTGGAATACAGAAATGGTCGGAGACACTTCACTTTGAGAGATGGAGACTTGTCCTTATGGTAGGTTTTAGATCTCTTCTAAGGATTTGGTCTCCATACATAATATTTACAGGGTCATAATGTTCGGCAGCGGGGACTGACTGAGGCCTGAATTCTGAATGGTATGAAGAAATACATTATAGATAAATCAAGAATGTATCTCCAGAATGGATAATTTAGTTATATTTTAATTCCATACAAATTGTCACATTTGCTTTCTCTATTTTCTACTTTCTATCTCTATCTTTCTATCTTTAAGTAGGGAAAAAAGAATGTTATAGAAAGACATATTACGTAAATTATTAATATTACGTATGAATTACACCTATTATTAGTTTGTATTGGAAAATATTACTAGATGTCTTATAATTTGTAATAATTAAGAAATTGTGCATTGTCAACTATTAATAATTTTGAAATATAAGTTCTAAGATAATAATCAAACACTCTTAATTTTATGTAAAAATCTTGAATATATAGAAGTTTGGTTAAGATTGGGTATTATGTAGTTATATTAGTGGAGAATTTGTATTTCGGGTCAGATCTAGATAGAAGAAATATGTTTTTGTGGTATGAGAAAGTGTTTGAGGTATATTGCTTATTTTTTAGGAAAATATACTACAGATACGCATCTTCCCATATATACAAAATAAAATAGAACAGGAAATGTATAATGGGATAAACATTAAAATTAACTCAAACAGTATCAATTGATAATCATATAATATAATTTTGTATATTATTATTATTTTCATCTGTGCGTATAAAAGTGTACTCTGTATATATTGGTTCTATAATAAAAAGAAATT
>JAVHYY010000464.1:0-63234 GCA_035221665.1 Okamejei kenojei | reverse complement strand
TTGTGCCCCCCCCCCCCCCCCCCCCCCCCCCCCCCCCCCCCCCCCGAAAGAGATAGTATTTACAACGAATTATTTGGTCTCCAATCTGAGACAGGAATTTATTAGCTCTCTTTCTCTCAAGAAACAGGCTTATGAGGCCAGAAATCTCACAGGTACAGGGGTTGAAAGCCTAAAAAGTTTAGGCCGGGAAGGAATGAGCTTTACTGATCTCCCTACCCCTACTCGACACATCTCCTGCCTCTCTGTCTCTCTCTCACTCTCTCTCGCTCTCTCTCTCGCTCTCTTTTTTTGGATGGCCCTTCGCCCATACAAGTCTGTACTAGCCCCAGCTACCACCTCCATCTTCATGTGTGTCCATCCTGATGTCCATGTAATTTTTCACCAATTTCTTGCGAGCGCTGTGTGTGGTGCTGTGAGTGTCCAATTTTTAAAAAAATTGTGTTTTTGGGTTAGTTAAATCAATGTGACTATTCTATATTAGCAGAACAGTGAAAATCTGGATTTGAATTACCCAAAAAGGCAATTTTCTTTATAGTGGCTGCCCCGCTATCCCTCCGGGGCTCATCCGGCCTCAGTGTGCGACGAGAATATTTTCATAAGGCAAGTGTGCTGTGCTGATTGGAAGAATTGTCTTTTATTTTCATTGCAGAAAATTGTAATCACTTTAATAACAAGAAGCAAGCAAAAAAACTTTGTTTAAAATGTACAAATTAATGTTTCCACCCTTGCCAGTATGCTCTGCTGGCCCTCGGGGCCACAGGCCTCAAGCAAATAGGACATTTCACAGCATTTCTTTGCATTGGTGTTGCTTTCTGCAGACCACGTGACTGTCTGGCTGGTGGCTGGGATGAATACACATTTCTCTCCTTGGCGAAAATCTAGGGAAAAAAAAAAGTAAAAAAACGTTGTCAATAATGATTTGCACATATTCCCACAAGTGCATTGCAACCTTTGAGCATAGTATGTGAGAAATGATGCAAAAAAATCTCTTGTTTTTCCCCTTTAAAACTGCAGGCTTTTGGCTTAGCTCCCTCTCTCGCTCTTGTGTGTTTTCACATTAAATGGTTTAAAATGACAAATTATTTTTCCACCTTGCCAATGTTCTTCTGTGGATCTCGGGCCACTGTCGCAAGCAGAATTTTGTTCGATCATTTCTCAGTATTTCTTTGCATTGTGTGTTGCTTTCCCCAAGTCCATGAGCTGGCTGCCGAGTGGCCTGCTCCTGCACCTAATTTCTATGTTTATATGTTTCTAACATCCAAACACTGTTTAGGAACCTGTAAATAAACACCAGAGATTGTTGGAGATTGAAAAAAAAAATAATTAAGAAAGAAGTCATTTAGTAGAGAGAAACACCACTCACTATTTAATTTTTAACCAGTGAGTGCAAAATAATTTTAAAATAATTTAAAAATGGATGCCTTTTGGTCAAGCTGGGCTCCCTCAATAGCGAGAATGTCCTTCCTCAGATTAGGAGACCAAAACGGCACATAATACTCCAGGTGTGGTCTCACCACGGCCCTGTACAATTGCAGAAGGACCTCTTTGCTCTTGTACTCAACTCCTCATGTTATTCCCGGCCTAGCTAGCTCTAAGGCTTTTTCTTTTTATTTTAAGGCTCTAAGGCTTTTGTCTTTGTTTCTATCAACAGGCTTTTGAATCTCTCTCTCTCTCTCTCTCTCTCTCTCTCTCTCTCTCTGGTTGGAGATTGAAATATATTTTAATTAATAAAGATCAGTCATTTAGTAGAGAGAAACATCCACTCACTATTTTATTTTTGAATCAGTGAGTAAAAAGTAGAAACAATAATTTTAAAATGGATGCTTTTTGGTCAAGCTGGGCTCCCTCCCTCAATAGCAAGAATGTCCTCCCTCAAATTAAGGGATCAAAACTGCACACAGGACTCCAGGTGTGGTCTCACCAGGGCCCTGTACAACTGCAGAAGGACCTCTCTCTCTCTTTCTCTCTCAAGAAACAGGCTTTTGAGGCGAAAAGGTGGGCTCAAAGCCTTAGAACTAGGCCGGGAATGAGACGTTCTCTCCCGTCCCCGTCTTTACACCGCTCCTGCACTCTCTCTCTCTCTCTCTCTCTCTCTCTCTCTCTCTCTTCTCTCTCTCTCTCTCTCTCTCTCTCTCTCTCTCTCTCTGTCTGTCTTTCTGTCTGTCTGTCTGTCTGTCTGTCTGTCTGTCTGTCTGTCTGTCTGTCTGTCTGTCTCTCTAGTCTCAAGAAGAAACAGGCTTTTTTGGCCAGAAATTACTGAACGGGTTATGCCAAAAAGCTTGAAAAGCTAGGCAGGAATGAGACTTTCTCTCCCTGTCCCTGCCCCCTCTTTTACATCTCTCTCTGCCACACTCTCTTCCTCTCTCTGCCCCCCCTCCATCTCCTGCCCAGCCCCTCTCTCTCTCTCTCTCCTTCTTCTTCATCCCTTCTTCTTTCTCCCCTCCCTTCTCCTCTCTCACTCTATCTCTCCTTGTCTCTCTCCCATCTCTCTCTCTCTCCTCTCTCTAACCACTCTCTCTTATGTCTCTCTCTCTCTCTGACTCTCTCTCTCTCCCTCTCCCTCTACGTCTCTCTCTCTCTCTATTGGACGTCTCTCGGCTCTCTCTATGTCCTCTCTCTCTCTCTCCCTCTCTCTCTCTCTATCTATGTCTCTCTCTCTCATCTCTCTTTCAATGTTCTCCCTCTCTCCCTCTCCTCTCTCTATTCTCTCTCTCTATCTAAGACTCTCTCTATCCTCTTGTCTCTCTTCCCTCTCTCTTCTCTCTCCCTCCTCTCTCTCTTCTTCTCTAGTCTCTCTTCTCCCCCTCTCACTCTCTCTCCTCTTTCTATCTATGTTCTCTCTCCCCTCTCTCTCTCTCTTTCTGTCTCTTTCCCTCTCTCTCTCTCTCTCTCTCTGCTCTCCTCTCTCCTTCATCTCTCCTCTCCTCTCTCTCTCTCTCTCACATCTCCTCCCCCTCTCTTCTCTCTCTCTCTCTATGGTTGTCTCTCCCCTCTCTCTCTATGTCTCTCTCTCTCTATGTTCTCTTCTCTCCCTCTCTCTGTTCTCTCTCTCTCCTCTCTATCTCTCTCCCCACACTCTCTCTCTTCCTCTCCCTCTCCTCTCTTCTTCTCACTCTCCTCCCCCTCTCTCTCACACTCCTCTCTCTTTCTTCGCCTCTCTCTCTCTCTCTTTATGTCTCTCTCAACCACACCTCTCTCTCTCCTCTCTCTCTTCTCTCTCTCCCCTCTCACTCCTCTCTCTCTCCTCTCTCTCCTCTCTCTCTCCTTCCTCTCTTCTCTCTCGTCGACCTCTCTCTTCACTCTCTCTCTCTCTCTTCCCTTCTCCTCTCTCTTTCGCTCTCTCTCTCTTCTCTCCTTCCCTTCTCTTCTCTCGCTCTCTCTCTCCCTTCTCTCTCTCTCCCCCCCCCCCCTCTCTCACCCTTCTTCAGTCTACAATGTTGCCTGGGTTCCAGCAACAAAGTTACAGAGAAAGGTTGAACAAGGTAGGTTAGGGTCAGAAGGTTAAGGGGGGACTTGATTGAGGTCTTTAAAATGATGAACGGGATGGATAGACAGAGTTGACGTGGATAAGCTTTTCCCATTGAGGGTAGGGAAGATTCAAACTAGAGGGCATGACAGGAGAATTAAGGGACAGGAGTTTCGGGGTAACATGAGGGGGAACCTCTTTACTCAGAGGGTGGTGGCTGTGTGGAATGAGCTTCCAGCAGAAGAGGTGGAGGCAGGATCGGTTTTAACATTTAAAATTAAAGTGGATAGGTATATGGACGTGAACGGGATGGAGGGGTACGGTCTGAGTGCAGGTAGATGGCTTTACAGGGAGCTGGGAACTGGCTTTGCAGGGTGCTGGACACTGGATTTTTGGCCCCAAAGAGGATTTTAGATGGCCATTCGGCCCCAGCAGGTCTGTACTACCCCCTAGCCACTGGCTGGACACTGGATTCCGGGGAAGGACACTGGCTATTCAGGGAGCTGAACACTGACTTTACAGGGTGCTGGACACTGGATTTTTGCCCCCAAAGAGGTTTTTAGATGGCCATTCGGCCCCAGCAGGCCTGTACTATCCCCTAGCCACTGGCTGGACACTGGCAATTGAGGGGGAAGGACACTGGCGTTGCTCAGTGATGGACAGTAGCTATTCAGAGAGCTGAACACTGGCTTTTCAGGGAGCAGGACGCTGTATTTTTGGCCCCAAAGAGGTTTTTAGATGGCCACTCGGCCCCAGCAGGGCTGTACTATCCCCTAGCCACTGGCTGGACACTGGAATTTGAGGGGGAAGGACACTGGCATTGCTCGGTACTGGACACTAGCTGTTCAGGGAGCTGGGAACTGTCTTTACAGGGTGCAGGGCACTGTATTTTTGGCCCTAAAGAGGTTTTTAGATGGCCACTCGGCCCCAGCAGGTCTGCACTAGCCCCTAGCCACTGGCTGGACACTGGAATTTGATGAGGAAGGACACTGGCATTGCTTGGTGCTGGACACTAGCTGTTCAGGGAGCTGGACACTGGCTTGTTAGGGTGCAGGACACTATTTTTGGCCCCAAAGAGGTTTTTAGATGGCCACTCGGCCCCTGCAGGTCTGTACTAGCCCCTAGCCACTGGCTGGACACTGGAATTTGAGGGGGAAGGACACTGGCATTGCTTGGTGCTAGACACTAGCTGTTCAGGGAGCTGGACACTGGCTTTACAGAGTGCTGGACACTGTATTTTTGGCCCCAAAGAGGTTTTTAGATGGCCACTCGGCCCCAGCAGGTCTGTACTAGCCCCTAGCAACTGGCTGGACACTGGAATTTGAGGGGGAAGGACACTGGCATTGCTTGGTGCTGGACACTAGCTGTTCAGGGAGCTGGGAACTGGCTTTACAGGGTGCTGGACACTGGATTTGGGGCTCATGTTGTCGACCTCCTCGTGGCGAGCCCTGTCAAATGACTTCAATCAGGCGAACGACAACAAACGGAGACAGCAGCAGCGCCGTAGCTTGGCGCTACCCGAAGCATGCGCCCTTTTTAGGGCGGGCACCTACAGATGTCGAACCGGATGGCATCACCCTGCTGCGGACTTCTGTTGCCTCAAACGCAAGAAGAAGAAGACAAGCAAGCAAGCAAAAATTTTGTTTAAAATGTACAAATTAAGTGTTCCACCCTTGCCAGTAGCTCTGCTGGACTCTCGGGCCACAGTCTCAAGCAAATAGGACATTTCACAGCATTCCTTTGCATTGTGTGTTGCTTTCTGCAAGACCACGTGACTGTCTGGCTGGCTGGCTGCTGAATACACATTTCTCTCCTTTGGCGAAATCTAGGGGAAAAAATGTAAAAAACGTGTCAATAATGATTTGCACACATCCCTTACACTGCATTGCAACCTTTTGAGCCAAGTTATTGTGAGAAATAAATGCAAAAATCTCTTGTTTTTCCCCCTCCTTTTAAAACTGCAGGGCTTTGGCTTAGCTCCCCTCTCTCTTGCTCTCTGTGTGTGTTTTTCACATTAAAATGGTTTAAAATGTACAAATTAATTTTTCCGTCCTTGCCAATGTCTCTGTTGGACTCTCGGGCCACAGTCGCAAGCAGAATATGTCGACATTTCTCAGTTTTTCTTTGCATTGTGTGTTGCTTTCTCCAAGTCCATGAGCTGGCTGCCGAATGGTCTGCTCCTGCACCTAATTTCTATGTGTCTATGTTTCTAACATCCAAACACTGTTTAGGAACCTGTAAATAAACACCAGAGATTGTTGGAGATTGAAAAATTTTTTAATTAATGTGAGGGATAAAGTGATTAAACCATATTAAAGAGAGTTTTAAAGAGAATTCAAACAGAGAGGGGCTGGAGAGAGGATTCTGACAGCAGTGTCTGAAGGTTGCCAGACCCATCCTTGAGGCCTTGAGTAAGAAGAGATAGCTTTGTATAGCTAGAGAAGGGGGTGATGTAGAGAGATCCCTATCAGTGGAAAGGAGTGATAGATGGGTCCCTTGTCACTATAGCTTAGCTTTAGTACTGATATAGGAAAACTGAGAGGGTTCACTAGGAGGTGAGTAAAAACTGGGCCAGGTCTGAGCAGTTGAGCATGCTTAATAGAATAAATGAATATTACAACACCCACCCCTGGTCAAGAAATTGCTCATTACCATGAACATGTTTGAACAATGCAATGTATGATATGGGAGGTGCGAGGGGATAACGGTGGGTTGTACACCTTACAGATTGTGCACCTCCGACCTTGATTGAAGAAAGGTCCGGAGGGGAGATTGAATGTAAGTTTTTGTGTATAAAGGGGGGATGATCTCTCTGGCTTCAGTGTGGTCTCGAGTTGGAGAGGCACCCGGTCTGCAGACTCGTAAAATAAAGAAATCTCTTGCTTCCAGGATTTAGTTTTGAGTATTAATTGTGGAGCATAAAGGTTATCTCACAAATTGGGGGCTCGTCCGCGATCGCCACTCCGGCTGCTTGGTGGAGGCAAAGAAGGAGGGGAAGGTGCTCCCTGCTGATTTCAGCAGTCTCTGATTCTCCTTGCTTGCCATCAGCAGTTTTGAAACGAGTGGATATTCGGTTGAAAAGACTCGGGAAGCAAGAGGGGGTGTAAGGTAAATACGTACGGGACGGTCGAGTGATTCTTGTGCATCAGGACCCAGGTAAGAAAAACGACTATTAAAGTATTGCCTGGGCGACCGGGGTTTGTCGGACGGGAATAGTTCCGACAAGGTAATGGGAAACCGGAATGGAGGAGTAAGGGTCCGGGGAACCGGGATGAGGCTCATACTGATATGGAGCCTAACATTCCGCCCCCCGATAGTCGTAGGGGCGAATGTTGGGGATGGTGTGAAGGGAACACCCGGAGTAAGAGTAAGGAAACTATGTGACTTTTCTCACCAGTATGGGGTTGAGGAACTTTAAAAAGGAGATTAAAAGTTTACTGGAAGACCCCTTGGGACTGGCTGAACAAATAGATCAGTTCCTAGGGCCAAACATGTTTTTATGAAAAATATTGAGTTGTTTCAAACAATCTCATTGAAGTAAGAATGGAACTAATGTAATGTGTGTGTAAAAACCGGTTTTGTATGAATGAGGAAGTTTGTATATGTGATAGGTTTGTTTGGGCCACATGTTGTAAGGGTGTCTGTGTGTGTTCCTTTAAGGAATTGTAAGCAATGGGGGAGGTTATTGTAAGGTAACGGACAACGCTTTGTATCATCGCAACTTAAAAAAGGGAGTTGGAAAATGTAGGTTGCTTGGCTTCTATAGATTTATTTTCAGTAAGTTTATTTGAGAAAATTGTTTAGTCGTATGTATTTAAAACTAGGAATTGGAATTGGGAATTGTAGGGGAAATGGTTTTGAACAAAAAATTAGAAATAAGTTAATGGCTGAACAAACAAGCAGCTTTTATGGTTTGTTTAGATAACATTCTGGTTGGAGAAGGGTAATAAATTAATGGGGCCCAGAAAAAAAAAAAGGATGTTGGCAGACAATGATTCAATAAGGGGAAGTTTGTTTACTTCTGAAGAAAGACAGATGGTCAGGACAGGCAGGAGAAGGGGTTACAGGATTAAAGCAGGAGCAGTAAAATATCCCATTACTGTCCCAAATTGGAATAACCAAACAGAGGAAGGAAGAAAAAGTATGAGAGATCTCAGGGAGATATAATAAAGGGAATCAGAGAAGCCGTTCCCAAGGACAGAATTCGAACGGCTTTTGAAAATCATGCAGAAGAACAAGGACGAACCTCCAACAGTGTTCTTACAAAGATTAAGGAAGAATGTCCAGCAGTATTCGGGGATAGACCCTGATACGACCGCAGGTCAGCAGTTGTTGAAGGTTAATTTTGTAACAAAATCGTGGCCAGATATTAGAAAGAAATTGGAAAAATTGGAAGGTTGGAATGAAAAACCATTGAATCAGTTGTTAACAGAGGCTCAAAAGGTATATGTAAGACGGGATGAGGAGAAACAGAAGGGAAAGGCAAAAATGATGTTGCAAGCAGTACAGCAAGTAGTATTGGAGGACGAGGAAGAGGTGAATGGAGGGACCGAAGTTGGGGTCCCCGGGAAACAAGGAACAAGGATCAGAAGGGTGGTACACGGGGCCACCCTGGTGTTATTATTGTAAGGGCTTTGAGGGTCATTTCAAGAGGGAATGTCCTAAGCGACGACGGGAGGTGCAGTCGTACGCACTCACGGAGGAAGAATAGGGGATTCAGGGGTCCTGCTCCCTGGGGTGTATGGGATACACACGGGAACCTCTGGTAAATTTGAAATTAGGACCCCAGGGAGAGGATATGATATTTATGGTAGATTCGGGAGCAGAAAGATCGAGTATAACTAAGGTACCAGAAGGAATGAGATTGGGTAAAAAAACAGGTTAGAATCTCAGGGGTAGAAGGGAAAGTGATGACATTACCCGAGGTAGAAGGGGTGGTGGTAAAAAAATATGAGAATCGGGAAACTATAGAAGATTTAATCTTGGTACCCCAGGCAGGGATAAACTTGATGGGGAGAGACTTACAAATCCAATTAGGAATGGGAACAGCCCCCGTAGGGGGGGACAGATAATAGTCCAATTGTATAAATTGACCACGGAGGACGAGGGAAGAATAATCCGCAGGTGTGGGCCCAAGGAAGGAAACCGGGGTGGGCTGCAGATCCCACCCTTGAGAATAGCTTTGAAAAAAGAAGGTGAGATAGTACGGGTAAGGCAATATCCAATTTCTATGGAAGGAAGGAGAGGACTTCAGCCAATTATAGAGAACTTACTAGAGGACGGTATATTAGAGAGTTGTATGTCCCCATATAACACCCCCGTACTCCCCGTAAGGAAAACCGACGGGACGTTCAGATTGGTCCAGGATCTCAGGGAATTAAATAAGGTAGTTAGAACGCGACACCCCGGTGGTCCCGAACCCGTATACCATAATGGGACGGATACCCCCGAATCACAAGTGGTTCAATGTGGTAGATTTAAAAGACGCTTTTTGGAGCTGTCCCCTGGCTGAAGAGAGCAGGGACCTTTTTGCGTTTGAATGGGAAAACCCAGAGACCCAAAGGAAACAGCAGTATCGGTGGACTACACTCCCTCAGGGATTTACAGAGTCCCCGAACCTGTTTGGACAGATATTAGAACAAGTATTAGAGGACGTCCCGAGGACTGATGAGACTCAGCTGTTGCAGTATGTGGACGATTTATTACTATCTGAGAAGTAAGACATTAAGTTTAGAATGAGAAAGGAGGCAGATCAGAAAGGATTAAAGTGGGAAGCAGAGGGATGAATTGATGAGACTGCTTTAGAAAGAAAGAGCGTGAAAAAGGAAAGACAATGTTGTCAGTAACAACAGACCTGGTTGAAAAAGTCTGAAATAAGTGATGCAACCCGACCACACAGTGAGTCCTATGACAGAGCCAAACAGGGGCCAGAGATTCCATGCCAATAATAAATGTATTTGGGAGAGTGTTTTCTCAAATGCCCTATCGGGAGTGAAATAAATCTGGATCTAAGCCCAGATAAGGCTTGTAAGGAGATAGGTAATGGATAAGGTGTGTTGGGGATGTGAACAGGTACGATAATCAGGAAATAATAATAATAATAATAAAATAATAATAATAATAATAATAATAATAATAATAATAATAATAATAATAATAATAATAATAATAATGATAATAATGATCTTAATAATAATATTAAGATAATGGTGAACATAGCTATGGTAAAGAACATTAAGAAGAGGTATTAAATACACCTAGGCTAGGATGCGGCAGCGTTTAAATACTAGCGCCGTGTTTTTAATCAGATGTTGTAGGCAGATTTTGGAAGGTGTTGATATAGTATTGAATGATTTGCTGGTTTGTTCCACAAGTGAGGAGCAACGTGAGAAAGAGAGACATTGTAATTATCTTGGAAAAGATGGCACAGGAGGTCATGATGTATCAAGGAAGAAGTTTTTGTTTTGTCAGCAGCAGGTAGAATATTTTGGACGAGTAATATCTAAAGAAGTAAAAGCTATAGAGCAGGATCAAATTGGAAGCTTGCCTGCAATCTTGCTTAGCTCAAATTAGGCAGAAATTAAAGGCTTTAAGAGCAGCATATGGTACATGGAGTCTGGCATAATGTTTTGGAGCAGTAGGGAAACAGAAAGGCTTTGAGGAAAGCAACGGAGACCCCATGCAAAGTTAGCAGTGTCCCCTATGGAATGTTGTTTGGGTTACACTTATTTGGGAAAGATAGAAGGAATAAATTCACACCATTAGAGGGCATGATGTATTCTCAAGGATACTATTTTACTGGCTGTATCTCGTTCCCTACAGAATTAAAAGCGAAAAGGATTATTGGCTCAAAGCCCGCCACTTGACTTTCCAATACATGCTGTAAAGGCCGGCGATGGGTACTGGTCAAAAATTGGAAGGAGGAGGAACTCCAGCCCAGGTGGAACCGGCCCATACCTAGTAATTCCTGACAACGAGACAGCAATACGAATAAAAGAAAAAAAGGGTGGACCGACGCGATCCGGGGTTAAAAGGACCCGTCGATCATCCGTTCCTGAGGAGGAGGAGGAACAGTGGACGGTGAAGCGGAAGTAAAACCCCTAACAGTAATTTTAAAAAGAAAAGCATTTGAATGTATACAACTGACAGTAATGAAAGGAGCATCAGTGGTATTGTTTGCTTTGTATGTAATTGTTTGTAAAGGTATTAATAATTGTGATAAATGTTATCATCCTATTCAATACAGAGGGTAATAACCAGATCATTTACCTATCATTCCCATGTGAATAAAGCATGCCATGACCGAAAGAAAATTAGAATCATTTGTAAAGAGGGGGAAAAAGGAGTATTTGATGACAGGCTATAGGGGGTATATAGGGAAGTTTGGGGCCTGGTTACCTGCCCAAGGGGAGAGAGATGGGGTTTGTGTACAGTTAGTTTTTACCCTTCTCAGATCGTAAAAGGGGCAATAGATAAGACGAAAGAGGAAGTAAAAAAAGAGGTTACTAAGGTAGTAGTCACTAAGCCTCCCCCTCCCCCACATACTCAGCCTCAAGTGCACCAGACACTGTACGAAGAAATCAAGAAGCAGATCGAAATCCCTGAAGGAGAAAAAAAACCTGTTTGTGGACTTGGCCACCCGGATAGCTGGGACCCTGAATGTGACTAACTGTTGGGTCTGCGGAGGACCACTGATGAATTCACGCTGGCCATGGAGAGGATCCATTGTTGAAATATGGGACCTGATGGGGTGGAACCTGACAATTGGACAAGACCGAGATCCCCAGGTATTGGTCCTGACAGACGCTCCGGTTGGGACTGAGTGTATCGCTAGGCCCTGGGCAAAGGATGCCGCCCTAGTAGGCAGCAGCCCCTGCCAGCGCATCGTCACCCAGTGGCCAAATCAGTCCCGAGTGTGGTGGCCAGAGGAGCCTAAATGGTATCTACTAAGAAATATGGGAAAGACTGCGCTATCTGGATGGAGATTGATGGAGTGGAATCAGCCGGACTATGGAACTGCACCGGGAATAACCCTTATCAGGGGATCCCAGTATTGCGAGATATATGGAACAAGGTTGCCTCTAGTGGACCGGCCCCTGAAGGATTGTTATGGATATGCGGATACAAGGCATACTCGGTGTTACCGATGAATTGGAGTGGGACTTGTTTTATTGGACTGGTACAACCTGGATTCTTCCTGTTAAACCCCAAAGAAGGCCGGTCGTTAGGGACACCTGTATTTGATGACCTATATCGCAAAAAGAGGAAAATAGACATTGGAGAATGGGAAGATGATGAGTGGCCACCAGCAAGAATCATCTCATACTACGGACCAGCCACTTGGGCACAGGATGGATCCTGGGGCTACCGAACACCAGTATACATGTAAAACCGGATCATAAGGCTTCAGGCAGTACTGGAAGTAATTACCAACCAAACTGCGGGGGCGCTGGAGATGCTGGCAAAGCAGCAGACGCAGATGAGAGCAGCGATATACCAGAACAGGTTTAGCCCTAGATTACCTACTGGCAGAAGAAGAGGGGTATGCGGGAAATTCAACCTCTCTAATTGCTGTTTGAACATCGATGATAATGGACAGGCAGTGATGGACATATAGGAAGGGATCCGGAAGTTGGCGCATGTTCCAATACAAAAGTGGAATTCGATTATGGGAACCCAATGGTGGGATTCTATCCTCGGAGGAACATGGTGGAGAACGGTGGGACTTGTGTTTCTATGTGCAGCGGCTGGACTGATCTTTATCCCCTGTTGTATCCCTTGTTTTAGGGAACTTATTACCAGAAGTATAAGTCAGATGCAGGCTGTAGTCATGCCTATGGGAGAGAAAGGGGAAATACAGAAAATAATGATAATGCGCGGCCAGGGGAAGTTTATGATTTACAGGAGGAGAAGGTTAGGACGATGTTACGTCAGTTCGAATTGAAGGAACTTAAAATGAGGTTTAATCAGTGTATGCGTAGCAAAAGAAAAAAGGGAGGATTGTGAGGAATAAAGTGATTAAACCCTATTAAAGAAAGGAGTTTTAAAGAGAATTCAAACAGAGAGGGGCTGGAGAGAGGATTCTGACAGCAGTGTCTAAAGGTTGCCAGTTGCCAGACCCATCCTTGAGGCCTTGAGTTAGGAGAGATTCATTGTGTAGCTAGAGAAGGGGGTGGTGTAGAGAGATCCCTATCAGTGGAAAGGGGTGATAGATGGGACCCCTGTCACTATAGCTTAGCTTTAGTGCTGATATAGGAAAACTGAGAGGGTTCACTAGGAGGTGAGTAAAACTGGGCCAGGTCATGAGCAATTGAGCATGCTTAATAGAAAAAAATGAATATTACAACACACCCCTGGTCAAGAAATTGCTCATTACCATGAACATGTTTGAACATGCGATGTATGATATGGGAGGTGCGAGGGGATGTACGGTGGGTTGTACTTACAGATTGTGCACCTCCGACTCTGATTGGAGAAAGGTCCGGAGGGGAGATTGAATGTAAGATTTTGTGTATAAAGGGGGATGATCTCGCTGGCTTCGGTGTGTCTCGAGTTGGAGAGGCACCCGGTCTGCAGACTCGTAAAATAAAGAAATCTCTTGCTTCCAAGATTTAGTCTTTGAGTATTAATTATGAGCATAAAGGGTATCTCACAGTAGGGTGTGGGAGGCGGGTGTCCCCCCCTCCCATTGGTATGGAACCTGGGTCTCACTACACACCTGGTACTACTCCTGACCCTGACTCCAGTTGCATACCTTCTCTCATTCCTGTCCCTGAGTCCAGCCTTACACCTGGCCCCCTATTCTACCCTGATCATTGCTGCCTACCTGCTTAGGTTCCCAGTGCTGAACACTCCCATTATCCAAGCTTTGACTGCACCCCTTGTACTATTACAGACCTTGACACTCTTGGCCTTGCTCCTAGCCCCTTTGCACTGACAATATATCTCCGACACTCAACTCCTCTTGTTATGGAGGCCAACAGGCCAAAACTGTACACAATACTCCAGGTGTGGTCTCACCAGGGCCCTGTACAACTGCCAAAGGACCTCTTTGCTCCTATACTCAACTGTTTCTCCGTTTTCTTATGTGGCCATATAAAATTAAAACATATTTTACTCTTTGTGGACAACTTGATGTTTGAAATATGTTCTTCAACCAGTTTAGTCTAGTTTAGTTTGGAGATGCAGCATAGAAACAGGCCCTCCAGCCCACCGAGTCCGTGCCGACCAGTGATCGCCCGCACACTAACACTATCCCACACACACACACACACACACACACACACACACACACACACACACACACACACACACACACACACACACTAGGGGACAATTTACAATCTTTACCAGAAGTCAATTAACCTACAAACCCGCACTTCTTTGGAGTGTGGTATGAATCCGGAGTGCCCGGAGAAATCCCACGCAGGTTACGGGGAGAGAACATGCAAACAGCGCCCGTGGTCGGGATGGAACCCGGGTCTCTGGCGCTGTGAGGCGGCAACTCTACCGCTGGGCCATCGTGATGACCACAGAGGGAGGGAGAGGTGAATACTTCTCTCTCTCTTCCTGGTCTCTCTCTCTCTCTCCCAACCCTGCTTCTCTCCCTCTCTCTCTCCATTCCCTCACTCTCCCTCTCCCCTCCCTCCCTCTCTCTCTCTCCCTCCTCTCTCTCTCCCTCCCTCTCTCCCCCTCTCTCTCCCTCCCTCTCCCTCCCTCCCTCTCCCTCTCTCTCTCCTCTCTCCTCTCCCTCTCCTCTCTCTCCTCCCTCCCTCTCTCCTCCCCTCTCTCTCTCCCCGCTCTCTCTCTCTCTCTCTCTCCCCTCCTCCCTCCCTCTCTCTCTCTCCCTCTCTCTCTCTCCCTCTCTCTCACACTCAATATTCACAAAACTTCTTCAAAACGTTCTAAAGTTTTTCAAAAATTCTCCCTCCCTCTCTCTCTATCTCCCTCCCTCCCTCCCTCTCTCTCTATCTCCCTCCCTCCCTCCCTCTTTCCCTCTCTTCATCCCTTCACCCCCCCCCCTTCTTGTTTCTCTCCATCCCACCCTCAATGCCCCAAAAAATAACAATTAACCACCCGGAACCGATATTCGGCGAGTCGCCCTCCACCCGGACCCCTGAGTCCCGCCGTCCCGCTTTGCCAGCGCCGGTGCGCCGCCCTAAAGCGCCCCCCTCCCGCCGGAAGCGCCTTTGTGGACAAGAGGAATGCAGCTGTGAAAATCAGGTGAGGATAAAAGCGTTGCCATGCAGCGGGGGAGGCAGCAATGCAGCCAGTGATGCATGCATTCCCTTTAATGCAGCAGCGGGAGCATGCACAGGCGCTGGCAGGCGGTTCCCCACACTCTATGACTCACACTATATCCACACTTAAAGTGGCCCTGCAGGCCGGTTTCTGTCTATTTCCCCCTCTGTCTCCCACTCTCTCTCTGCCTCTCTCTCTCTCTCTCCATATTCTCTCTCTCTCTCTCTCTCTCTCTCTCTCTCTCTCTGCCTCTCTCTCTCTCCCCCCCTCTCTCTCTCTCTCTCTCTCCCCCTCTCTCTGTCTCTCTCTCCTCCCCCTCTCTCTGTCTCTCTCTCTCTCTCCCTCTCGCTCTCTCTGCATCTCCCTCCCCCTCTCTATAACCATATAACAATTACAGCGCGGAAACAGGCCATCTCGGCCCTTCTAGTCCGTGCCGAACACTTACTCTCACCCAGTCCCATCTACCTGCACTCAGACCATAACCCTCCATTCCTTTCCCGTCCTTATACCTATCCAATTTATTTTTAAATGATAAAATCGAACCTGCCTCCACCACTTCCACTGGAAGCTCATTCCACACAGCTACCACTCTCTGAGTAAAGAAGTTCCCCCTCATGTTACCCCTGAACATTTGTCCCTTAATTCTTAAATCATGTCGTCTTGTTTGAATCTTCCCTACTTTCAATGGAAAAAGGTTATTCACGTCAACTCTGTCTATCTCTCTCATTTTAAAGACCTCTATCAAGCCCCCCCCTTAACCTTCTGCGCTGCAAAGAATAAAGACCTAATTTGTTCAACCTTTCTCTGTAACTTAGGTGCTGAAACCCAGACAACATTCTCTCTCCCCCTTTCTCCCTCTCTGCCTCTCTCCCTTTCCCCCTCTCTCTATTTCTCCCCCTCTCTCGATCTCCAGGTGTGGTCTCACCAAAACCCTGTACAACTACAGTAGAACCTGCTCCAAAACTCAAATCCTTTCACTATGAATGCTATCCTACAATTTGCTTTCTTCACTGCCTGCTGCACCTGCATGCCTACTTTCAATGATTGGTGTACCATGACACCCAGGTCTCGTTGCATCTCCCCTTTTCCTAATTTGCCACCTTTCAGATAATAGGCAACCCTCCTGTTTTTGCCACCAAAGTGGATAACCTCACATTTATCCACATTATACTGCATCTGCCATGCATTTGCCCACTCACCCAGCCTATCCAAGTCAATTTGCAGCCTCCTAGAATCCTCCTCACACTACCCCCGCCCCCCTGCTTAGTGTCATCCACAAACTTGGAGATGTTGCATTCAATTCCCTCATCCAAATCATTAATATATATTATAAATAGCTGGGGTCCCAGCACTGAGCCTTGCGGTACCCCACTAGTCACTGCCTGCCATTCTGAAGAGAACCCGTTTACTCCTACCCTTTGCTTCCTGTCTGCCAGCCAGTTCTCTATCCACATCAATACTGAACCCCCAATACCGTGTGCTTTAAGTTTGTATACTAATCTCTTATGTGGGACCTTGTCGAAAGCCTTCTGAAAATCTAGATATAACACATCCACTGCTTCTCCCTTATCTTGTTCAACTTGTTCAACATTTCGCTGTAACTGAGGTGCTGAAACCCAGGCAACACTCTCTCTCCGCCTCTCTGCCTCTCTCTCTCCCCCTCTCTCTGTCCCTCTCTCTCCCCTCTCTCTCCCCCTCGCTCTCCTCTCTTTCTCCCCCTCTCCCTATCTCCCCTCTCTCCCTCCATCTCCAGGGAAGGACATTTTTGCTATCGAGGGAGCCCAGCGTAGGTTAAAAGTTTAATTCCCAGGATGGCGGGACAGTCATATGCTGAGAGAATGGAGCGGCTGGGCTTGTACACTCTGGAGTTTAGAAGGATGAGAGGGCATCTTATTGAAACATCTAAGATTATTAAGGGTTTGGACACGCTAGAGGCAGGAAACATGGGGGAGTCCAGAACCAGGGGCCAAACACAGTTTAAGAATAAGCGGTCAGCCATTTAGGACTTAGATGAGGAGAAACATTTCCACCCAGAGAGTTGTGAATCTGTGGCCATTTGGGACTGAGATGAGGAGAAACTTTTCCGCACAGGGAATTGTGAATCTGTGGCCATTTGGGACTTAGATGTGGAGAAACGTTACCACCCAGAGAAATGTAGAAACATAGAAACATAGAAAATAGGTGCAGGAGGAGGCCATTCAGCCCTTCGAGTCTACACCACCATTCAATATGATCATGGCTGATAGTCCAACTCAATATCCCTTACCTGCCTTCTCTCCATATCCCCTGATCCCTTTATCCACAAGGGCCACATCGAACTCCCTCTTAAATATAGCCAACGAACTGGCCTCAACTACCTTCTGTGGCAGAGAATTCCACAGATTCACCACTCTCTGTGTGAAAAATGTTTTTCCCATCTCGGTCCAAACAGATTTCCCCCTTATCCTTAAACGGTGACCCCTTGTCCTGGACCTCCCCAACAACAGGAACAATCTTCCTGCATCTAGCCTGTCCAACCCCTTAAGAATTTTGTATGTCTCTATAAGATCCCCCCTTAATCTTCTAAATACTAGCGAGTACAAGCCGAGTCTATCCAGTCTTTCTTCATATGGAAGTCCTGACATCCTAGGAATCAGTCTGTTGAACCTTCTCTGTACTCCCTCTATCGCAAGAATGTCTTTCCTCAGTTTTGGAGACCACTCACCCAGCCTATCCAACTCACCTTGCAGCCTCCTCGCATTCTCCTCACAGCTAACCCCAGCTGTCATCAGCAAACTCAGCTTGATGTTGTATTCCATTCCCTCATCCAGATCATTAATATATATTGTAAATAGCTGGGGTCCCAGCACTGAGCCTTGCGGTACCCCACTAGTCTCTGCCTGCCATTCTGAAATGGACCCGTTTGCTTCTACCCTTTGCTTCCTGTCTGCCAGCCAGTTCTCTATCCACATCAATAGTGAACCCCCAATACCGTGTGCTTAAAGTTTGTATACTAATCTCTTGAGTGGGACATTGTCGAAAGCCTTCTGAAAGCCCAGATATAACACGTCCACTGCTTCTTCCTTATTCACTCTACTAGTTACATCCTCAAAAAATTCAATAAGATTTGTCAGACATTCTATTGTATTGTATTCAATTTATTGTCATTATCTCATTTTAGAGACAACAAAATAGATTGATTTACCTTTTGTAAATCCATGCTGACTTTGTCCAATGATTTCTCCACTTTCCAAATGTGCTGCTGTCCCATCTTTAATAACTGACTCTAGCAGTTTCCCCACTACCGATGTGAGACTAACTGGTCTGTAATTCCCCGTTTTCTCTCTCCCTTCCTTTTTAAAAAGTGGGTTTACATTAGCTACCGTCCAATCCTCAGGAACTACTCCAGAATCTAAAGAGTTTTGAAAAATTATCACTAAGGCATCCACTATTTCTGAGGCAACTTCCTTAAGTACCCTGGGATGCAGCCTATCTGGTCCTGGGGATTTATCGGCCTTTAATCCATTCAATTTACCTAACACCACTTTATGGCTAACCTGGATTTCACTCAGTTCCTCCATCTCCTTTGACCCGCGATCCCCTCCTATTTCCGGCAGATTATTTATGTCTTCCTTAGTGAAGACAGAACCAAAGTAGTTTTTCAATTGGTCTGCCATGTCCTTGCTCCCCATAATTCACCTGTTTCTGACTGCAAGGGACCTACATTTGTTTTAACTAATCCTTTTCTCTTCACATATTGATAAAAGCTTTTGCAGTCAGTTTTTATGTTCCCTGCCAGTTTTCTTTCATAATCCATTTTCCCTTTCCTAATTAAGCCCTTTGTCCTCCTCGGTTGGACTCTGAATTTATCCCAGTCCTCTGGTAGGCTGCTTTCTCTGGCTAATTTGTATGCTTCATCCTTTGCTTTGATACTATCCCTCATTTCCCTTGTTATCCACGGATGCACTACCTTCCCTGATTTATTCTTTTGCCAAACTGGGATGAGCAATTGTTGTCGTTCATCCATGCAGTCTTTAAATGCCTTCCATTGCCTATCCACCGTCAACCCTTTATGAATCACTTGCCAGTCGATCTTGGCCAGTTCACGTTTCATACCTTCAAAGTTACCTTTCTTTAAGTTCAGGACCCGTGTTTCTGAATTAACAATGTCACACTCCATCCTAATGAAAAACTCAACCATATTATGATCACTCTTGACCAAGGGGCCACGGACAACAAGACTGCTAGCTAACCCTTCCTCATTACTCAATACCCTGTCTAGAATAGCCTGTTCGCTCGTTGGTTCCTCTACATGTTGGTTTAGAAAGCTATCCCGCATACATTCCAAGAAATCCTCTTCCTCAGCACCCCTGCCACTTTGATTCACCCAATCTATATGTAGATTGAAGTCTCCCAATATAACTGTTTAACCTTTGTTGCATGCATTTCTAATTTCCTGTTTGATGCCATCCCCAACTCCACTACTACTGTTAGGTGGCCTGTACTCAACACCCACTAGCGTTTTCTGCCCCTTAGAGTTTCGCAGCTCCACCCATATCGATTCTACATCCTCCAAGCTAATGTCCTTCCTTTCTATTTTGTTAATCTCCTCTCTAACCAGCAAAGCTACCCCACCTCCTTTACCTTTCTGTCTATCTCCTGAATATTGAATAGGGATGTTCAGCTCCCAGCCTTGGTCAACCTGGAGCCATGTCTCTGTGATCCCAACTATATCATAATCATCAATAGCTATCTGCACCTTCAACTCATCCACCTTATTACGAATGCTTCTTGCATTGAGACACAAAGCCTTCAAGCTTGTTTTTACAACGCTCTTACTCCTTATACAATTATGTTGAAAGGTGGCCCTTTTTGACTTTTGCCCTGGATTTGTCTGCCTGCCACTTTTCATCTTGCTACCTATTGGTTCTATTCTCATTTTACACCCCTCTGCCTCTCTTTGATATTCCAGCATCTGCAGTTCCTTCTTAAGCATTTAGACGATATTGTTGTCTCGTTTATTCCATTCCATTGCGGTTCTTGCGAAGAACGAATCCTTATAAATATCTGTCCTGGCCAATGGCGTTTCTATTTGCAGATCATTTCTCTTTCCTGTCCTATGTGTTGAGTACGTCATGTATCTATCTGCAGTTAGGCCCACGATTGGCAGGAATGGGTCTATGTTCACCCAAATCCTCTGTCCCAGAGAGAGTGGGAGAGAGGCAGAGAGAGAGAGAGGGAGGGATAGATAGAGAGATACACAGATATACAGAGAGAGAGAGAGAGAGAGAGAGAGAGAGAGAGAGTAGGGAGAGAGAGAGAAGGAGAGAGGGGGAGAGAGAGTGAAACAGAGTGCGAGAGACATGAAGAGAGAGAGAGGCAGAGAGAGACAGAGAGAGAGATAAAGAGAGAGAGAAATAGAGAGTAACAGAAAGAAAGAGGCAGAAAGAGACAGAGAGTGAGAGAAAGACAGAGGCAGAGAGAAAGAGAGAAAAACAGAGAGAGACAGAGAGAGAGAGAGGCAGAAAGAGAGAGAGATTTAGAGACAGAGAGGGAGGCAGAGAAAGAGAGCGAGAGAACATAGTGGACAATGAAGGCATGAGAGGGGAGCCGGCCAAGGTAGACTGGAAAGGGATCCTAGCAGAAATGCCGGTGGAACAGCAATGGCAGGAATTTCTGGGCATAATCCGGAAGACACAGGATCATTTCATTCCAAAAAGGAAGAAAGATTCTAAGGGCAGTAGGAGGCAACCGTGGCTCACAAGAGAAGTTTGGGATAGAATAAAACTAAAAGAAAAGATGTATAACACAGCAAAGAGTAGCCGGAAGCCAGAGGATTGGCAAACATATGACAACAGAAGGAAACAAAGCGGGCAATACGGGCTGAAAAGATGAAGTACGAGGGGAAGCTGGCCAGGAATATAAAGGACAGGGAGAGAGAGAGAGAGAGAGAGAGAGAGAGAGAGAGAGAGAGAGAGAGAGAGAGAGAGAGAGAGAGAGAGAGAGAGAGCAGGGGGACAGAGAGAGAGATAGAAAGAGAGATAGAGAGAAAGAGGGGGACAGAGAGAGAGACATGGAGAGAGAGAGAGAGAGAGCGGCACATAGAGAGAGTGATAGAAAGAGATAGACAGAGAGGGAGAGCGAGAAAGGGACACAGGGAGGGATAGAGAGAGAGAGAAAGAGACAGGCAGTGCGAGAGAGAGAGAGAGAGGGACAGAGAGAGAGAGAGAGAGAGGAACAGAGAGAGAGAGAGGGGCGGAAAGAGAGAGAGATAGGGAGAGACAAAGAGGGAGAGACAAAGACAGAGAGACAGAGAGAGAGTGACAGTGAGAAAGTGCTGGAGTAACTCAGCGGGTCAGGCAGCATCTGTGGTGAAGATAGACACAAAGTGCTGGAGTAACTTAGCGGGTCCGGCAGCATCTGTGGAGAGCATGAATGGGTGACATTTTGGGTTGAGACCCCTCTTTGGTTTAGTTTAGTTTAGAGATGCAGCGCGGGAACAGGTCTTTCAGCCGCGGAGTCCGCGCCGACCAGCGATCACCCCGTACACTAGCACTATCCTACGCACATTAGGGACAATTTAACAATTTTGCGGAGGCCGATTAATCTACAACCCTGAACGTCTTTGAAATGTTGGAGGAAGTTGTCAACACCCAATTGGATCCCGACTCAAAACTAATAATATTTGGAATTTCAGAACAAAGTCTAACACTTACTACAAGCCGACGATAGTATAATAATTGGGAAAAAATTAATATTATAATTTTGGAAAGGTCCGATAACCCCCACAATTAAAATGTGCATTATGAAAATGTCGGAGACCCCACATTTGGAAAGAATCAGACTTATCTTAATGGACAAACAAGAACTTTATATCAGGATATGGTCTCTATTTATTGATTATTTGAAGGGGCGAACTGGTTCGGCACGAGAACCTGACTGAAGCTCGAATCAAGGATTAGATGAAAAGATATACTTTATAATTTACAAACCTATCTCCAATGTTGTATTATTAGTAAATTCTTCCATTCTTCTTTATCATACTATTCTTTCTCTCTTTCTTTATTATTTTCTATCTATATAAAAAAGACAGAGAGATAGAGAGAGACCGAGAGAGAGACGGAGAGAGAGACGGAGAGAAAGACAGAGAGGGAGAGAAAGAGAGTGAGAGAGATACAAACAGAGAGACAGAAAGAGAGAGAGAGGTGCGTAAGAGAAACAGAGACAGACAGAGAGAGAGAAAGAAAGAGAGAGTCAGAGACGGACAGAGAGAGGGAGAGAGAGAGAGAGGGAGAGAGAGAGAGAGACATACACACAGAGATACAGAGACAGACAGAGAGAATGAGAGGCAGACAGAGAGAGAGAGAGACAGAGAGAGACAGGTACAGAGAGAGAGAATCAGATAAACAGAGAAAGAGAGAGAGAGAGGCAGAGAGAAAGAGACAGAGAGAGAAAGAGAGGGAGAGGCAGACAAAGAGAGAGAGAGAGAGAGAGAGGAGTGAGAGAGATCGGAGAGAGTGAGGGGGACAGAGAGAGGCAGAAAGAGAGAGTCAGCGAGAGACACAGGGAGAGATAAAAAGAGAAAGCGACAGAGAGAAAGATACAGAGAGAGAGAAAGACATAGAGAGACAGAGAGTAAGATACAGAGAGAGACAGAGAGAGAGAGACAGGAAGAGAGAGGATGGTGAGAGAGAGACAGACACAGAGAGAGAAAGAACGAGAGAGAGAGAGAGAGAGAGAGAGAGAGAGAGAGAGAGAGAGAGAGAGAGAGAGAGAGAGAGAGACTCACAGAGACAGAGAGCTACAGAGAGAGAGAAAGAGAATGAGAGAGCAGAGTTAGAGACAGACACAGAGAGAGAGACACACACACACAGGGACAGAGACATAAAGAGAGAGAGAGACAAACAGACAGAGAGAGAAAGAGATAGCGATAAGGAGAGAGAGAGACAGAGAGAAACACAAGAGAGTTAGACAGAAAGAGACAGAGAGAGATGGAGAGAGACGGAGAGGCACAGAGAGAGAGACAAAGAGACAGAGATAGTGAGAGAGCGAGAGAGACAGACAGAGAGAGAGACAGTGAGAGAGACAGAAAGAGAGAGACTGACAGAGAGAGAGAGACATAAAGAGGGAGAGACAGACAGAGAGAGCAGACAGGCAGAGAGAGAGACAGACAGCGAGATAGAAGGCGAGATAGACTAGAGAGGGACAGACAGAGAGAGAGAGAGACAGAGAGAGGGACAGAGAGAGACAGAGGGACAGAGAGAGACAGAGAGGGAGACAGAGAAAGAGAGGGAGAGACAGAGAGAGAGAGACAGAGAGCGTGAGAGACAGAGAGAGCCACAGAGACAGAGGGAGACAGAGACAGAAAAAAATATAAAGCAGAGTCATTAAATAATTGATAATATTGATAATATTAGCAATGTATGACTGTTATACATGAAATGTTCTTGTTATGTAAATGCTTCTAATAAAAAATTACTTTAAATAAAATGTTGGAGGAAACTGGAGCACCCGGAGTAAAAACCCACGCACGTCAAGGGGAGAATGTACAAACTCCTCACAGACAGCACCCATAGTCAGGATCGAGCCGGGTCTCTGGCGGTGAGGCAGCAACTGTACCGCTGAGAAACTGCGCCAGCCCTGCCTGCCGCCATTCACAGAATTATATAACGGTTTCCTCCGCCATAAACGCACCCAATATGTGCTAGTAATGTCCTGTTTGCCAGCTTGTTGACCCTCTGTGTTCCCCTCCTGCAGGGTTTAGGAGCCATTGCTGAGGACAGTGTGACCGGGAGATGAGTGGCCATTGAGGGCAGCCGGGGTGCTTGTGAGCCCCTTCCCCCAATTTGCTTGGTGTGCACGCTGAGCTTCGAGGGGCTGAGCTTCGTTGGAGGACCACATGACGGGGCACAACAAGGAGAAGCGTTATGAGTGCGACGTGTGTGGCAAGGCCTGGCTGAAGCCGAGCCTGCTGGAGGCCCACCGGCGGGTGCACACGGGAGAACGCCCCTTCAACTGCTCGGTATGCGGCAAGAGCTTCACCCACAATGGCAACTTGCTGCGGCACAACCGCGTGCATTCCGGTGAGAGGCCCTTCACCTGCTCTGATTGCGGCAAGGACTTCACGAGGGCGGATGAGCTGAAGAACCATTGGCACGTGCACATGGGCGAGAAGCCTTATGGCTGCTCCACCTGCGGCAAGAGCTTTGCCCATTTATCGGGGCTGTGGAATCACGGGCGGGTGCACAGCAGTGAGCGGCCCTTCACCTGCTCCGACTGCGGCAAAGGCTTCAAGTCGTCACGTGAGCTGAAGCAGCACAGGCGCCTGCACACCGGGGAGCGCCCCTACACCTGCAGCAACTGCGGCAAGAGCTTCACTCAGTCCAGCAACATGCTGAAGCACCAGCGCACCCACACCGGTCAGCGCCCCTACACCTACGCTCACTGCGGCAAGGGCTTCACCTGCTCCTCCAACCTGCTCACGCACCAGTGCAACCACACTAGCGAGCGTCCCTACACCTGCGCACAGTGCGGCAAGGGCTTCACCTGGGTCTAGCACTCTGCTGGTGCACCAGCGCACCCACACCGACAAGCGCCCCTACACCTGCGCCCAGTGCGGCAAGGGCTTCACCCGGTCCAGCCATCTGTTGGTGCACCAGCGCACCCACACTGGTGAGCGCCCCTACACCTGCACCCAGTGCGGGAAGGGCTTCAACCACTCCGGCAACCTGCTGTCCCACCAGCGCACCCACACCGGGGAGCGCCCCTACACCTGCACCCAGTGCGGCAAGGGCTTCACCCATTCCAGCAACCTTCTCTCCCACCAGCGCACCCACACCGGCGAGCGCCCCTACACCTGCGCCCAGTGCGACAAGGGCTTCACCCGCTCCGGGACCCTGCTGAAGCACCAGCGCACCCACACCGGCGAGTGCCCCTACACCTGCGCCCAGTGCGGCAAGGGCTTCACCCAGTCCGGCAAACTGCTGGTGCATCAGCGCACCCACACCGGCGAGCATCCCTACACCTGCGCCCAGTGCGGCAAGGGCTTCACCCAGTCTTCCAAGCTGCTGTCCCACCAGCGGGCGCATGCCGGCGACTGTCCCGTCCCCAGCCCGGTGTGTGGAGAGAGCTTTGCCATGGCCTCCCATGCCCTGTCTCACCAGTGCATGCACACCAGTGGCCAGCCCTATGACTGCCCGTACTGCGGTGAGGAGTTTGACAGCTCACGGGGTTTGCGGCAACACCAGCGGTCACACGCCGGCGAGCAGCTGCTCCCACTGTGACAAGAAAGCACGGGGCTGCGGAAACACCAGCAGATACACACCGGAGAGAGACCCTTTGTGTGCGCTGAGTGTGGCAAGGGTTTCACCCGCATGTATAAGGAATAAGAGTGTTGTAAAAAACAAGCCAGAGGCTTCAAACATACATCAACTATAACTGATAATGATGGCAGATACATTATTGTAATAGGAGCATTAAATGCACAAAAAATGATTTTTGTCAATGTATATGGACCAAACTTTGATAGTCCACTGTTTTTTAAGAAAATATTTAACAACATCCCGGAAACATAACTTAATAATTGGAGGAGATTTAAATTGTACATTAGATTCCTATTTAGACAGATCCACAAGACAAAGGAAAACCAAATCCCATTCCAGTGACTTATTATATGCATATATGGATACTAATAATATTAAAGATGTTTGGAGAGCAGAAAATCCAACTGGACGAGAATATTCATTTTATTCGCCTGTACATAAAACCTATTCAAGAATAGATTATATTTTGGTTGACGCTAAACTTATCTCACTCACTTATAATTCAAAATATCATAATATTACAATCTCAGATCATGCACCTTTAACATTTATGATTAAAATAAGTGGTAAAACGAAAAAACGGGGACAATGGAGATTTAATCCACAAATTTTAAAAAACAAAGCAACTCAGGAATATATTATAGAACAAATCAAGATTCTCTTTGAAATAAGTGATAAACCGGAAATATCCTCTTCCTTATTATGGGAAACTTTTAAAGGAAATGCCCGTGGAATTATGATTTCTTCTCAAGCATTTTATAATAAAAAGAATCGGAGGGAACAACAGGAATTGGAAAAGGCGATTAAACAATTAGACACAGAGAACGCTGCTAATCCATCCATAACAACACATAATAAAATCGCTGCATTGAAATATAAATTAAATAAAATATACTCAGAACAAGTTGTAAAACTCTAACAATACACTAAACAATTACAATTTGAATTTGGAGATAAACCTCAAAATTATTTGGTCGTCAATTAAGAAAGATGGAGGGAGAAAAAATAATCCATAGGATTAAATCATATAATGGCGAACCATTAGTACAACCCAAAGATATTAATGAGAGATTTTTGCAACATTATAAAAAATTATATTCAGCTAAAAAGACTGAAAACAGGATAGGAATAGTAGCATTTAAAAAAAATAATCTGAATGGGTTGGATTCACAAAATAGAGAATCACTAAATGCTGAAATTTCAGTAAAAGAAATGGAAGAATCTATCAGATCATTAAAAAATGGTAAAACACCAGGACCAGATGGTATTGGCTCGGAATTTAATAAAACATTTTATGATCTGATTGCACCACGTCTGAAGATACTCTATGAATACATTTATACTCACCAGAAACGTTAAATGAATATTATAACACTTATTCCTAAAATAGATAAAGATCTGGATGACCCAGGATCATATAGAGCTATAGCTATTTTAAATACTGATCAAAAGATACTAACCAAAATATTAGCACAAAGACTAAGTACAGTTATTAATAAATTAATTCACCCGGATCCAACAGGATTTATACCAAAACGATATTCCTCATATAACCTGAGACGATTATACAATATTATATATTCGAATAGACGTATTAATAAAGACCTAGTAATTATTTCGTTAGATGCGGAGAAAGCCTTTGACCAGGTGGAATGGTCTTACTTGTTTTCGGTTACGGAAACTTTTAAGTTGGGAGAGAAGTTTATTACTTGGGTTAAATTATAATACACTAATCCAACAGCCAGAATAACCATATAACATATAACCATATAACAATTACAGCACGGAAACAGGCACTCTCGGCCCTTCCAGACCGTGCCGATCATTTGTTTTCCCCTAGTTCCATCTACCTGCACTCAGACCATACCCCTCCATTCCCTTCCCATCCATATACCTATCCACTTTACTTTTAAATGTTAAAATCGATCCTGCCTCCACCACTTCTGCTGGAAGCTCATTCCACACAGCCACCACCCTCTGAGTAAAGAAGTTCCCCCTCACGTTACCCCTAAACTTCTGTCCCTTAATTCGCATGTGTGAGATACGCTCTGTGCTCACAATCACTGCTCAAAGACTAAATCTTGGAAGCAAGAGTTTCTTTATTTTTCACGAATCTGCAGACCCGGGTGCCTCTCCAAGTCGAGACACACCGAAGCCAAAGAAGTCATCCCTCTTTATACACAGAATTTTACATTCAACCTCCCCTCCGGACCCTTCTCCAATCAGGGTCTGAGGTGCACAATCTGTAGGTACATCCCCCCAGTACCTCCCATATCATACATCGCATGTCCAGACATGTTCATGGTAATGAGCAGTTTCTTGACCAGGGGTGTGTTGTAATATTAATTTATTCTATTAAGCATGCTCAGTTGCTCATGACCTACCCTAGTTTTACTCACCTCCTAGTGAACCCTCTCAGTTCCCCTATATCAGTACTAAAGCTAAGCTATAATGACAAGGGTCCCATCTATCACTCCACTGATAGGGATCTCTCTACATCACTCCCTTCTACCGCTATACAATGCTATTACTTCTTACTCAAGGACTCAAGGATGGGTCTGGTAACCTTTAGATACAGCTGTGTCAGAACCCTCTCTCGGGCCCCTATCAGTTCGAATTCTCTTTAAAGCTCCTTACTTTAATGGGGTTTAATCACTTTATCCCTCACAATCCTCCCTTTTTCTTTTGCTACGCATATACTGATTAAACCCCCATTTCAAGTTCCCTCAACTCGAATTGACATAACATTGTCCTAATCTTCTTTTCCTGTAGATCATGGACCTCCCCTGGCCGCATTATCATTATTCTCTGTATTTCCCCTTTCTCTCCCATAGGCATGACTACAGCCTGCATCTGACTGATACTTCTGGTAATAAGTTCACTAAAACAAGGGATGCAACAGGGGATAAAGATCAGTCCAGCTACTGCACATAGAAACACGAGTCCCACCGTTCTCCACCATGTTCCTCCGAGGATGTAATCCCACCATTGGGTTTCCATAATCGAATTCCACTTTTGTATTGGAACATGTGCCAACTTACGGACCCCTTCTGATATGTCCATCACTGCCTGTCCATTGTCATAGATGTTTAAACAGCAATTAGAGAGGTTGAATTTCCCGCATACCCCTCCTTCTTCTGCCAGGAGGTAATCTAGGGCTACCCTGTTCTGGTATATTGCTGCTCTCATCTGTGTCTGCTGCTTTGCCAGCATCTCCAGTGCCCCCGCCGTTTGCTTCCAGTACTGCCTGAAGTCTTATGATCCGGTTTAACATGTATACTGGGGTTCGGTAGCCCCAGGATCCATCCTGTGCCCAAGTGGCTGGTCCGTAGTATGAGATGATTCTTGCTGGTGGCCATTCATCATCTTCCCATTCTCCAATGTCTATTTTCCTCTTCTTCCGATATAGGTCATCAAATACAGGTGTTCCTAGCAACCGCCCTTCTTCGGTGTTTAACAGGAAAAATCCAGGTTGTACCAGTCCAATAAAGCAAGTCCCGCTCCAATTTATCGGTAACACCGAGTATGCCTTGTATCCGCATATCCATAACAGTCCTTCAGGGGCCGGTCCACTAGAGATAACCTTGTTCCATATGTCTCGCAACACTGGGATTCCTTGATAAGGGTTGTTCCCGGTGCAGTTCCATAGTCCAGTTGATTCCATTCCATCGGTCTTCATCCAGATAGCGCAGTTTTTCCCGTCTTTCTTAGTTGGATACCATTTAGGCTCCTCTGGCCACCACACTCGGGACTGATTTGGCCACTGGGTGACGATGCGCTGGCAGGAGCTGCTGCCACTAGGACGGCATCCTTTGCCCAGGGCCTAGCGATACACTCAGTCCATACCGGAGCGTCTGTCAGGACCCATGCCTGGGGATCTCGGTCTTGTCCAACTGTCAGGTTCCAGTCCATCAGGTCCCATACTTCAATAATGGATCCTCTCCACGGCCAACGTGAGCTCATCAGTGGTCCACCACAGACCCAGCAGTTAGTCACATTCAGGATTGCAGCTATCCGGAGGGCCAAGTCCACAAACAGGTTTTTTTTTAATCTTTCAGGGATCTCAATCTGCTTCTTTATTTCTTCGTACAGTGTCTGGTGCACTTGAGGCTGAGTAGGTGGGGGAGGGGGAGGCTTGGTGACTGCTACTTCTGTAAACTCTTTTATTACTTCCTCTTTCATCTTATCTATTGCCCATTTTACGACCTGGAAAGGGAAACCTAACTGTCCTGCCTTGGTTACACAAACCCATCTCTCTCCCTTTGGGCAGGTAACGTACCCAAACCTCCCTATATACCCCCTATTCCCTATCATCAAATACTTCTTTCTCCCCTCTTCACAAATTGTTCTAGTCCTCACATTATAGCATGCATCGTTCACATGGGAATGATAGGTAAATGATCTGGTTGTCCGCCCTCCATATCTGATAGGATGATAACATTTATCACAATTATTAATACTTTTTACCACAATTACATGCAAAGCAAACAGTACCACGACTGCTCCTTTCATACTGTTAGTTATACATTCAATTCTTTTTTTTTAAAGTTAATGTTAGGGGTTTGTTTCCTGGCTTCACCATCCACTGTTCCTCCTCATGAGGGGCGGGTGAATCAACGGGTCCTTTAACCCGGATTGCGTGGGTCCACCCTTTTTCTTTTGTTCGTACTGCTATCTTGGTTGTCAGTAATACTAGGTATGGGCCAGTCCACCTCGGCTGGAGTTTCTCCTCCTTCCAATTCTTGACCAGTACCCAGTCGCCGGCCTTCACAGCATGTATTGGAAAGTCGAGTGGTGGGCTTTGAGCCAATAGTCCTTTAGCTTTTAATTCTGTAAGGGAACGAGATACTGCCAGTAAATAGTTCCTTAAGAATACATCACTGCCCTCTATGGTGGGTATTCCTTCTATCTTTCCCAAATAAGGTAACCCAAACAACATTTCATAGGGGGACACTGCTAACTTTGCATGGGGTCTCCGTTGCTTTTCTCAAAGCCTTTCTGTTTCCCTACTGCTCCAAACATGTGCCAGACTCCATGTACATATGCTGCTCTTAAAGCCTTAATTTCTGCCAATTGAACTAAGCAAGATTGCAGGCAAGCTTCCAATTTGATCCTGCGCTATAGCTTTTACTTCTTTAGATATTACTCGTCCAAAATATTCTACCTACTGCTGACAAAACAAAAACTTCTTCCTTGATACATCATGACCTCCTGTGCCATCTTTTCCAAGATAATTACAATGTCTCTCTCTCACATTGCTCCTCACGTGTGGAACAAACCAACAAATCATCCACAGACTATATCAACACCTTCCAAATCTGCGTACAACATCTGATTAAAAACACGGCGCTAGTATTTAAAACGCTGCCGCATCCTAGCCTAGGTGTATTTAATACCTCTTCTTAATGTTCTTACCATAGCTATGTTCACCATTACCTTAATATTATTATTATCATTATTATCGTTATTATTATTATTATTATTATTATTATTATTATTATTATTATTATTATTATTATTATTATTATTATTATTTCCTGATTATCGTACCTGTTCACATCCCCAACACACCTTATCCATTACCTATCTCCTTACAAACCTTGTCTGGGCTTATATCCAGATTTATTTCACTCCTGATAGGGCATTTGAGAAAACACTCTCCCAAATACATTTATTATTGGCATGGAATCTCTGGCCCCTGTTTGGCTCTGTCATAGGACTCACTGTGTGTCGGTGCATCACTTATTTCAGACTTTTCAACCAGGTCTGTTGTTACTGACAACATTGTCTTTCCTTTTTCACGCTCTTTCTTTCTAAAACAGTCTCATCAATTTATCCCTCTGCTTCCCACTTTAATCCTTTCTGATCTGCCTTCTTTCTCATTCTAAACTAAATTTCTTACTTCTCAGATAGTTTATCCTCCTTTGCAAATTTATTCACCTTCCTTTTAAAATCTTCCACTGACTTCTCGATCCTCATATTTTACCACCACCCCTTCTGTTTTTCCTCATCCCGTCTTACATATACCTTTTGAGCCTCTGTTAACAATTGATTCAATGGTTTGTCATTCCAATCTTCCAATTTTTCCAGTTTCTTTCTAATGTCTGGCCATGATTTGGTTACAAAATTAACCTTTAGCAACTGCTGACCTGCGTCTGAATCAGGGTCTATCCCCGAATACTGCTGGACATTCCTCCTCAACTTTTGTAAGAACACTGTCGGAGGTTCGTCCTTGTTCTGCTGATTTTCAAAAGCCCGTTCGAAATTCTGTCCCTTGGGAACGGCTTCTCTGATTCCCTTGATTATTATCTCCCTGAGATCTCTCATACTTCTTCTGTTTGGTTACTCCAATCCGGCGCAGTAATGGGATATTTTACTGCTCCCGCATCTGCTGCTCCCGCTTGAGCCTGCAACCCCTTATCCCAGACTTTTATTCCTGCCTGTCTGACCATCTGTCTTTCTTCTGGAGTAAACAAACTTCCCATTATTGACATCATTGTCTGCCAACTCCTTTTTTTTTCCTGGGCCCCATTAATTTGTTACCCTTCTCCAACCAGAATATTTATCTAAACAAACCATAAAAGCTGCTTGTTGTTCAGCAATTGACTTATTTCTAATTTTGTTCAAACTATTCTCCCTACAATTCCCAAATTCCAATTCCTAGTTTAAATACATACGACTAACAATTTTCCAAATTAACTTTACTGAAAAGAAATAGTAAGATTAAATGAGAACTTACCAGTTCGAAGTTTGATCTGTATTTTATGAGGAGTTACGATGAGGGATTACGTGCCCTCCGCTCCCACCCTCTATTATACAGATCAACTGGTAATTAAGTTCTTATTTTTTCTTTACTATATTTATTTCAATTGTTGTGTTTTCTGTGAATCCACACCGCTGCTTTGAAGAAATGTCGCGCATGCGTGCTGGACAGGGTCTTCACGTAATCCCTCATCGTAACTCCTCATAAAATACAGATCAAACTTCGAACTGGTAAGTTCTCATTTAATCTTACTATTTTACTTCGGAGTCACGTGAGTGACTACGTGAAGACTTCAAAGCTCTGTGAATCCGAACCGTGAACCAGCTCATGCTTCACTCACTGCCTGAAGACCTTAGAGGGAGGAAGCATGTTATACAATCAACAATAACCTGTTTGTGAACAAAAAAGGTTTATTAATAACAACAAAAAACAGAGAGCTCCCCCGGGCTTAAATTAAATATTATCTGCAGACTCTAAAATTCTGTCTGCAAATGTAGCAGGCTCCGCCAGCGGCTTATTATAAAACCTTTGAAAAGTTCTCTCCGAGGACCATCCTGCTCTGGCCAGAATATGGTCCATAGGCACATCCATTCGCCTAGCCGCCGACGTAGATGCAGCCCTGGTGGATTTGTAAACATTAGTATCCACTCCCGCGGACTTAAGCACCTGCTTGAGCCACCTTGAAATGGTTTGGCTTGTCACCTGACCATGAGGTTTCTTGTGGCTTATCCATAAGGCTTTTTCTCTCCCTCTTAAGTTATATGTTGTGTCTATGGAGTTGGCGAGATGGGTCTTGGCACACAACCGTGGGTCAGGTGAATATGCCCGGAACTCCATAACTGGAGGCGTGGTACCTGGTCTAGTTTGTTTGACCAGCCCCTGAATGTGAAATGTGATACAGTCCAATGACTCTGTCATGCTGTCCAGCCTCAGAAGGTGGAGGGACTGTACCCTTTGAGCTGACACTAGTGCCATGAGCATTACTGATTTCAGGGTAAGTTGTTCCAGAGTGAGTGACCTGGGTGATGGCCATCCCCTAAGGTACGTCAGTACTATGCTGACATCCCAGATCTGAGTGTACCTAGGCCTAGGGGAATTGGTGTTAAAAATGCCCCTCATGAGTTTGACCACTAGCGGATGGGACCCCAAAGTCAGTTGTCCTGCTGCTGGAACCAAATAAGCTGACAACGCACTCCTGGCTGTATTAATAGCGCTGTAGCTGAGTCCTTCCCGATGTAATCCAAGCAGAAACTCCACAACACTGGTGGCTGTAGCTGTAGTGTAGGTAGTTCCTGTTTTGGAGCAATACCGTTCCCATTTTCTTATATTGGTCAGGTAATTGTCTCCTGGTAGACTCCCCGGTGAGATGCAGTCATCATGTTGATGGCGTCCTCAGACAGTCCAGGCCCAGTAGAGGTCTTTTTAGAATCTGCAAGCCAGGAGATTGACTCTGTCATGGCACGGGTGACTAATGCCAGACACTGGGTGGATTAATAACTGTCGACTGCTGGGGAATTCCAACGGTGTTTCAACAGCCATGTCGAAAGCCACTGGGAACCATGGCTGTGTAGGCCAGTCAGGTATTATCAAGATTCCTGAAGCGGAATCCAATTGAATCTTGCGTAATACCCGACTGATGAGGCAGAAGGGAGGAAAAGCATAAAAGAACATTTTCCCCCAATGCAGGGAGAATGCATCAACTGCTGCTGCCTCAGGGTCTGGTTCCCAAGCGACATACGTTGGTACCTGGTGATTCAGCCTGGATGCAAATAGATCGATATCTGGTGTGCCATATTGCTTTGTAATTTCAGCAAATACTTTGGGATTTAGCATCCATTCGATGTTATCATTGAATCTACGTGACCTGGTGTCTGCCACTGTATTTTGCTTACCTGGTAGGTAAGTTGCTGATAACCAAATATGCCTTTTAACACACCATTGCCAGATTAGGTTGGCCAAATTGTCACACGATATCGACTTTACACCACCCATGTGATTGATATAAGCCACCACCGTGGTATTATCTAGTTGCAACCGGACATGTGCATGATGCGTATTAGATGAATATGCTTTTAACCCATAAAACGCACCCAACATTTCTAAATAGTTGATACCCTGTGTCTGTAGGCAAGATGATTCAAATTTACTCCATCTGCCCCCTGTGCTGGATTGCATGTTAGTTGCTCCCCAGCCCAAAGCACTGGCATCCGTTTGAATGGTAAATACTGGGTTGGTGATCATTATGGGACTGGAGCTGAGTCTTACGTTCCGTGCCCACCATTGTAACTCTGGAATGGATTCAGCAGTTTAAACTCATAGCTCGGTCAAAGTGACCTAAGTTTTGCTTTAGTGCATGCACTTTAGCTCTTTGCAAATTTTGATAGTGCAAAGGCCCAAATCGTACAGCTGGAAAAGCAGCTACCATTTTGCCAATAACTCTGGCTACTTCCCGTATGGTTGGCTGATGTTTATTCATGAGTTCGTTGCATGATAGCGCCAATTCTGATGCTTTCCCCTTTGGCAGAGTTACAATCATGCGAACAGTATCTATCGAAAATCCAAGATAGTCCATGGCAGTGGACGGTGTAAGATTGGATTTATCTGGATGTATGACAAACCCCAAAGTTTCAAACAAACGTTTGGTGGCTGCTACTGCCAGAATGGCTGTCTCCAAGGTTTTCCCTACTATTAAAATGTCGTCTAAATACGCCATGACTATATGCTTTGTTTCCTCAATAATGCCAAGGCAGGTTTTAAAATTTTAGTGAACAACCTTGGAGCAGAGGTTAGCCCATTTGGTAAGGCTTTATATTGCCATAGCTGTTTCATCCAGATACATTTTAAATATTTTCGATGCTCCTTGTGTATGGGTACTGAGTAGTAGGCATCTTTTAAATCAATGCTTGCTAGAAAGTACCCTCGAGAAACCAATAATCTGGCTGTTTCAAAAGTATCCATCTTGAAATGTATATACCTGACAGCCTTGTTTAAGGTAGTTAAATCAATGATGATGCGTCGTCCACCATCTTTTTTGATTTTAGTGAAAATATTAGACACAAATTCCAAAGGTTCATGTTTTGTTCTTTCAATGACACCTTTAGCTTGTAACCTCATCAGTTCAGCTTGACCCTCTTGTTTCTCCTTGAGTGAGAGGGTGAATACCCTTTTGGGCATATGCTGAACTGGTGGAAAATTTTTATGGACAAAGTCAATTTTGTATCCATGAACGCTGCTGAGTATATACTTGTCATTAGTGATGGATTCCCATGCATCCAAAAACAAGTGCAATCTTCCCCCGGTTAGTACAGAGCCCCCACTGCACATATGCTGAGAGGAACCAGACCCACCTACCTCCATGGTTATTGGTGCTTCTTCTGCCTCTTCGCTGAGCGATGAGGCGTCTGCTGGGCTGTAGAGGGTTGATGTTGATCTCGATGTTGTTGGGGGTGGCGCATTTTCCATGGGGTCCGCTCTGGGCCCTGGCCTAAAAAAGGCTTACGGGGAATGGTTGCGGACCCCGAGCTTTCACCAGTCCCATAGTGTGGTCGACGACTGGTGGACGCCATGGGGTACTGCCGCCTGGGTTTGTTGGGTCTGCTCGGTCCCAAACCTGCCCTCACGAGACCAAAGGTCTTGGATTCTTCTTCCAGGTCTTTCACCTTTTTTGGAAGGTCTTTCCCAAAGAGCAGAATAGGAGGTTCTGAACCCGGTGTTTTGCAAGTCCCGCAAATTTAGGGTTGAGGGCAGGCTTGATAATCTCCTTTCGCAAATTATTTATTTCATATTGAGTGGTGCACAGCAGAGCTAATGTGTCTTGCTGATTTGTGGAGATGTCCGCACCATCAATGGACCGAGCATAAGATGTTATTCCTGCAGTCAGGAGTTTAAGGATCTTCTGGAGCTTCAACTCCAGGTTTCTGATGTTCTGCCCCAAATGTCCCCAAATTTGGCTATTGACAGCAGGTACATTCAAAGATGTACAATTTACTGGGGCTGTATATAGTTGAAGAGCCTCATTGACCACCTGTTCTTGTAGGGGTTTTGAGGACAGGTGGTTAATGCTGGCTGCAAGTTTCGGCTCTAATGGCCGCCCCGCTTGTGGAATGGCCACGTAGCGGTTGACCACACCCAGCAGCTCTTCCTGTTCCTGTACACCCTGCGTACTCCCGATATCTTCAGCCAGTGACCCCTCTTCTTGACCAGCCCAGCCCTGGTCGCCAATGCTGCCTTCAAAAGAAGGTGAAGCAATGGCCAGTGCCGTAAAAGGCACTGCGGGAGTGCCTGAGCTCCCTGGGCGAGTCTGCTGCTGCTCTCTCAGCATATCTCGCTGGAGCAATTGCTCCATGAGCCGTTCCATGCGGCTTAGACGGCTGCCTGTGTCGCTCTCGAGCTGTAAGGCATCTTCATCCGAGACGTCGGACACTACCGCCCGGTTCTGGCTGCAGGTACCTCCAGCCCGCTGCTCAGGCAGCACTAGCGGTGCTGGGCTCGGCTCGGTAGCTATACACGCCGCCTCTTGCCCCCCCTCCAAAGAGCATTCCTCAACGGAGGACGAACGGGGGCGAGCTGCAGACTTCTTTCCTCTGGTCTTGCTCATTCTTCCTGGAACACAAGACCACAGAGAGAAAGATACACGGCCACAGTAAAACTTACCTGTTGGCCCGACTTTTCAACTTGTAGCGGGAGCGCCTTGAACTCCCGTTCGTCGCGGGTGCACTGCATGAACGCTAATGTCGCGCATGCGTGCTGGACGGGGTCTTCACGTAGTCACTCACGTGACTCCGAAGTAAAATCTATAGAAGCCAAGCAACCTACATTTTCCAACTTCCCCCTTTTAAGTTGCGATGATTCAAAGCGTTGTCCGTTACCTTACAACTATTCGTAACCTCCCCCATTGCTTACAATTTCTTAAAGGAACACACACACACACATACCCTTACAGCATGTGGCCTACATCAAACAAGCCTATCACATATACAAACTTCCTCATTCATTAAAAAAACGGTTTTTACACACACATCACATTAGTTCCATTCTTACTTCAATGAGATTGTTTGAAACAACTCAATATTTTTCATAGAAACATAGAAACATAGAAACTAGGTGCAGGAGCAGGCCATTCGGCCCTTCGAACCTGCACCGTCACTCAATATGATCATGGCTGATCATCCAATTCAGTATCCTGTACCTGCCTTCTCTCCATACCCCCCGATCCCTTCAGCCACAAGGGCCACATCGAACTCCCTCTTAAATATGGCCAACGAACTGGCCTCAACTTCTTTCTGTGGCAGAGAATTCCACATCATTTCTTCCCATGTATATATATTTGGCCCTAGGAACTGATCTATTTGTTCAGCCAGTCCCAAGGGGTCTTCCAATAAACTTTTAATCTCCTTTTTAAAGTTCCTCACCTCCATACTGGTGAGAGGCACATTTACAAATCCCATCCCCCCTTCATTTCCCCCTAACGGGACCTCTCTTAGGGGCTTCAGTTTGAGATCGCGTCATCCGACTACTGCCTGGGACACCCGTCCCATCCTCGTCCTCACTTTTTATTTCCTCTTCCTTATCTGACTGGCTCTCTCCTTCACGTTGTATGTTTGAATCACAGTTTCTTTCACCCTGTTTCTTCTCAACTTTCCGTGATTCTCTGCTATCTGTCTCTTCTGAGACAGGAGCGGACAGGTTTACTGCCGATCCGCTCTGGCTTAGTGGGACCTCCTGGGCAGATGCAGCCGGCGCTGATGGGGGTATATTTGGGGGCTGGGATTCATATGGCGGGGGCAGTCGTCGTAGGTGATCATCACCAATTGGGAGCCAGTCAGGTTCATCCTGCTCTCTCTCCCTCTTTAACGGAAACATCCCATTATTGGGTTTCCAGCACTGGGCATATTCCTTTTCTATTTGATTTGGCGTTTCTCCTTCATTCACAAAAACATTCAACGCCTGTCTCACCCAGTCTTCATTTGAACCCAACCTTGGCCACCACACTGCGCTCCCTCGAATAGGCTCCTTCTGGCCATTCAAAGTAACAAAACTTTATCATAGTTTCCTTACTCTTACCCCGGGTGTTCCCTTCACCCCATCCGTGCAACATTCGCCCCAACGGACTATCGGGCGGAATGTGCGGCTCCATATCAGTATGAGCCTTATCCTGTTTCCCCGGACCCTTTTCCCGTTCCGGTTTCCATTGTCTCGTCGGACTATTCCCGTCTGACAGACCCCGGTCGCCCAGGCAATACTTAATAGTCGCTTTTCTTACCTGGGTCCTGTGCACAAGAATCGCTCGACCGTTCCGTACGTATTCACCTTACACCCCCTTCTGCTTCCCGAGTCTTTCCAACCGAATATCGCTCGCTCAAACTGCTGATGGCAAGCAAGGAGATCAGAGACTGCTGAAATCAGCAGGGTGCACCTTCCCCTCCTTCTTTGCCTCCACCAAGCAACCGGAGTGGCGATCCCGGACGAGCCCCCAGTTTGTGAGATACGCTCTGTGCTCACAATCACTGCTCAAAGACTAAATCTTGGAAGCAAGAGTCTCTTTATTTTTCACGAATCTGCAGAACCGGATGCCTCTCCAAGTCGAGACACACCGAAGATAGAGAAGTCATCCCCCTTTATACACATAATTTACATTCAACCTCTCCTCCGGACCCTTCTCCAATCAGGGTCTGAGGTGCACAATCTGTAGGTACATCCCCCCCAGTACCTTCCATATCATACATCGCATGTCCAGACATGTTCATGTAATGAGCAGTTTCTTGACCGGGGTGTGTTGTAATATTCATTTATTCTATTAAGCATGCTCAGTTGCTCATGACCTACCCTAGTTTTACTCACCTCCTAGTGAACCCTCTCAGTTCCCCTATATCAGTACTAAAGCTAAGATATAGTGACAAGGGTCCATCTATCACTCCATTCCACTGATAGGGATCTCTCTACATCACTCCCTTCTACCGCTATACAATGCTATTACTTCTTACTCAAGGACTCAAGGATGGTCTGGTAACCTTTAGATACAGCTGTGTCAGAACCCTCTCTCCGGCCCCTATCAGTTCGAATTCTCTTTAAAGCTCCTTACCTTAATGGGGTTTAATCACTTTATCCCTCACACATGTCAATGCCCTCTTGTTTGAATCTTCCCTACCCTCAATGGGAAAAGCTTATCCACGTCAACTCTGTCTATTCCTTTCATCATTTTAAATACCTCAATCAAGTCCCCTCTTAACCTTCTGCGCTCCAAAGAATAAAGACCTAACTTGTCCAACATAGTTGCTGGAACCCAGGCAAAATTCTAGTAAATCTCCTCTGTACTCTCTCTATTTTGTTGACATCCTTCCTATAATTAGGCGACCAAAATTGTACACCATACTCCAGAATTGGTCTCACCAATGCCTTGTACAATTTTAACATTACTTCCCTACTCCTATATTCAATGCTCTGATTTATAAAGGCCAGCACACCAAAGGCTTTCTTTACCACCCTATCTACATGCGATTCCACCTTCAGGGAACTATGCACAGTTATTCCTAGATTCTCTCTGTTCCACAACATTCCTCAATTCCCTACCATTTACCATGTACGTCCTATTTTGATTTGTCCTGCCAAGATGTAGCACTTCACACTTTATCACATTAAACTCCATCTGCCATCTTTCAGCCCACTTTTCCAAATGGTCCAAATCTCTCTGTAGACTTTGAAAATCTACTTAATTATCCACTACACCACCTATCTTAGTATCATCTGCATCTTACTTATCCAATTTTCCACCCCATCATCCAGATCATTGATGTACATGACAAACAACAGTGGACCCAACACAGATCCCTGAGGCACCCCACTGGTCACCGGCTTCCAACCTGACAAAACAGCCATCCACCATTACTCTCTGACATCTCCCATTCAGCCACTGTTGAATCCATCTTGCTACTCCGCCATTAACACCCAAAGATTGAACCTTTTTAACCAACCTTCCATGGGGAAACTTGTCAAAGGCCTTACTGAAATCCATATAGACAACATCCACTGCTTTACCCTCATCAATTTCCCTAGTAACCGCTTCAAAATATTCAAGAAGGTTTGTCAAACATGACCTTCCAGGCACAAATCCATGTTGACTGTTCCTGATCAGACCCTGTTTATCCAGATGCTTATATATATTATCTCTAAGTATCCTTTCCATTAATTTACCCATCACTGACGTCAAACTAACAGGTCTATAATTGCTAGGTTTATTCTTTGAACCCTTTTTAAACAATGGAACAACATGCGCAGTACGCCAATCCTCCAGCACTATTCCCGTTTCTAATGACATTTGAAATATTTCTGTCATAGCTCCTGCTATTTCTACACTAACTTCCCTCAATGTCCTAGGGAATATCCTGTCAGGAACCTGGAGACTTATCCACTTTTATATTTTTCAAAAGTGTCAGTACTTCCTCCTATTTGAATCTCATAGTTTCCATAGCTACTCTACTTTTTTCCCTTACCTCACAGAGTTCAACATCCTTCTCCTTGGTGAATACCGAAGAAAAGAAATTGTTCAATATCTCCCCCATCTCTTTTGGCTCTGCAGATAGCTGTCCATTCTGTCTCTCTAATGGTCCCAATTTTATCCCTCGTTATCCTTTTGCTATTAATATAGCTGTAGAAAACCCTTTGGATTTACTTTCACCTTTCTTGCCAAAGCAACCTCATATCTTCTTTTAGCCTTCTTTCTTAAGATTATTTTTACATTCTTTGTACTCCTCTAGAACCTCATTTAATCCATACCTCCTATAATTATTGTAGATATCCCTCTTTTTTCGAAACAAGTGTCCAATTTACCTTGAAAACCATGGCTCTTTTCATTTTTACTATTTCCTTTCAACCTGTAAATAAACACTTTACAAACTCTTAAAGTGTGCAACATCTTTTAATGATAGCACAGGGTATTACATACATCTTCAAGCACTAGCTACATTCTTCTACTGCTGCGCCCAGGAAGGGGAAGGCGTTATGATTGATTGTTAACTAGGCGGGGGTTAATCGGAGTGAGGTAACTATATTATTGGTTGCATATAAACCATCTACATCCTTCCCCCTTAGAAAATCAAAAAACAGATTGTTGTCACGACAACAGAATTAAACAGCTGAATTAAACAAAATCGCCGTAGCGAACAGGTGGCTTGCTGATCCGGCCCGAGCGCGTACGGATGTCTCCCCCTTCCCCCGAAGGAGCAGAAGAAACAGGAGGACGCGAGGCAGCTGGGGAACCAGGGAAGGGCATTGGGGTGGGAGAAAAAGGAGAGGGAGAACCGCGACCGGCAACAGGGGACCCGCGCAGAGGGGAACCAGGCGCCCGCGACGGGGACCGAGGCATGCAGGGAACACCAGCCGGGACGGCAGCCGGCTGCTCGTAGGAGAGTGGCGGGGCATAGGGCCCCGGGGGGCTGCGGCTTTGGCTCAATAACCGCACGCAGGTGTTGTCGGCTTCTTCGGTAGATGGTACCCTCACAGTCGACCAGATACGAACGAGGTGAGTCGGCCACCGCAACCACGGTGGCCAGACGGTAGTGACCACTGGCGGTCTGCAACCGAACAACCTGTCCAGGCAACAGAGGATCGAGTGGTCTGCACGACCGATCGTGGGAACGCCGCTGGCTGTCATGTTTCTCTTGAATTCGCCTCTGCACGGAGGCGGGGCTCCAGCACCCGAGGTTTCAGCTGGCGCTGGGCAATCGGGATGGTAGATCTGGTAGTTCTGGACATCAGATGCTGAGCAGGTGACCCCATGGCCGGATCCCTGGAAACATTCCTGAGGTTCAGGAGATCCAAATACAAATCAGAGTTGGATAGTCGCGCCTGTTCCATCAGAAGCTTGGCACTGCGGACGGCCCGTTCTGCAAGGCCGTTGCTCTGTGGGTACTCTGGGCTGCTGGTGAAATGCACGAAGTTCCACTTGTCGGCAAAACTTTTGAATTCTCGGCTGGGTAAACTGCCTGCCGTTGTCAGTCTGCAGCCGGACAGGGGTCCCAAAAGTGGAGAAGTGTTTCCGCAGCTTTCGGATCACGATCTCCGACGTGAGGGATGTCAGCAAATCCACTTCGAACCAGTTTGGAGTACGAGTCGACCAGGACAAGGTAGTGGTTACCACGCCACTCGAATATGTCGGCAGCCAGCGAGGACCAGGCCAAGGCAGGGGCGGGCTGTTGCAGCAGGGGCTGTCGCTGCTGGCGTGGAGCAAGACTGTTGCACGTGGAGCAGGCAGAAATTCGGTCTCGGATATATTTGGCCATTCCAGGCCAGTAGAATTGGCACTGAGCGTGGGCGAGTGTTGCATCGACCCCAGGGTGTCCGCTATGGGCTGCACAAAAGTAAAAGTCAAACAGGGAGGAGGACGGGACTACAACTTTATGTCCCTTGACGATAACGCCATCCTGGAGCACCAGTTCGTCGTGGACCAGGAAGAAAGGCTGTGTTTCAGACGGCACGGCGGAGCGCTTTGTTGGCCACCCTGCTTTAATCACAGAGGCAAGCCGCTGGCAAACCGGATCGGCAGCGGTGTGCTCGGCCAAAACCTGTAGCTGCTTGGTGGGAATAAAGTTAACGCCCAGTACGAGCAAGTCCTCTGTTTCGTAGGGGTGGCGAGCGCAGGAGGTACGCGGGGCTCGCGACAGGGTGTCCCGCAATGTGCATCTCGGTGCCCTTCTTGTAGATTATGTCAAAGTCGAAACGCTGGAGCTGCAGCATCATACGCTGCAGCCTGGCAGGGGCAGCGTGAATCGGCTTGTTAAGGATTGTCACCAACGGCTGGTGGTCGGTTTCGACCGCAAATCTGCTGCCGAACAGGAAGTCTCTGAACTTGGAGCAGGCGAACACCACCGCGAGCAGCTCCTTCTCGATCTGAGCGTACCGCTGCTCGGTGTCCGTCATGGTGCGGGAGGCATAGGAGACAGGATGTAGCGATCCATCGACAGACTGAAGGCAAGCCGCACCCAGGCCGAACTTGGAAGCGTCACAGGTGACGGTGATGGGGCGACCCACGTCGAAAAACCGCAACGTCGCAGTGCTAATCAGTTTCGACTTGAGGCAGTCAAAGGCCTGCTGGTGATGTGGGAGCCAGACCCAGGCGATATCCTTTTTTGTCAGCTGCCGCAGGGAGCACTCAGCTCACTGAGGTTTGTACAAACTTTCCAAGGTAGTTCACCATGCCCAAGAATCGTTGCAGACCTGGCACGTCAGTGGGGGCTGCCATCTCGGAGATGGCAGCTGCCTTCAAGGGGTCGGGTTTTAGTCCGTTAGAGGTGAAAACATGTCCAACATACGTGACCTCTGAGACACGAAACCGGCACTTCTTGGGATTCAGCTTCAGGTTCGCCTGTCGCGCCCGATCCAGGATGCGGCGGAGGTTCAGGTCGTGCTCGGCAATGTCCTTCCCATAAACCAGGATATCATCCACGATGATGGCACATGGCAGGTCCGAGAATATCTGCTCCATCGTTCGCTGGAACACCTCGCTAGCAGAATTGATGCCAAATGGCATTCACAGGAACTTGAATCTGCCGAACGGTGTGGCGAAGGTCGTCAGTTCAGAAAGACGTTTTGTCCAACGGGATCTGCCAAAACGAGTTCTTAGCGTCTAGGACCGAAAAGATGGTGGCTTGCCCGACCTTAGCCGCCACATCCTCAACAGACCGCATGGGGTAGTGTGGTCGCCTGATGGCAAGGTTTAAGTCCTTCGGGTTGATACACACACGTATTTCGTTCTTGTCTTTCTTAATCGTGGCAACCATTGTGGAGACCCAATCGGTGGGCTCGCTAACTGCTTCTAGCACCCCCTTTTCGACCATCTTGTTGAGCATCGCCTCGACCCTGTCCTTTCATGGCGTGAGACACCCTGTGAGGTGCGCGGACCACGGTTGTATATTTGGGTCAATGGAAATATGGTATGTCAGTGGTAACTTCCCCAGGTCATCGTCGAACAGGTCCTGGTATTCTGCAACCGGGTCAAAACGACAGTTGCACTTTGTGGACCGTGCGGTCGAAGGACACCAGGCCAAGATCCTGGCACGCACGGTTGCCCAACAGGGTTACACAGTCAGAGTTCAAAACATAAAAAACCAGGTTTCTTGTGGCCTTTTGCAGCACGCAAGTTAAAGTGGCCCTCCCCGCAGGCCTTAGAATCTCTCCACCATAGGCATGCAGGGTAGCATCGTCAGCAACCAGGGGCTCATTATTCCTTATATCTTGTTGAAAAGATTCATGGACAAAACATTGACCATCACACCTGTGTCTAACTTTGCAAGGAAGGTTACATCATTGACAGTCACAGATATGGAGGGATCAGTGCGGTGGGCGGGTGTCTGTAGGAGGGTAAACACATGCGGAGTCCTCGGGAGGATTAATTGGATCTGCATCATAGGATTCAGCCAAGTTGGGCTGTGAGTCGTAACGGATATCAGATTGGCTCAGCATGTTTATACTTGGGTCTGGAGGTTTGTGCCTGTCTCCCACGGGAATGGAATAAGCGACGGGAGGCAGAGAAATGATTTAGCTTCTTACAGAAGTAACAGGCCTTACCAAAGGCGGGACACGTCGACAGTCTATGGGTGCATGTAGTTTACAGTTTGGGCACCTGTTTTGGGGCACACTTCACCAGGACCTGGGTTGGCACGCGGCAGAAAAGCATTGTTTCCCATCCGAGGCTGTGGTCTCCTAAACCCAGCCAGGTTGGACAGATTTATTGCCCGAGTCCGTTGGTCATCTGGCAATACAACGACCTCAGACAATCTGCAGGCATGCATGGCTTTTTTCCAACGTTAGATCCGGATCCCTCAAAAAGCTCACATCGCAGCCTCTGGTCACGCATGCCAGTTACTAAAATGTCTCTAGTGAGCTGGTCCTGTCATGTCACCAAAACGGCACCGCTGGGCGAGATAACGCAAATCAGCAATAAAACATCAACAGGTTCATCCGGCAAACTGTCTCCTTGTAAAAGAACCGTGTCCCTCTCTAGAATGCGGTTTCGAGGGCAGGTCACAAATCCGTCCCTGAACTTACGTAGCAGGCAAGCGGGGGTCGCCGCAGACTCTGCAGGAGTAAATCACCTCGTCGTTGTCGCCCAGGACCGCTGGAGCATAGGTGAAAGTTCTGGCTCTCTTCATGGCATCAGGTCCGACAAGGTTCAGTAGGAGGGAAGCTTTAAGGAGTCAGGATCAGCACGGTGTGTGCGACGTTGACAAAGTGTGTAAAATCAAATTCAAACGTGGCCCGGCGCTCAGAGATGTCAGCATCAAAGACAAGCTGCGCGGGCTTTCTGCAAGAGGACGCCATGGCCAGAGAGATTAAGCACAAAAAACACAAATCAAAAAAAAAAGAAATAAACCCGATAGACAGGAGACGCAAGTGTCTTCCAGCTTCGACACCATGTAAATGAACACTTTACAAACTCTTAAAGTGTGCAACATCTTTTAATGATAGCACAGGGTATTACATACATCTTCAAGCACTAGCTACATTCTTCTACTGCTGTGCCCAGGAAGGGGAAGGCGTTACGATTAATGTTAACTAGGCGGGGTTAATGGGAGTGAGTAACTATATTATTGGTTGCATATAAACCATCTACACTGTCTCTGTCTCTCCCTAAAATGCCAGTGTCCAGCCAGTGGCTGGGGGCTAGTACAAAACTGCTGGGCCGAATGGCCATCCAAAAAACCTCTTTTGGGCCAAAAATCCAGTGTCCAGCACCCTGAAAAGCCAGTGTCCAGCTCCCCGAAAAGCCAGTGTCCAGCTCCCTAAAATGCCAGTGTCCGGACAGTGGCTGGGGGCTAGTACAGACCTGCTGCGCCGAATGGCCATCCAAAAACTCTTTTGGGCCAAAAGTCCAGTGTCCAGCACCTTGAAAAGCCATTGTCTAACTTTTCAGGCTTTTAACCCGTGTCATTAATTTCTGTGATCAGCTCCCTAAAAAGCCTGTTTCTTGAAAGAGAGAGAGAGAGAGAGAGAGAGAGAGAGAGAGAGAGAGAGAGAGAGAGAGAGAGAGAGAGAGAGAGAGAGAGAGAGAGAGAGAGAGAGGGGGAGAGAGAGAGAGAGAGAGAGAGAGAGAGAGAGAGAGAGAGAGAGAGAGAGAGAGAGAGAGAGAGAGAGAGAGATAAAGAGAGGGGAGAGAGAGAGAGAGGGGGGGAGAGAGAGGGAGAGAGGGGGGAGAGAGAGAGAGAGAGGGGGAGAGAGAGAGGGGGAGAGAGTGAGAGAGAGAGAGGGAGAGGAGGAGAGAGGGAGAGAGAGAGAGAGGGGGAGAGAGGAGAGAGAGTGGGAGAGAGAGAGAGAGAGAGAGAGAGAGAGAGAGAGAGAGAGAGGTCCTTCTGCAGTTGTACAGGGCCCTGGTGAGACCACACCTGGAGTCCTGTGTGCAGTTGTGGTCTCCTAATCTGAGGAAGGACATTCTTGCTGTGAGATACCCTTTATGCTCACAATAAATACTCAAAGACTAAATCCTGGAAGCAAGAGATTTTCTTTATTTTACGAGTCTGCAGACCGGGTGCCTCTCCAACCTGAGACACACTGAGGCCAGGGAGATCATCCCCCTTTATACACAAAATCTTACATTCAATTTCTCCTCCGGCCCTCTCTCCAATCAGAGTCGGAGGTGCACAATCTGTAGGTACACAACCCACCGTACATTCCCTCGCACCTCCCATATCATACATTGCATGTTCAAACATGTTCATGGTATAATGAGCAATTTCTTGACCAGGGGTGTGTTGTAATATTCATTTATTCTATTATGCATGCTCAGTTGCTCATGACCCGGCCCAGTTTCCCTCACCTCCTAGTGAACCCCTTTCAGTTTTCCTATATCAGCACTAAAGCTAAGCTATAGTGACTAGGGTCCCATCCATCACTCCTTTCCACTGATAGGGATTTCTCTACATCACCCCCTTCTCTAGCTACCACAATGAATCTCTTCTAACTCAAGGCCTCAAGGATGGGTCTGGCAATTTTCAGACACTGCTGTCAGAATCTCCTCTCCAGCCCCTCTCTGTTTGAATTCTCTTTAAAACTCCTTTCATTTAATAGGGTTTTAATCACTTTATCCCTCACAATCCTCCCTTTTTCTTTTGCTACGCATACACTGATTTAAAACCCTCATTTTAAGTTCATTCAATTCGAACTGACGTAACATCGTCCTAACCTTCTCCTCCTGTAAATCATAAACTTCCCCTGGCCGCATTATCATTATTTTCTGTATTTCCCCTTTCTCTCCCATAGGCATGACTACAGCCTGCAATCTGACATACTTCTGGTAATAAGTTCCCTAAAGCAAGGATACAACAGGGGATGAAGATCAGTCAGCCACTTGCACATAGAAACACAAGTCCCACCGTTCTCCACCATGTTCCTCCGAGGATAGAATCCCACCATTGGTTCCCCATAATCGAATTCCACTTTTGTATTGGAACATGCGCCAACTTCCGGATCCCTTCTGATATGTCCATCACTGCCTGTCCATTATCATCGATGTTCAAACAGCAATTAGAGAGGTTTGAATTTTCCCGCATACCCCTCCTTCTTCTGCCAGGAGATAATCTAGGGGCTAACCTGTTCTGGTATATCGCTGCTCTCATCTGCGTCTGCTGCTTTGCCAAGCATCTCCAGCGCCCCCGCAGTTTTGGTGGTAATTACCTCCAGTACTGCCTGTAGCCTTATGATCCGGTTTTTAACATATATACTGGTGTACGGTATAGCCCCAGGATCCATCTTGTGCCCAAGTGGCTGGTCCGTAGTATGAGATGATTCTCGCTGGTGGCCACTCCATCATCTTCCCATTCCCAATATCTATTTTCCTCTTTTTCCGATATAGGTCATCAAATACAGGTGTTCCTAACGACTGGCCTTCTTTGGGGTTTAACAGAAGAATCCAGGTTGTACCAGTCCAATAAAACAAGTCCCACTCCAATTCATCGGTAACACCGAGTATGCCTTGTATCCGCATATCCATAACAGTCCTTCAGGGGCCGGTCCACTAGAGGCAACTTGTTCCATACATCTCGCAATACTGGGATCCCCTGATAAGGGTTGTTCCCGGTGCAGTTCCATAGTTCCAGCCGATTCCACTCCATCAATCTCCATCTGGATAGCGCAGTTTTTCCCATATTTCTTAGTTAGATACCATTTTAGGCTCCTCTGGCCACCACACTCGGGATTGATTTGGCCACTGGGTGACGATGCGCTGGCAGGGGCTGCTGCCTACTAGGACGGCATCCTTTGCCCAGGGCCTAGCGATACCACTCAGTCCCGACCGGAGCATCTGTCAGGACCCATACCTGGGGATCTCGGTCTTGTCCAGCTGTCAGGTTCCACCCCATCAGGTCCCATATTTACAACAATGCATCCTCTCCACGGCCAACGTGAATTCATCAGTGGGTCCTCCTCAGACCCAACAGTTAGTCACATTCAGGGTCCCAGCTATCCGGGTGGCCAAGTCCACAAACAGGTTTTTTTCTCCTTCAGGGATTTCGATCTGACTTCTTGATTTCTTCGTACAGTGTCTGGTGCACTTGAGGCTGAGTATGTGGGGGGAGGGGGGAGGCTTCGTGACTACTACCTTAGTAATCTCTTTCACTAACTTCCTCCTTCGTCTTATCTATTGCCCCTTTATGCTCTGAGAAGGGGAAAACTAACTGTACACAAACCCATCTCTCTCCCCTTGGGCAGGTAACGGCCCCAAACTTCCCTATATACCCCCTATTGCCTGCCATCAAATACTCCTTTCCCCCCAGGGTGGGGGGGGGGGGGGGGGGGGGGGGGGTGGGGGGGGGGGGGGGGGGCCCAGGCCCCACACACACACACCAGGGGGCCCCCCCCAACCGGACCCAGCCTTACAAATATTCTATTCTTTCGGTCATGGCATGCGTTATTCACATGGGAATGATAGGTCTAAATGATCTGGTTATTACCCCTCTGTATGAATAGGATGATAACATTTATCACAATTATTAATACCTTTTACAACAATTACATACAAAGCAAACAATACCACGACTGCTCCTTTCATACTGTCAGTTATACGTTCAATGCTTTTCTTTTTAAAATTACTGTTAGGGGTTTAACTTCCCGGCTTCACCGTCCACTTTCCTCCTCCTCAGGAACGGGTGGATCGACGGGTCCTTTAACCCAGATCACGTTTTTCTTTTATTCGTATTGCTGTCTCGGTTGTCAGTAATACTAGGTATGGGCCGGTCCACCTGGGCTGGAGTTTCTCCTCCTTCCAATTTTTGAACCAGTACCCAGTCGCCGGCCTTTACAGCATGTATTGGAAAGTCAAGTGGCGGCTTTGAGCCAATAATCCTTTCGCTTTTAATTCTGTAAGGAACGAGATACAGCAGTTAAATAGTTCCTTGAGAATACATCACTGCCCTCTATGTGGGTAATTCCTTCTATCTTTCCCAAATAAAGTAACCCAAACAACATTCCATAGGGGGACACTGCTAACTTTGCATGAGGTCTCCGTTTGCTTTTCTCAAGCCTTTCTGTTTTCCCTACTGCTCCAAACATATGCCAGACTCCATGTACATATGCTTCTTAAAGCCTTAATTTCCGCCAATTGAGCTAAGCAAGATTGCAGGCAAGTTTCCAATTTTGATCCTGCGCTATAGCTTTTACCTTCTTTAGATATACTCGTCCAAAATATTCTACCTGCTGCTGACAAAACATAAACTTCTTCCTTGATACATCATGACCTCCTGTGCCAATCTTTTCCAAGATAATTACAATGTCTCTTTCTCACGTTGCTCCTCACTTTGTGGAACAAACCAACAAATCATCCACAAAACTATATCAACACCTTCCAATCTGCCTACAACATCTGATTAAAAACACGGCGCTAGTATTTAAAACGCTGTCCGCATCCTAGCCTAGGTGTATTTAATACCTCTTCTTAATGTTTCTTACCATTATCTTAATATTATTATTAAGATCATTATCATTATTATATTATTATTTCCTGATTATCGTACCTGTTCACATCCCCAACACACCTTATCCATTACCTATCTCCTTACTAGCCTTGTCTGGGCTTAGATCCAGATTTATTTCACTCCCGATAGGCATTTGAGAAAACACTCCTCCCAAATACATTTATTATTGGCATGGAATCTCTGGCCCCTGTTTGGCTCTGTCATATGACTCACTGTGTGTCGGTGCATCACTTATTCCAGACTTCAACCAGGTCTGTTTGTTACTGACAACATTTGCCTTTCCTTTTTCACGCTCTTTCTTTCTAAAGCAGTCTCATCAATTCATCCCTCTGCTTCCCACTTTAATCCTTTCTGATCTGCCTTCTTTCTCATTCTAAACTCAATGTCTTTACTTCTCAGATAGTTTTATCCTCCTTTGCAAATTTATTCACCTTCCTTTTAAAATCTTCCACTGACTTCCCGATACCTCATATTTTATCACCACCTCTTCTACCTCGGGTAATGTCATCACTTTCCCTTCTACCCCTGAGATCTAACTTGTTTTTTTACCCAATTCATTCCTTCTGGTACCTTAGTTACACTTGATCTCTCTGCTCCCGAATCTACCATAAATATCATATCCTCTCCCCTATTCTTCCTCCATGCGTGCGTACGACTGCACCTCCCGTCGTCGCTTAGGACATTCCCCTCTTGAAATGGACCCTCCTCTTTACAATAATAACACCAGGGTGGCCCCGTGTACCACCCTCCTGATCCTTGTTCCTTGTTTTCCCGGGGACCCCAACTTCGGTCCCTCCATTCACCTCTTCCTCGTCCTCCAATACTACCGCTTCCCCTTCCCCGGTCTCCATGAGCACCCGGCCTTCTATCACCTTCAATTCCCCCCTTCTGTGCTACTTGCTGTACTGCTTGCAACATCATTTTTGCCTGTCCCTTCTGTTTCCTCCTCATCCCGTCTTACATATACCTTTTGAGCCTCTGTTTAACAACTGATTCAATGGTTTTTCATTCCAATCTTCCAATTTTTCCAATTTCTTTCTAATATCTGGCCATGATTTTGTTACAAAATTAACCTTCAACAACTGCTGACCTGCAGTCCTATCAAGGTCTATCCCCGAATACTGCTGGACATTTTTCCTTAACCTTTGTAAAAACACTGTCGAAGTTCGTCCCTTGTTCTGCTGAGATTTTCAAAAGCCCGTTCGAAATTCTGTCCCCTGGGAACGGCTTCTCTAATTCCCTTGATTATTATCTCCCTGAGATCTCTCACACTTCTTCTGTTTTGGTTACTTCAAGTCGGCGCATCAGCCTGCCAACCCCTTCTCCTGCCTGTCTGACCATCTGTCTTTCTTCTGAACTAAACAAACTTCCCAGTAATCGACATCATTGTCTGTCAACTCCTTTTTTTTCTCTCTCTCTGGGCCCCATTAATTTATTACCCTTCTCCAACCAGAATGTTTTATCTAAACAAACCATAAAAGCTGCTTGTTGTTCAGCAATTAACTTATTTCTAATTTTGTTCAAACCATTCCCCCTACAAATACATACGACTAACAATTTGCCAAATTAACTTTACTGAAAAGAAATCTATAGAAGCCAAGCAACCTACATTTTCCCAACTTCCCCTTTTTTAAGTTGCGAATGATTCAAAGCATTGTCCGTTACCTTACAATAACCTCCCCCATTGCTTACAATTCCTTAAAGGAACACACACAGACAACCCTTACAACATGGCCCACAGCAAACAAACCTATCACATATACAAAACTTCCTCATTCATACAAAACCGGTTTTTTACATTAGTTCCATTCTTACTTCAATGAGATTTGTTTGAAACAACTTAATATTTTTCATAAAAACATTTTTGGCCCTAGGAACTGATCTATTTGTTCAGCCAGTCCCAAGGGGTCTTCCAATAAACTTTTCATCTCCTTTTTAAAGTTTCTCACCTCCATACTGGTGAGAGGCACATAGTTTCCTTACTCTTACCCCGGGTGTTCCCTTCACCCCATCCAACATTCGCCCCAACGGACTATCGGCGGAATGTTAGGCTCCATATCAGTATGAGCCTCATCCCGGTTCCCCGGACCCTTACTCCTTACCATTCCGGTTTCCCATTACCTTGTCGGACTATTCCCGTCCGACAAATCCCGATCGCCCAAGCAATACTTAATAGTCGTTTTTCTTACCTGGGTCCTGTGCACAAGAATCACTCGACCGTCCCGTACGTATTACCTTACACCCCTCTTGCTTCCCGAGTCTTTTTCATCGGATATCACTCGCTCAAACTGCTGATGGCAAGCAAGGAGATCAGAGACTGCTGAAATCAGCAGGGTGCACCTTCCCCTCCATCCTTGCCTCCACCAAGCAGCCGGAGTGGCGATCCGGACGAGCCCCCAATTTGTGAGATACCCTTTATGCTCACAATAATACTCAAAGACTAAATCCTGTGAAGCAAGAGATTTCTTTCTTATTTTACGAGTCTGCAGACCGGGTGCCTCTCCAACCTGAGACACACTGAGGCCAGGGAATCATCCCCCTTTATACACAAAATCTTACATTCAATTTCTCCTCCGGCCCTCTCTCCAATCAGAGTCGGAGGTGCACAATCTGTAGGTACAACCCACCGTACATTCCCTCGCACCTCCCATATCATACATTGCATGTTCAAACATGTTCATGGTAATGAGCAATTTCCTGACCAGGGGTGTGTTGTAATATTCATTTATTCTATTAAGCATGCTCAGTTTGCTCATGACCCGCCAGTTTCCGCTCACCTCCTAGTGAATCCCCTTCAGTTTTCCTATATCAGCACTAAAGCTAAGCTATAGTGACTAGGGTCCCATCCATCACTCCTTTCCACTGATAGGGATTTCTCTACATCACCCCCTTCTCTAGCTACACAATGAATCTCTTCTAACTCAAGGCCTCAAGGATGGGTCTGGCAAATTTCAGACACTGCTGTCAGAATCTCCTCTCCAGCCCCTCTCTGTTTGAATTCTCTTTAAAAACTCCTTTCTTTAGCACAATAGGGTTTAATCACATTATCCCACACATTGCTATTGAGGGAGCCCAGCTTGACCCAAAGGCATGTATTATAAGATTATATTTTTTGCTACTTTGCACTCACTGATTTATAAATGAAATAGTGAGTGGTGTTTCTCTCTGCTAAATGACTGCTCTTTATTAATTAAAATATATTTCAATCTCCAACCATGTTTGGTGTTTGTTTCCAGGTTCCTAAACAGTGTTTGGATATTTAAAATTAATTTATGATGTGGCATCATTAATATATATTGTGAAAATAGCTGGGGTCCCAGCTCCTCATTCCTGTACCTAGTTGTAAGGCTTTGAGCCCATCTTTAATTTCTGCCCTCAAAAGCCTGTTTCGAGAGAGAGAGAGAGAGAGAGAGAGAGAGAGAGAGAGAGGGAGAGAGGGAGAGAGGGAGAGAGGGGGAGAGGGGGAGAGGGGGGGAGAGGGAGAGGGAGAGGGAGAGAGAGAGAGAGAGAGAGGCAGAGAGATGTAGAGAGGGGGTAGGGAGATGAACTTCTCATTCCCGGCCTAGCTTTTTAGACTTTCAACCCCTGTCTGTGATTTCTGGCCTCAAAAGCCTGTTTCTTGAGAGAGAGAGCTAATAATGTCCTTCCTCAGATTTGGAGACCAAAACTGTATGCAATACTCCAGGTGTGCAAGCAATGTGTCTTTGATTTCTGGCCATCAAAAAGCCTGTTTTTTCTTGAAAGAGAGAGAGGTCCTATCTGCAGTTGTACAGGCCCTGGTGAGAGCACACCTGAGTATTGTGTGCATTTTTGGTCCCCTAATTTGAGGAAGACATTCTTGCTATTGAGGGAGCCCAGCTTGACAAAAAGCATAAATTTTAAAATTATTTTTGCTACTGATTCAAAAATAAAATAGTGGTGTTACCCCCAGCTTGAGCGTGTGTGTGTGTGTGTGTGTGTGTGTGTGTGTGTGTGTGTGTGTGTGTGTGTGTGTGTGTGTGTGTGTGTGTGCGTGTGTGTGTGCGTGTGTGTGTGTGTGTGTGTGTGTGTGTGTGTGTGTGTGTGTGTGCGTGTGTGTGTGTGTGTGTGAGCGTGTGTGTGTGTGTGTGTGCGTGTGTGTGTGCGTGTGTGTGTGTGTGTGTGAGCGTGTGTGTGTGTGTGTGTGTGTGTGTGTGTGTGTGTGTGTGTGTGTGTGTGTGTGTGTGTGTGTGTGAATATATATATATTTAATGGTAAAACACCATGTCCCAGTTATTTTATCTCCTCTCCTCCTCCCCTCCTCTCTCGTTCCCCCTCTCCGCCCAGCTCGGACGGAGACCGGGCCAAAACGCCGCTTTTTAAAAAAAAAAACAAGAACTCGGAGCGGAAAAAAAATATTAATCTAAAATGATTTAAAGAAGAGAGAGAGAGAGAGAGAGAGAGAGAGAGAGAGAGAGAGAGAGAGAGAGAGAGAGAACGAAACAGGAAAAGAAAGATGCAGACCATCAGGCCCTGGGGATTTATCAGCCTTCAGTCCCATCAGTCTAGCCAACACCACTTCCTGCCTAATGTGGATTTCCTTCAGTTCCTCCGTCACCCCAGATCCTCTGGCCACTAGTACATCAGGAAGATTGTTTGTGTCCTCCTTAGTGAAGACGGATCCAAAGTACCTGTTCAACCCATCTGGCATTTCCTTGTTCCCCAGGAGAAATTCACCTGTTTTTCTGTCTTCAAAGGGCCCAACTTTGGTCTTCACTAATGTTTTTCTTTTTTTTTTTTTAATATATTTTTTTATAGAGTATTTAGACAATGGATTAGCATACATAATATTTTGATAGCCAATATTTCATGCTCAACAAGCATACATTGTTAATATTATCAGTGATAGTATTGACTCTATATCAGTATAATTTGACTCTAATAATAATAGTTTTTTTTTTTATAGAGAACAGTAGGAAAAATAGAGTAATAATCTACATCAAAGAAGAAATCATAAAAGAAAAAGGTATAATTTAGATTTTAATACATCGTAGGAGATAAGAATCAAAGAGTATAAGATAGAACATTTCATCTATTCCTAAATCCAAGTTTCAGTTAGGGTTTTCTGCCGAACCAATCTAACCCTTTTAAGTAATCAATGAAAGAAGACCATGTTCTAACAAAAACTCTTTTTTGTCCATTAAGGCAAATCTGATTCTTTCCAGTTGTAGGGTCTCCGGCATTTCCATAATCCACATTTAATTGTGGGGGGATATAGGACCTTTCCAAAATTTTAATATTAATTTCTTCCCAATTATTATACTGTAGTCTAAGGAAAATTCTTTGGCTTGTTGTAAGAGTTTAAACTTTGTTCTGACGTCCGAAGTATAATTAATTTTGTGTCCGGACCAGTTTAGTAATAATAACTTCTGAAGTTAAAAAATTTTTTAAAGATCTCAGTCCAGAAAATTCTTAATTTTATACAATTTGCAAAAGTATGTGTTAAATTAGCCTCTAGATGTTGACATTTATCGCAGGTAGAAACGATATTTGTGGGAAGATTCTATTAATTTAACTTTGGAATAATGTAATCTATTAAAACTTTAAATTGTATTAGAGCATGTCCTGGAATTTAGCGAGCATTGATGTATGTATTGTAAACTTTTATCCCATAAATCTTTCGTTATGGATGATTATTTCAATTTCCCATGTGTGGTCTATATGATTCCGTTGAAAAAATGGGGGGGGGTCCTCACTGTCTAAAAGTGTGTTGTAAATATAAGTTTATTAATTTTCTGTATTAGGATGCCTATTCAGACATTCATCTAAGATTTCTGGTTCCCTATTCCTATAATCTTGTGTAAATTGACCTAACATAATCTCTAAGTTGTAAGTATCGAAAAAAATCATTTGAATGTAACCCATAAATCTGTTGCAGCTTCTTGAAATGAGAGATAGGTGCCATTTTGTAAAGGTGTTCCACCCTTTTGATTCCATAGTTTTTCCACTGTGTAAAGCCTTTATCTAGTATGGAAGGTTTGAATAAGGATTATTTACAATAGAAGATAGATTGATATATTATTAAGTTTTAAAGCCTATTTTAAGTTGTTTCCAGATTCGTATACCACTATAATATTTATAGGGTTTATTCCCCATAAGTTTTTTTGTGCAATTTTGTCGGTGCAAGTATAATAGAACCGATTTCAAAAGGTAGACAGTCCTCCTTTTCCATCCGTAACCGTTCTGTTATCCATTGATCCATTTCTTCCAACCAAAAATTCATGTTTTTAATGTAAACTGCCCAGAAATAGAACAAAAAATTTGGTAGAGCTAAACCTCCATTAATCTTTGATTTGCATAAATGTTTTTATTTATTCTATGATTCTTGTAGTCCCAGATGAAACTTGTAACAGTGGAGTCTACTTTTTTTAAAAAAAGATTTTGAATATATATCGGGATGGCTTGAAATAGATACAATAATTGCGGTAAAAAATCATTTTTATAATCATTAATTCTACCAAACATTGAGATAGGAATGTTTTCCAGTATTGAATATTCTTATTTAGTTTATTCATTAAGGGTGGCAAAGTTTGATTTAAAAATAGAGAGCTATACCCCTTAGTTATAATAAATACCTAAATATTTAAATTTTCGTCAACTATTTTAAAAGGTGATTGTTGTAGTATATGTATATTATGATCCGTTATTGACATGATTTCGCTTTTATTCCAATTAATCTAATATCCAGAGAAGTGACCGAATTGAGTTATTAAATTTAATAAATTTGGAATCTAGTTTCCGCTTTGTAATAAATATATTAGTACATCATCTGCATATAGAGAGAGTTTATTCATTGTACCTTTAGTATTGTACCCATGTATTTCTGGATTAGATCTGACATTTTCTGCCCCACCCCCCGCAAGTGGTTCAATTGCTAAAGCAAATAATAATGGAGATAACGAACATCCTTGTCTACAACCTCTGGAAAGATTAAATTTAGTTGATAACATTTGATTTGTTAGTAATACTAGCGGTTTGGTTAAGAATATAACAATTTAACCCATGCCACAGAACTTCTCTCCCAATTGAAATGTTTCCATCCCCACACTGAAAATAGATATGGCCATTCTACTTGATCAAAGGCTTTTTCAGCATCTAGCGATATAATTGCTAGATCTTCATTAGCAATTCTGTTTGAATATATAATATTAAACAGACGTCTAAGGTTATAAAATGAGTACGTTTTAGGGATAAAACCTGTTTGATCAGGATGTATTAATTTGTTAATTACAAAACTCAATCTATTAGAAAGGATTTTAGTTAAATTTTCTGATCAGTATTTATAGAGCTATTGCTCTATATGAGGCCGGGTCTTCTAGATCCTTATCAATTTTAGGTATCAGTATTATTGTAGATTCATTTAAGGTTTTTTCCGGAGTTGCTGTTGAGTAGAAACATGTTTATACAGTGTTTGTAAACGTGGGAGAAATCAGATCATAAAATTTTTTATAGAATTCAGAGCTTAGGCCATCAGGGCCGGCGGCCTTTTTTCCATTTTTTTAAAGATCTGATTGACTCTTCAATATCTTTGGTCGTTATTTCAGCTCCTAAAAATTCCTGTTCTTGCAGATCTAAGCCTTTAAGGTTGCATTTCTGTAAAAATGCTTCCATTCCTGTTGATTGTTGTGTCACTTTTAGTTGAATAAAGATCTTGATAATATTGTAAAAATCTGTCGTTAAAATCTTTGGGAAGTGTTAGTGTTTTTCCCTTTTCTGATCTGATCTTATGAATCATTTTTTCTCCATTCAGTTTCGAAGTTGGCGTGCCAATAGTTTTGTGTGGTTTATCACCAATTCAAAATTTAGTTGTTTTGTATGTTGATGAAGTTTTATTATTTGGTCGGAGTATATTTTATTTAATTTAATATTTCAATGCAGCTATTTGTTATGTTTTTACCAATGAAGGTGTTCTTGCATTTTCTATGTCTAATTGTCTTATTTCCAATTCCAATGTCTGTTGTTTAGCTCTATTCTCTTTGTTAAGAAATGCCTGAGAGGAGATCAATACCCCACGTGTAAATGCTTTAATGTTTCCCAGAGAAGGGAAGCAGAGATTTCGGGATGGTCATTAATCTCGAAGAACATATAATCTGTTTTTTTACAAGATATTCACAACATACCTGTTCTTTTAAAATTTGAGGATTAAAGTCCTCCATTGTGTCTGTTTCTTGTCCATTCCCATTTAGCTTAATCATAAACGTTAATGGGGCATGATCCGAAATTATAATATTATGATATGTGATTTATAAGTATATGGAATTAATTTAACGTCTACTAGAAATAATCTACTATCCTTGAATAAGTTTTATGCATAGATGAGAAAAATGAATATTCTCTTCCGGATGGGTTTCAATTCTCCAGACATCCTTAATATTGGTATTAATTTTATATATGAGTTTAAAAATTCACTTGACAAAGATTTTTGACTTTCTCTGTGTTGATGAACTATCTAAATATCGATCCAGTGTACAATATTTAAATCTCCACCAATTATTAAATTATTTTGTGTATTTTTCCGGAATAATATTCAATATTCTCTTGAAAAAAAAAAAAAAACCGCGGACTCTATCAAAATTAGGCCCATATAATTAAATGAGAGTCACTTTTTTTGAATATAATTCACCTACTACTATGATATATCTACCATCCATTATCTTCTGTAGTTGATATATGTTTAAAAGGTATACCTTACGAATTAGAATTGCAACTCCTCTAGATTTATATGAGAATGAGGAATGATACGTTTGGGCAATCCATTTTGTTTTCAATCTGTATTGCGCTTCCTTTTTAAATGAGTCTCTTGGAGAAAAATTATGTCTGTTTTGGGAGCGATTTTAGGTGAGTTAATACTTTGCCTCTCTTAATGGGTTCATTTATTCCCTTAACATTCCAACTGCAAAATGTAATTCCTTCACCCCAGTGTTCACTTTTACGTCTTGCATCATGATTAGGGTGGTCTATAATGGAGTAGATGATTCAGCATGTTAAACCATACCTTACACCTGAGATCTCAGATAGATGCATTTCAGAACTTTCAGGTTTTCTTCTCGGTCATATCTCCTTGAATAACAATTATAATTCCATTCTAAATAAAAATTATATTGATTATAACGTAACTAAAAATAGAAAGAGTAAGTGGTTATTGTGTTAGTGCAATGTGAAAGATAGAAAAATACTACATCTTTAGTTAGTGTAGTTAGTGATAGCCACCCTAATGTGGCTAGGCATCTAATGGCATTTCCGTAGCTTTGGTGAAAAAAAAATGTTGTTAGCTCCGTTCTTTCCCTTAAAGGGAAAAAATTCAAATACAATTAAAAAAAACATTATGCGGGGGGGGGGGGGGGGTTGAATAATGGATATTTCAGTAGTTGAATAATTGTTTAGTTTCAAGTTAATAAAATATTAGTTTTCATTTTACTAAAGTATTGATCCAGATTAGTCTAAATAGTATCAATATCTAGGATTAAACCTTCATCTTCTATTTTTTTAATCACTCTTATGATATTCTTCCTTTTAACTAATTCTGAGTTAATCCATTTAACTATAATTGATAATGATTAATTATTATGATTAATAATGGTTAGCAACAGTTAATACAATAATATAAAAATATTATATAGCGATGATCAATTTCATTCTAAATTCATAACAATCCTAGATTATAGTGATTTAAAGTTCAGTTTCTCCAATAAGGTACCGAGTCCAGTAACATCGCACATATTTAGCGTTAAGTATTACCCTCATTGTCCTCTTTTTCGCTCTCGTCCTCGCTACTTCAATCTTTTTCTGTGGCCTCAATCTTCTTTGCAAATTTAAAAGCCTCTGTATGGTTAGTAAAGAAGTATCCATTTGTGGTCGTAGGTGATTCTCAATGTTGCAGGGTACATTAGCCCATATCTCAGGTTATTAATGTTCTTGAGTATTCTTCTTGTATCTGTAAACAATGCTCTTTTCGTGGGCAACCTCCGCCGGTAGTTCTCGAAATATGCAGATCTTGTCTCCTTCAAAAACACGGTTTCTGCTGCGAACAATTTTCTTCATCATGTCATCCAAGACATGGTCATATTGCAACCTTCACTATAAATTGTCTTGGAGGGGCGTCCGCCCCTGGACGGCGTCTCAGTGCACCTCTATGTGCCCGAGCCAGTAAAAGGTGCTTCATCCATTTTAAAACTTCTTCTTCAGTAGTTCTGCAGCAAATTCACGAGGGTCCTGATTCCCCCTCTCTTCCTTCCCGGACACCAATAATTCTTAGGTTCTGGCGTCTCTGTCGTCCCCTCCAAGTCAATGCATTTTTCGGTTATTTTATGCAATAAAGTCCGATAAACGCTTGTTCTCGGAGAGGAGCTTGCTTGTAGTTTCAGAGCATGTCATTCATTTCAGCAATTCCCTCTAATTTCGATTATGGATGTTGTTTGTTGTTCCAGTGCCTGAGAGATGGCTCCAGCTTCGAATTAAATAAATACTGATTCCATCAGATTGATTTTGACATTACCTCATCAAATCTTTTTAATTAGGTTTTCCCCTTCCATGATCTTCTTCCAAGCGTCCAATTGTTTCTGTACAATATCGAAGCAGTATCTTTCTTAATTTCTTCTTTAATCTATTTTCCTCTCTTTAATTTTCTTTTTTAAAAAAGTTTTCAATTCATCTTTAAAATCTTTTTTTGAGTTTTTTAAATTCTGCCCATTATTTTTGAAATTTCTGAGGCAAGGAAACTTCTAGTTCTTCCATCATCAGTTTTTCTTTCTCTTGAGATCTCTTCTTGATATGCTGTTAAAATTGAGGCCGAGGCTTTCGGTTGGGCCTACTCCTTCCCTGGCCTTACCCGTTTTTTTTATTTTTTTTTTTTTTTTTTTTTTTTTTCGATTTCGGGGGAGGGGTACGTGAAAACATAAACCGTCGGTTTTTTGTCGCGCGCCTGATGACTGTCCACAACACAGGCTTGCTGCAGTCAATCGTTTGCGATGTTGAGCAGGTAAGGTCCCGATTTTTTTACCCTTTTTCCCCCGCGTTTTTTCTTTCTGCAGTTTTTTCCTCCCGGAGCTAAATGGCGCGAGTCTATACCTACTCCATAGCGCCACCGGAAGTCCACTAATGTTTTCTCTTCTTCACAATACCAAGAAGCTTTTAACTAACTTTATAACTATCCTTCCTGCTTTTTATAATAACCTTGGCTATAGATACCACCTCATACCACATCTTTTCTCCCACATATTTGCCTTTTTATTAACATCTGCTTGCTCTTTAAAAACATTAACCCAGTCCTCCGGCTTCCCCGCTCATCAGTGCTAAACGTTGCACTTCTTTTCTCTTTTATATTTTTTATATACTGTCCCCTGAACTTCCCTTGTTAGCCCACGGTCGCCCTTATACCTCACACACTCCCCTTGGAATCTTTCTTCACTCTTTGGAATGAACTGACTGACCGGCTTCTTCAATTCACCTTCAGTATTATTCCCAGACATACCTGCCAGGGTGTAGTTCCACTCACTCTGTCTCATCCCATCATTCCCTGCTAGGGCAACTTTCTTTCATTCACTACCTCTGGCCAGCTCCTCTTCCTCTCCTTCCCTCCGCCCCCCCCCTCCCCTCCCCTCCCTCCTTTTCCTTCCCCTCCATCTTCCCTTCATTGCTATCCCGTCCGGCGGTGACTGTCCAGAGGAGCCGGGGCACCGAAGCTGAGAGACTGCGGTGGTTGTGTCTTTCTGCGGGGGCCGCCTCTGGATGGTATGGTATGGCGCTTCAGAGCAGGCAGGGCGCGGATTTATGAATGAGGAGGCCGAAGTACTGAGGTGAGGCGGGATATTTCACCGCGCTCACATCAAACCTGCTCCAGCTTAACTTGGACTGGGTCAGCGCGTAAATAAATTGTAGGTGAAGGCAGCTGAGATTTTCCTCAGCAAATACCCACGTTGTTACAAAAAGGATTCGTTGAGAAATCATTTCCGTCGTTTGCAGTTTCCTGTGATCTGAAAAAGAGGAATTGATACAAAAAAAACCAACCAAGCGTCACCACATGAGGATGAAGCTGTTGGCCTGGGGATGGTGAAGAGTACAACCACAGACTCTCTCCCCTGCTCTCCATCTCCCGGGGTTCACTGCGGTTTCCCCCTCTTTGCTCTCACCCCTCAGGCCCCTTACGGACGACCCACTGGCCACTAAAATGTGGCGACTGTCAGAGCTTAACTGCAGGATCACAGCGAAAGGATGAGGCGGAGTTAAAACCTGTCGATTCCAGTCAAATGCCAAATGCCACCCTCACAACCCGGGTCAGTGTAATAACTGTTCCGCGCCGTGAGAACAGGAGAAGCCCCACGGGACATTGATCGATGATTGTCCTGGGGGGGGGTTTTCATTAGTGAAGTACGGGGAATGTTTTCTCAACAAAGGCAGGCAGGATGACCGGGCGCCGGCTGTTGCCAGAACCACCAAAGGCCGCAGTTTATCTCCCCCGGTGCAATATTTACTTTTCAGTTCAAAGCTTCTGGCAACAAATGGCGACAAAGCGCTCAAATGTGAAGTGACGGTGGAACACAAGACAGAACAGTCCTGTAAAGCTGCTGCTGCAAGCCTGCAGGTGCAGCCGACAGACATCGTTAAACAAACCCCTTGCAACACATGGTTAAAGGACAGGAAACATTCCAATAAAAGGTAATGAAAAACGGAGCTGATACAAAATGACCTCGGTGAAGAGGGCCATTAGATCGGGGTATCGGCGGCGGGGGTGCGGCCGCTGCCATGGGCCACCAGGAAGCGATTGGAGCAGGTGGAGCAGGAGGCCGGCACTTTTCCCCTCCCCCTTCTCTCCCCGGGACAGAATCACAAAATCCGCCACTCTACATTTTCACAGCGGGGGGGGAAAAAGACAAGGGAACGGACACTGACTGGCATGTTTACTCAACACGACGGTCTCCCCTCTCCGGGGCAGACTAAACCACCGGCTTTTCGACTTTCAGCACAAGATCAGGAGTTTGGAGTCGGGCGACGGGCGCGCGGCTGCTGCAAAGATTAACGAATGTCAGAGCCGGCTGCGACTTTGGTGCTCCGACCCCCCCCGCCTCCTGCTTTCAACGGGGATAGAAGATAAGGAGAGACGGGCGGTGCGGGGAGGGAACGAGGCGAGCCACCCGCTATACAATTAGGCGAAATGGTCCTTTTTCTATAGTTCACCCCCTGCGTTGCTCTCACAGACTCTGATTGGGGCCCGATGGTGCCGCTTTCACAACAATTTAACCGGAGAGCGGCCCCCGCGTTTAAAAAAAACCAGGTCTCTGGAACTCGCAAACTGATGGGGACGAGGAGGCTTCCAGAGGGAAAGCAGTGACAAGTTAATATCCGGCTGCAGAGTGGACTCCGTAATGGACTCCATTCCACAGTGAGTTTCAGTTCAGTAACCCAACACACACACCAAACCACAACACTCACAACACACACAACCACACACACCACACACACACACACACACAAGTACCGGTAGATCCTTTC
>JAVHYY010000463.1:22500-59838 GCA_035221665.1 Okamejei kenojei | reverse complement strand
ATCAAGTTATCTTTTGATAATGGGAGCGTGTCATAGTCACACTTCCTCATATACATCATACTCATCACTAATCATAAATGTACAGATATTTTCCTCTGATTTCAACAAACAACGTCCCTCCATTGAAATTGCGTCTTAATACCACAATTAACACGAACTTCTCTATCATATTTTCATTATATTTTCATACTAATAAATTATATAACTGACGTTATATTTCTAAATTATAGTTGCAACTACAACAAATTCTATTTAATTACAAATACAAGACTTTAAATAATATTTCATACAACAATGATATCTATATTCTCACTCTACAAATATTAAGAATATAATATAATGTCGTTTCTATACACTTTTCTAATTAAGGATAGAAAACAATAAAAGCAAATAAAATAAAAAGAAGTGTTGAAAGTTTGATGAGATGAATATTTCTTCAACCATTCAGATATTCAGCCTCAGTCCAACGACTTACAATATTTTTTAAGGATGTTTGCCCATTTCTCAAACTCCGTCTCAAAACTCTCTGCTCCTCTCTCCCTTCCCCCTCTCCCCTGTCTCCCGCTCCCTCCCCGTGTCTCCCTCTCCCGTCTCTCCCCCTCCCGCCGCTCCCCCTTCGCCCGTCCTCTCCCCGCTCCCTGAACTCCCCCTCCGTCTCCCCTCCGTCTCACTCCCTCCGCGTCCCTCTCCCTCTCTGTCTCCCTATCTGTCTCTCTCTCCGTCCCTTCCCCTCTCCCTCGTCACCTCCTGTCTCCCTCTGTCTCTCTCCTTCTCCTTCATCTCTCTCTCTGTCTCCCTCTCTGTCTCTCTCCCAGTCATGGAAGACAGTTAACTGGATAGCCTCGCCTAGTACTCCGCTGAATTACGGCAGATTGAAGGGATCTTAAGAGACTTACAGAATTCAGTAAGGGGGTTGCGACAGGCCAATGCAGGAACGATTGTTCCCGATGTTGGGGAGAGTCCCATAACAAGTGGTCACAGATTAAGGAATAAGCCAATGAGAAGATCTTTTAGGACTCCGAGATGAGCGAAAACATTTTCACACAGAGATGGGTGAGTCCAGTTGGAATTCTCTGCCACAGTCGGCAGGACAGGGTGTTGAGGCCAGTTCGTTGGCTATATTTAAAGGAGTAGGATGTGGCACCATGTGGCTAAAGGGTACATGGGGATGGAGAGAAGGCAGGTACGGGATACTGAGCCGTTCTGGATCGATCAGTCCATGACATATTGAATGGCAGTGCAGGCTCGAAGGGCCGAATTGCCTGACTCCTGCACCTATTGTCTGTTTTTCATGTCTCTCTCTCCCTCTCTCACCTCGCTCCCATCTCTGTCTGTCATGTCTCCTCTCCACTCTCTCATCCATCCATCCTCTCTCTCTCTCTCATCGTCATCTCTCTCTCTCCTGTGTCTCTCATCTTCACAGTATCTCTCTCACTCTCTTGTATCTCACTGTGTCGCCTCTCTCTCTCTCTCTCTCTCTCTCAACTCCTCTATCTATCTTCTCTATCTATCTCTCGCTCTATCTCTCTCTCTATCACTCAAAGACTCTCGTCCTCTCTCTCTCTCTCTCTCTCTAACCCTCTCTATCTCTCTCTATCTCGATCTCACTCCTATCTCTCTCTAACTCTCCTCTATCTCTCTCTATCGCTCTCTATCTCTAATCTCAGCTCTACATCTATCTCTCTATCATCTACCTATCTCTCTAACTCTCTAATCTCTCACTCTCTATAGCTCTCTCTATCTCTCTCTATCTCTCTCTCAACTCTAATCTCTCTACCTATCTCTCTCACTCTCACTCTATCTCCTCTATCTCACTCTATCACTCGACTCTATCTCTCTCTCTCCTATCTCACTCTCTCTCTCTCGTCTATCTCCTCTCACTATCCTCTCTATCTCGCTCTCTGTATCTCTCGTCTCTATTTATCTCACTATCTCTCTGTGTCCGTCTCTCACTAAGTCTCTATCACTATCTCACTCTCTCTCTCTATCTCTCACAATCTATCACCTCTCTCCTACATCTCTATCCTCTCTCTATCTCTCTCTCTCTCTAACTCTCTCTCTATCATCTCCTATCTCTCTCTCTATCATCTCATCTCTATCTCTCTCTCTCTCCCCTCTCTCCCAATTTACACCTGTCCCAGCTACAAAGTTTCCCTGATGGTGGTCGTAGCGGATTACCAAGGAAGCTCTCGCTAATGGCCTCACCAGCCAGAGTGGTTGAGTCTATGACGCGGAGGTCACGTTGCCGTTATACCAGGCGTGGTGAGGCCGCGATTTTGGAGCTTGCGTTCAGTTCTGGGCGCACGCGTTATACGGGGGAAGTGTACGTCGAGCTGGGACGGCGCAGGGAAGATTTGACAGGATGTTGCCGCGGGACTACGAGGGGGCCGGAGCTACAGGAGAGGTCGGCGGCAGGGCTGGTGGGACTCTATTCCCCGGAGCGCAGGAGGAATGAGGGGCGCGATCTTATAGAGGGTTTGTACAAAATCACCAGGGGAGATAGATGGGCAGAGTCTCTCGCCAGGACAGAGTCGGGGAATCGAGGTCCAGATGACAAGGGTTTTTAAGTTGAAGAGACGCGGGGGGGGAGGGAAAAAAAAGAAAAAAAGAGAGAAGCGGGGGGGGGGCGGGAAAAATGGAATTGGAACCTGAGGGCAATAGATCGGGTAGACAGACGCACAGAGTCTCTCACCCAGAGTAGGGGAATCGAGGACCAGAGGACACGGGTTCAAGGTGAAGGGGCAGGAAAGGTGAAAGATTGAATAGGAATGTGAGGGGCAACTTTTCCACACTTTTCGGGGGTGCTGGGTGTGTGGAATGAAGGGGAGAGAGGGAAAGGCAGAGAGAAAGAAGGGGAGACCGACCGACCGGGCCTTTGTGGGTCGCGGCTCCTAGACTGGAACAGCGTCCCTTCCCATCAGAACTGCCCCCTCCATCCACTCCTTTAAGTTTCGAGACAGAAAAACTCGTCTTTACCCCCAAGCCTCTCTTGACGTCCTCTGAGCGAGGCCTACATGTATGTAGTGATGTTTGTATTTAATCTATGAACCAATGTTGTATGATGTTAGTGCCTAGCATTGGTTAGTACCTTCACCAGTGTACCTCCACCAATGTAGGCCCAACGAGAGTTGTTTTTTAAATCTGCTCTAGAAATAAAAGTCTCCTAATTTGAGGAAGGACATCCTTGCGATTGAGGTCAGTGCAGCGTAGGTTCACCAGATCGATCCCTGGGATGGCGGGACTGTCATATGAGGAAAGATTGAAAAGACTGGGCTTGTATTCACTGGAGTTTAGAAGGCTGGAGGGCGGGGGGGCGGGAATCTTATAGAAAACATATAAAATTTATAAAAGGACTCGGACAAGCTAGATGCAGGAAATGAATCTTCCAATTTGGGCGATCCCTGAACCAGGGGCCCACACCCGTCTTAGATACTAGATTTTAGTTTAGAAGGATGCAGGGAAAGGGTGGATCTTTATGGTAGAGAAAACATATAGAATTATACAAGACTGGACAAGACAAGAATGCAGAAAAATGTTCCCAATGTTGTTGGGCGACGTCCAGAACCAGGGCCACAACAGTCTAGAATAACTTAGATTTGGAGTTTAGAAGATGAGTGGGGGGATCTTAGAGAACCATAATAGAATTATAAAAGGACTGGGCAAGCTTAGATGCAGGAGAAAAAATGTTCCAGGTATGTTTGGCGAGTCCAGAACCAGGGCCATAAACACACAGCTTAGAATACTTAGTCTCCTGTAGTTTAGAAGATGAGGGGGGAGGATCTTATAGAAACATATAATATTATAAAAAGCAACTGGACAAGCGAGCTGCAGGAAAAATTGTTCCCAATTGTTGGGACCGAGTTAGATTATGTCTTAGAATACGTAAACTGGAGTTCTTAGAAGGATGAGGTTTGGGGTGAGATCTTATAGAAACATATAGAATTATAAAAAAAGTCAGTGACTGACAAGCAAGACAAGATCAGGAAAAATGTGTCCCAAGTTTGGGCGAGTCCAGAACCAGGGGCCACACACAGTCTTAGATAAAGAGGAGGCCATTTAAGACTGAGGTGAGGAGAAACTTTTCCACCCAGAGAGTTGGAATGTGTGGAATTCCCTGCCACAGAGGGCAGTGGAGGCCAAGTCACTGGATGGATTTAAGAGAGAGTTGGATAGAGCTCTAGGGGCTGGTGGAGTCAAGGGATATGGGGAGAAGGCAGGCACGGGTTATTGATAGGGGACGATCAGCCATGATCATAATGAATGGCGGGCTGGCTCGAAGTAAGGGCCGAATGGCCTCCTCCTCCTGCACATATTTTCTATGTTTCTATGTTCTAAGTAAGAGGGGAACCCCCGTTCCCTTGAGGGTTTTTTTGGACTGCATTCCAAATTCTCAAACAGCCCGTCAGTCCTGTTTATGAGAACAGGTTCCTCCTGGTTGAATAGAACATCTTAACAAAGGACAAGAATACCTCTATTTCCTATGAAGGCTTAGGAAGTCTGCCAATAGACAACAGGTGCAGGAGTAGAGGCCATTCGGCCCTTCCAGCCAGCACCGCCATTCAATGTGATCACGGCTGATCATCCCCAATCAGTACCCCGTTCCTGCCTTCTCCCCATTTCCCCCTGACTACCGCTATCTTTAAGAGCCCAATCTTTCTCTCTCTTGAAAGCATCCAGAGAACCGGCCTCCACCGCCCTCTGAGGCAGAGAATTCCACAGACTCACAACTCTCTGTGAGAAAAAGTGTTTCCTCGTCTCCGTTCTAAACGGCCGACCCCTTATCTTAACTGTCTGGTTCTGGACTCCCCCAACATCGGTCTCACATGTTTCCTGCCTCTAGCGTGTCCAAGCCTGAATAATCTTATATCTTTCAATGAGATATCCTCTCATCCTTCTAAACTCCAGAGTGTACAAGCCCAGCCGCTCCATTCTCTCAGCGTATGACAGTCCCGCCATTTTTTTTTTTATCCCGGGGAATTAACCTGGTGAACCTAAGCTGGGCTCCCTCAATAGCAAGAATGTCCTTCCTGATTAGGGGACCAAAACTGACACAATTACGTCAGGTGTGGTCTCACCAGGGCCCTGTACAAGGTGTCGTCGGTCTGCAGAAGGACCTCTTTGCCTTCATCAACTAGAGAGAGCCAGTCCTGACCTCCCATCAACCTCATTGGAGACCTTGGACTATCTTCGATCGGACTTCGAGGACCAGAGGACCTTGCACTAAACAACTTTATTCCTGTTATCCTGTATCTATGGACGGCGCCGATTCTCTTCTCCCCCCTCTCTTCCCTTACGGTTTGGAGGTGGTCAACAGGTGGGAAGGCCTCAGGCTTTTTGGCGGTGGTGGACTTCACCAGATGGGAGTATTGAGTGGGACTGGAGGTTTTGGGACAGTGTACATGTTGTCGGGTGCCGGCGGAATAGGACGGTGTTTGGAGGGAATGGGCCCAAACGCGGGCAGGTGGGACTAGTGTAGACATGGGGGCATGTTGGTCGGGGTGGGCTAGTGTAGACGGGGCATGTTGGTCGGGGTGGGAAGTAGTGTAGATGGGGCATGTTGGTCGGTGTGGGACTAGTGTACGGGGGAGTTGCGTCGGGACGGGGCATGTGGTCGGGGTGGGAACTAGTGTACGTGGTGGGATGGGGCATGTTGGTCGGGGTGGGACTAGTGTAGACGGGGCATGTTGGTCGGGGTGGGACTAGTGTAGCATGTAGATGGGGCATGTTGGTCGGGGTGGGACTAGGTGTAGAAGACGGGGCAGTTGGTCGGGGTGGGACTATTGTAGATGGGGCATGTTCGGGGGGGGTTTCGGGGTGGGACTGGTGTAGACGGGGCATGTTGGTCGGGGTGGGGCCTGTTTCCGCGCTGTATCTCTAAACTAAACTAGTGTGTAAACGGGCGATGGCTGGTCTGCGTGGACCCGGTGGGCCTGTTTGAGACTCCACGATCCTGTCTACTGCATGGCTGACCCGCTGAGTTACTCCAGACCTTTGTGTCTATCTTGAGAAATAAAAACGATCGCACTTCCTCAAGGCACCGCCTCGCCTTGTGTAATGTTGCAACTGTCCTTAACACAGAAAACTGCCTCGTCACGATTGTACGAGACTTTTTGGAGGAAATTGTGCAATAGTTGGGAATGGTGGGGGAGGTGGTGGCGACGGGGAGAGAGGGGGAGGAAGAAAGAGAGAGCGAGAGAGGATTGAAGGGGAATGAGAGAGAGGGTGAGAGGGGAATTAAAGCAGAGAGGAGAGAGAAATTAAGAGAGACAGAGAGAGAGAGAATTAAAGAGAAGAGGAGAGAATTAAAGAGAGGGGAGAGCATAGAGAGGAATTGAGCGGAAGAGGGAGAGATTTAAGGAGAGAGAGAATTAAAGAGGGAGAGAGAGAAGAGGGAGAGAGAGGAGCGAGTTGGGAGAGAATTAAAGAGGGAGGGAGAGAGAGAGAATTAAAGAAGATGATAGAGAGACAATTAAAGAGCGGAGAGGGAGAGAAATTAGAGAGAGAATTAGAGAGAGATAATTAAAGAGAGAGAATTAAAGATACAGAGAGAGAGAGAGAGAATTAAAGAGCGAGAGGGAGAGAATTAAAAGAGAGATAATTAAAGAGCGAGAGAGAGGGAGAGAATTAGAGAGAGAGAGAGAGAATTAAAGAGAGAGAGAGAGAGAGATAATTAAAGAGAGAGAGAGGGAGAGAATTAGAGAGTTAAAGAGCGAGAGAGGGAGAGAAGTAAAGAGGGAGAGAGAGAGAGAGAATTAAAGAGGGGGAGAGAGAGAGAATTCGAGAGAATTAAAGAGAGAGAGATAATTAAAGAGAGAGAATTAAAGACGGAGAGAGAGAGGGAGAATTAAAGAGCGAGAGAGAGAATTAGAGAGAGAGAGAGAATTAAAGAGCGAGAGGGAGGGAGAGAATTAGAGAGAGAGAATTAAAGAGAGAGATAATTAAAGAGCGAGAGAGAGAGAGAGAGAGAGAACTAAAGAGAGAGAGATAATTAAAGAGAGTTAAAGACAGAGAGAGAGCGAATTAAAGAGGGGGAGAGAATTAAAAAGAGAGAGAGAGAGATGGATAATTAAAGGGAGAGAGATAGAGAATCAAAGAGGGAGAGAGATAATTAGAGAGAGAGAATGAGAATTAAAGAGGGAGAGAGAGAGATAATTAAAGAGCGAGAGAGAGAGAGAGAACTAAAGAGAGGGAGAGCGATAGACAATAGACAACAGGTGCAGGAGTAGAGGCCATTCGGCCCTTCCAGCCAGCACCGCCATTCACTGTGATCACGGCTGATCATCCCCAATCAGTTCCCCGTTCCTGCCTTCTCCCCATATCCCCTGACTCCGCTATCTTTAAGAGCCTCTCTCTTGAAAGCATCCGGAGAACCGGCCTCCACCGCCCTCTGAGGCAGAGAATTCCACGGGGAGAGAGAGAGGGAGGTGGAGAGAGAGAGGGGAGGGAGAGAGGGGAGAGAAGAGAGAGGGGAGAGGGAGAGAGAGGGAGAGAGAGAGGGGAGAGGGGGGGAGGGAGAGGGGGAGAGAGAGAGAGAGGGGGAGAGAGAGAGGGAGAGAGAGGGAGAGAGAGAGAGGGGGAGGAGAGAGGGGGAGGGAGAGAGGGGGAGAGAGAGAGAGAGAGAGAGGGAGGGGGAGAGAGAGGGGGAGAGAGGGGGAGAGAGAGAGGAGGGAGAGGGGGAGTGAGAGAGGGCTGTGGTAGAGTTGCCAGAGACCCGGGTTCCATCCTGACCACGGGTGCTGTCTATACGGAGTTTGCACGTATAGGACTGGACAGGCTAGATGCAGGAAACATGTTCCCAATGTTGGGCGAGTCCAGAACCAGGGGCCACGCACAGTCTGAGAATAAAGGGGAGGCCATTTAAGACTGAGGTGAGGAAGAAACGTTTCTTTTTGTTTAATATTTTTATTAGAAGCATTCGCATATTATCTAAGATACAACAGCACTTCAAATACAACTCAGACTTGTCACAAACCTTGTACAGATGTTAGGGGATAACTTATATATGCTGCTGTTTTTGATTTTTTTTTTGGGAAGGTAAGGGAGTGAAAAGAAAAGTATACATCAATAATCAAGGCATTGTGATTAAATAATAATGATTATATAATAAAAACATAAAAAAGAAAAAAGAAAAGATGAACAAGAAAGGAAAATAAATAAATAAAAATAGTTATTATATAATTAAAAATTAAATAAAGGAATCTTTACATTGAATGGAACAGTTTCATATAACAATATCTCTTGAGACGTGTCTACAGATCCCAATACTTATTTCATCTAATCCCACACTAGGGCACTTACTGAGTTACGATGCTGAGCTCAGCTACCCCTTTTTAAATAATCAATGAATGGAGACCATATCTGTTCAAAAAGTTCATATTTGTCCATTGGGACAAACCTAATTCTCTCCAAATGCAACATCTCCAACATTTCCACAGTCCACATTTTGATTGTGGGGGATAATGTTCCCTTCCAGAATTTTAATATTATTTTTTTTCCAATTATCAAACAGTAATCGAGAAAATTTCTTTGACTTACTGTATCAAGCTTGTCATATTCAAGCTTGTCGAATTATTGCAGAAACTTATAGATCAGGTCAGGGTCCAATTTAGTTTTTCAGAGATACCAGCGAACTGTTAAGGGTTACAAAACTATGCGTTAAGCTGGCTTCTAAATTCTGAATTCCGCAATGAAAAATCGTTAAAAAGGTAAATCATGTCTGACGAATCTTGTTGGAGTTCCAGTGGGATACCCAGACTCCAGAAACCAAATAAGAGATTAAAGCACACGTATTAGGGTTCAGAGATGTGGATAGAGAACTGGCTCAGGAAGCAAAGAGTAGGAGTATCACAATGGCAGGCCGCAATATCTCCAAGTTTGCGGATGACACAAAGCCGCTGTATGCTAGGAGAACTGCAAGGTGACTTAAGTGCAGTATAATGTGATAAATGTTGAAAGCTATTATTTAAATGGTGGCCGATTAGGAAAAGGGAGATGCAGCGAGACCTGGGTGTCTTGGTACACCCAGTCATTGAAGTCAGCATGCAAGTTGCATGCAGTGGCAGCTGTGAAAAAAAGCGAATGTATGTTAGCTTTTAGCAAAATATACAGGACAGGGAGGTTCTACTTCAGTGTACAGGGTCGTTAAGCTGAAAACTACTCTTTGGATAGACTCGGTTTATACTTCTGGAATTTAGGAGATTAAGAAGATTAAGGGGACTTCTAAGAAATCCAAAGACCGAGAAGAGAAAGCATTCTGGTCAGATTTGAGGCCAGTTCATTGGCAGGTACGGATACTGAGTTGGATGATCAGCCATGTCGAAGGGCTGAATGGCCCTACTCCTGATGTTCTCATGGTTTAGGAAAAATTCTATTTAATTTCGTTTTTGAGTAGTGTAATCTATGTAATACTTTAAATTGTACCAACGTATGTCTGGCATTTAATGAGCATCGGTGTATACATTGTAAACTTTCTTTCCAAGTGTCTTGCATTATAGATAGACCTATTTCATTTTCCCATATCTGTGAGCAGGATTCTGTTGTTGGGACTTCCCTATCCAAAAGAGTATTATACATGCACGCTATTAATTTTTCTGTATTTGGGTGCTTGTTAAGCCACTCATCCAATAATCCTAGATCTCTATTCTTATAATCTTGCATGTTTGACTTGATATAGTCTCTAATTTGTAAATACCTGAACAAGTTATTTGGGTGTAATCCATAGATATCTTTTAATTCTTGAAATGAGAGAAATGTTCCTTTCCTGTAAAGATGTTCTATCCTTATAATTCCTAAATTTCTCCAACGTCTAAACCCCTTATCCAATATAGAAGGTTTAAATAAAGGATTATTCATAATTGGCAAACAGAGTGACATATTATCCAGATGTGAAGTCTTAACTATTTGTTTCCAAATAGGTATATTGCTATAAATTATAGGGTTATCCCCGTAAGTTTTATTTTGTACTTCACTTGGAGCAAGAGGAATCGAACTTATATCAAATGGTAAACAGTCTTCCATTTCCATCTTTAGTCAGGGGACACAAAAGGCTGGAGAAACTCAGCGGGTGCAGCAGCATCTAAGGAGCGAAGGAGATAGGCGACGTTTCGGGTCGAGACCCTTCTCCATCTTTAGCCAAGCTGGTTCCTGGTCCATTTTTACCAGCCAAAAATTCATATTTTTAATCTGAACCGCCCCAAAAATAATATTAAAAAAAAGGTAACGCTAATCCCCCATTTATCTTGGATTTACATAAATGTTTTTTACTTATTCTGTGATTTTTTATAATCCCAAATAAAGCTGTTAATAATAGAATCGATGTTTTTGAAAGAACATTTTGGGAGATATAAAGGGATGGCTTAAAATAAATATAATAATTGTGGTAAGAAGACCATTTTCATAGCATTTATTGGTGAGACCACACCTGGAGTATTGCGTGCAGTTTTGGTCTCCAAATCTGAGGAAGGACATTATTGCCATAGAGGGAGTGCAGAGAAGGTTCACCAGACTGATTCCTGGGATGTCAGGACTGTCTTATGAAGAAAGACTGGATAGACTCGGTTTATACTCTCTGGAATTTAGGAGATTAAGAGGGGATCTTATAGAAACTTACAAAATTCTTAAGGGGTTGGACAGGCTAGATGCAGGAAGATTGTTCCCGATGTTGGGGAAGTCCAGGACAAGGGGTCACAGCTTAAGGATAAGGGGGAAATCCTTTAAGACCGAGATGAGAAAGACTTTTTTCACACAGAGAGTGGTGAGTCTCTGGAACTCTCTGCCACAGAGGGTAGTTGAGGCCAGTTCATTGGCTATATTTAAGAGTGAGTTGGATGTGGCCCTTGTGGCTAAGGGGATCAGAGGGTATGGAGAGAAGGCAGGTACGGGATACTGAGTTGGATGATCAGCCATGATCATATTGAATGGCGGTGCAGGCTCGAAGGGCTGAATGGCCTACTCCTGCACCTAATTTCTATGTTTCTATTCTGCCAATCATTGATATTGGTAGTGTTTTCCAGTATAAAATATTATTTTTTAGTTTATCCAATAATTGAGGGTAATTTAATTTGAATAATAGATTATAAGATTTAGATACATTAATTCCTAAATATTTAAATTTATCCGTAACTATTTTAAACGGAAATTGTTGTAATATGTTTACTTTTATTCCAGTTATAGGCATAATTTCACTTTTATTCCAATTAATTCTATATCCTGAAAATGTACCGAACTTATTTATTTTAATTAATTTTATTTTTATTTTATTTTTTTTTTTTTAAATTTTATAATACAACTTAGGAGATAGGTCCGTAGGTAAGAAAACAAAACTATTCGTCTTGTCCTGGGTTTAATCTTCCGTCGAGCCTCAGTGCCGGCCCATTCCACCCCTTCAAACAATCTATGAACGGGGACCATATTCTAATAAATAATTCAGGTTTGTCAATTAAGACAAATCAAATTTTTCCCAGATTTAAGGTCTCCGACATCTCCATAATCCACATTTTAATTGTAGGGGATGCAGGGTTTTTCCAAAATTTTAATATTAGTTTTATTCCCAGTTATTATACTATAATCCAGGAAATTTCGTTGGTTTATTGTCAGTTTTAGGTTTTGTTCAGATAGGCCCAATATTATTAATTTAGGATCGGGATCCAGTTGAATATTCGGAAATAATTTTAAAAATATCCACCCAGAATGTTTTAATTTTTACGCTATTTACAAAGGTATGGGTTAAATCAGCCTCAGAGTATTGACATTTATCGCAGATGGGAGAGATATTAGGAAAAATTCTGTTTAATTTTGTTTTAGAATAATACGATCTGTGTAATATTTTAAATTGTATTAAAGAATGTCTGGCGTTTAACAAACATGGGGATATGGGGAGAAGGCAGGAACGGGGAACTGATTGGGGATGATCAGCCGTGATCACATTGAATGGCGGTGCTGGCTGGAAGGGCCGAACGGCCTCTACTCCTGCACCTGTTGTCTATTGTCTATTGTTTCATAGTGGAGACCAGCTTTACAAGGGAGGGTAGAGTAACGGTATGTAGACAGTCTAATTTAGAAGAACAGGCCAACTAGAACAAGCTAGGTCACGGAAGGAAGGGGAAATATTCGATCTGATGTTCTCAGCTTTGCTGGTGAAAAATGTAGTAAATTCTTCACACTAAGCAGAGGACCCACTTAAGCTGGGACTGGGGGCAGGACATATGATAGAGGTGATGGTAATAAATAGGACATAGAAACATAAAAACATAGAAAATAGGTGCAGGAGGAGGCCATTCGGCCCTTCGAGCCAGCACCGCCATTCATTGTGATCATGGCTGATCGTCCCCTATCAATAACCCGTGCCTGCCTTCTCCCCATATCCCTTGACTCCACTAGCCCCTAGAGCTCTATCTAACTCTCTCTTAAATCCATCCAGTGACTTGGCCTCCACTGCCCTCTGTGGCAGGGAATTCCACAAATTCACAACTCTCTGGGTGAAAAAGTTTTTTTCTCACCTCAGTCTTAAATAACCTCCCCTTTATTCTAAGACTGTGTGTGGCCCCTGGTTCTGGACTCGCCCAACATCGGGAACATGTTTCCTGCCTCTAGCGTGTCCAAACCCTTAACAATCTTATATGTTTCAATGAGATTCCCTCTCATCCTTCTAAACTCCAGAGTGTACAAGCCCCAGGATTTTGAGGGAGAGAAAGGCAGAGATGCATCTAATATAACTGCACTATGAGAGAGAGAGATAGAGAGAGAGAGAGATGGAGAGAGAGACACAGAGAGAGACAGAGAGAGAGTGAGACAGAGAGAGAAAGACACAGAGAGAGAGAGAGACAGAGAGAGAGAGAGAGAGACACACACACACACAGAGGGAGACAGAGAGAGAGAGAGAGAGAGAGACAGACAGAGAGAGACAGAGAGACAGAGAGAGAGAGAGAGGGACAGACAGAGAGAGACAGGGACAGACAGAGAGACAGAGAGAGAGAGAGAGACACAGAGAGAGAGAGACAGACAGAGAGAGAGACACACACACACTGAGACACAGAAGAGAGAGAGAGAGAGAGACAGAGAGGGGGGGACAGGGAACCCTCACCCCCAGGGACAAACACTCACCTCTGTCACGGTCCCAGTTTTCCGCGTCGATCCCCCGCCACCTCTGCTGCGATCGGTCGGATGCTCCGTGGACCATGAAGGACCCTCGGAACGTCGGGAGGGTAGGGGGCGAGATTTGGGCGGGGGTGGGGGGTGGGGGGGGGGGTGTGGGGGACGGAGAGACTGATGTGGGGACAGGACTCTCTCTGTCTCTCTCTGCCTCTCCGTCTCTCTCTCTCTCTCTCTCTCTCCGTCTCTCTCTCCTCCCGTCTCTCTCTCTCTCTCTCCGTCTCTCTCTCTCCGTGTCTCTCTCTCTCCGTCTCTCTCTCCCCGTCTCTCTCTCCGTCTCGGACCAGGGTTAGACGCCTCGTAGACACTTCCCCAAAAGTTTCGCCAGCCGGGCGTTGGTGTCCGAGACCACAGAACCACATCCTGTACAGAGGGTGCGGCAGCGTTGACACTTTCACACTTACACACTCACACACAGTAAAGCTCCCTCGTCTCTCTCTCTCTCTCTCTTTCACTCTCTCTCTCTCTCACTCTCTCTCTCTCTCTTTCACTCTCTCTCTCTCTCTCTCTATCTCTCTCTATCTCTATCTCTCTCTCTCTCTCACACACACCCATAGCCCCTAACTCCACAGATGCACCTCATTCCACCACACACCCATAGCCCCTAACTCCACAGATCGCACCTCATTCCACCACACACCCATAGCCCCTAACTCCACAGATGCACCTCATTCTATCTTTAAACATTTTTTTTCCAAAAATCAAACACAAATTTAAAAAAAACAGAGCAAAAGGAATAATGATAAACAAAAGAATGATATTGATACATAGGGATCAGGATTACATTCTTGTGTTTAAGACGGAACTGCAGATGCTGGAAAATCGAAGGTAGACAAAAGTGCTGGAGAAACTCAGCGGGTGCAGCGCATCTATGGAGCGAAGGAAATGGGCAACGTTTGGGCCGAAACCCTTCTACAGGCTAATGGATGGGGAGGGAGGATGAAAGAAAAAAGGAGGAGGGGGAGCCCGAGGGCTGAGGGAGAGCTAGGAAGGAGAGGAGACAACAATTAACGGAAATGAGATAATTTGATGTTTATGCCACTAGGGTGCAGACTGCCCAAGCGGAATATGAGGTGCTGCTCCTCCAATTTGCAGTGTTGCTCAGTCTGGCCGTGGAGGAGGCCCAGGACAGAGAGGTCGGTTTGGGATTGGGAATGGGAGGGGGAGTTGAAGTGCTGAGCCACCGGGAGATCAGGTTGGTTAATGCGGACCGAGCGGAGGTGTTGGGCGAAACGATCGCCGAGCCTGCGCTTGGTCTCACCGATGTAGATCAGCCGACATTACATTAGAAACATAGAAACAGACAATAGGTGCAGGAGTAGAGGCCATTCGGCCCTTCGAGCCTGCACCGCCATTAAATATGATCAGGGCTGATCATCCAACTCAGTATCCTGTACCTGCCTTCTCTCCATACCCCCTGATCCCTTTAGCCACAAGGGCCACATCTAACTCCCTCTTAAATATAGCCAATGAACTGGCCTCAACTACTTTCTGTGGCAGAGAATTCCACAGATTCACCACTCTGTGTGAATTTTTTTTTTCTCTTCTCGGTCCTAAAAGACTTCCCCCTTATCCTTAAACTGTGACCTCTTGTTCTGGACTTCCCCAACATCGGGAACAATCTTCCTGCATCTAGCCTGTCCAACCCCTTAAGAATTTTGTAAGTCTCTATAAGATCACCCCTCAATCTTCTAAATTCCAGCGAGTACAGGCCGAGTCTATCCAGTCTTTCTTCATATGGAAGTCCTGCCATCCCCCAGGAATCAGTCTGGTGAACCTTCTCTGTACTCCCTCTATGGCAAGAATGTCTTTCCTCAGATTAGGAGACCAAAACTGTACGCAATACTCCAGGTGTGGCCTCACCAAGACCCTGTACAACTGCAGTAGAACCTCCCTGCTCCTATACTCAAATCCTTTTTGCTATGAATATCCTTTGTTCACTGCCTGCGCACCAGCATGCTACTTTCTTTTTTTGTAAAATATTTTTATTAGAAGTAAAAATACAAGGAATTACATAAAATACAAAAAAGAGACATATTATTCGTCACTATACATTCTTAAATTTTTAAAGTTTACAATCATTCTTATTTATACTTCTATACTTTTTATTATTTTATAACAGAAAGAAGATAGTAAAGAGAAATAATAAAGAGAAATAAAATAAAAGTGGAAAATCAATAAAATGAGTGGAGTATTAAGCAGGCTATTCTTCATTGGAGATATATCAGTGGTCTATTGTATATAGTTCTTCATCTATTCCTTCATTCAGGTTTCAGTCAGGCCCTCGAACCGGACCACCTTGACCCTTTAAATATTCAATAAATGGAGACCATATTCCTCTGAACTGATCTAGCCTGTCCAAAAGGACAAGTCTTAATCTTTCCATATGAAGTGTCTCCGACATTTGTGTAATCCACATTTTGATTGTGGGGGATGTAGGACCGTTCCAAAATCTTAATATTAGTTTTTTACCAATTATTAAACTCTAATCGATAAAAATTCTTTGCTGTGTTGTTAGTAGTTGATCCGTTTCTAATATCCCTAATATGATTGATTTTGAGTCTGGAGTCAGATTTGTATTAACTACATTCGAGATTATCTTCAACATTTCTATCCAAAAGTTAGTAATTTTTTTTTTATACATTTTGTGAATGAGTGTGTTAGATTAGCTTCTAAATGCTGACATTTATCACATATAGCAGAAACATTTGAAAAAATTCTGTTTAATTTGGATTTTGAGAAGTGTAATCTATGTAAAACTTTAAATTGTATCAAAGAGTGTCTGGCATTTAATGAGCAGTGGTGTATATGTTGTAAACTTTCATTCCATACTTCTAGACTAATTGTTTGACCTAATTCATTTTCCCATACTTGCCTATATATTTCCGACATTGGTACATCATTTTCCAGTAAAATATTATAAATATATGATATTAATTTTTCTGTGTTCGGATATTTATTTAGACATTCATCTAAAATTTCTGTCTTTCTATTTCTAAAATCCTGTGTGTTTGATTTAACATAGTCTCTAATTTGTAAATATCTAAAGTACTCTTTTGAGTGTAATCCGTAATTTTGTTGTAATTCCTGGAATGAAAGAAAGAGACTTTCCCTGTAGAGATCACCCATCTTATTAATTCCATAGTTCTTCCATTGTAAAAAACCTTTATCCATCATTGAGGGTTCAAAAGTAATGTTTACAATGGGAGGAGCCAGTGGTATACTTTCCAATTTTAATGTTTTCTTTAATTGTTTCCAAATACGTATCCCACTTTCTATTATTGGATTTCTTCTATAAATTTTCTTACGTATTTTAGTATTGGCAAATAAAATCGAGCTAATTTCGAAAGGTGAACAATCTTCCTTTTCCATTTTTAACCAGTTTGGCTGTTTATCTAATTCTTCCAACCAAAAATTCATATTTTTAATATTAACTGCCCAGTAGTAAAACATAAAATTAGGCAGTGCAAAACCTCCATTTATTTTTTGATTTACATAGGTGTTTTTTATTTATTCTATGGCTCTTATAATCCCCAAATAAAATTGGTAACTATAGAGTCCACTTTCTTAAAAAAAAAAATTTAGGAAGAAATATCGGGATCAGTTGAAACAGGTATAATAATTGCGGAAGAAAAATCATTTTTATCGCGTTAATTCTATCTAGCATTGAAATAGGTAATGTTTTTCAATATAGGATATTCTTAAGTAGTTTATTCAGTAGGGGTGGGAAATTAGATTTTAATAAAGAATCATATCTTTTTGTTACATAAATTCCAAGATATTTGATTTTTTCATTTGCTATCTTAAGAGGAAATTGTTGTAGTATATGTGGGTTATTTCCCATTATGGCATAAGTTCACTTTTATTCCAATTAATTCTATATCCTGAAAACAAGACCAAAATTGAGTTATTAAATCTAATAAGTTAGGGATTACTAGTTTCAGGCTTTGAATATAAAAGTAAATACATCATCTGCGTAATAAAGAGATTTTATTTTCAGTTTCTTTAGTTTCATACCCGTATATTTCAGGATGTAATCTCACGCGTTGTGCTAATGGTTCAATTGCCAGTGCAAACAGTAGTGGGGATAGAGGACAACCTTGTCTACAGCCTCTGGATAAATTAAATTTAGTTGAAACATTTGATTTATTAATATTCTAGCTGTTTAGATTGGTATATAGTAGTTTAAACCCAATTATGAACTTCTCTCCCAACTGAAAAGTTTCCATAACCGAAAATAAATAAGACCATTCAACCTGATCAAAACGCTTTCTCTGCGTCTAATTGGATATAATTGCTAGATCTTTATTATATTTCTTTTCGAGTATATAATATTGAATTAATCGTCTCAGGTTATATGAGGAGTATCGTTTTGGTATAATCCTGTTTGATCTGAATGAATTACTTTATTAATCACTGTATTTAGTCTTTGTGCTAGTATTTTGGTTAATATTTTTTGATCATTATTTAAAAGAGCTATGAGCTCTATACGACCCTGGATCATCCAGATCTTTATCTAATTTAGGTATAAGCTTATAATAGATTCATTTAATGTTTCTGGTAATTTCTGTTGTGCATAAATATATTCATAAAGTGTCTTCAAACGTGGTGCTATCAGATCATAGAAATGTTTTTTATAAAATCCGAAACCAATACCAAATCCGGTCCTGGGAGTTTTACCATTTATGATGACCTAATAGTTATTCTTCGATTTCTTTAGTAGTTATTTCAGCATTTAGTGATTCTCTATTTTCTAAATCCAGTCCTCTTAGATTACAATTTTGAAAAAATGTTTCTATTCCTGTCCGATTTTCTGTCATTTTGGCTGAATATAAATTTTTATAATATTGCGAAAATCTCTCATTTATATCTTTAGTTTGTACTAGTAATTCACCTTTGTCTGATTTAATCCTATGGCTTAATTTTTCTCCCTCCAATTTTCGTAATTGACAAGCCAATAATTTTTGTGGTTTATCACGAATTCAAATTGTATTTGTTTAGTATATTGGTAGAGTTTTACAACTTGGTCTGACTGTAATTTATTTAATTTATATTTCAATGCAGAGATTTTATTATGTTTTATCATGGTTGGGTTAACAGCGTTTTCTGTGTCTAATTGTTTGATCTCCTTTTCCAATGCCTGTTGTTGTTCCCCTCCGATTCTCTTTATTGTAAAATGCTTGAGGGATATCATAATTCCCCGAACATACGCTTTAAAAGTTTCCCATGAATAGGGACGAAGGTATTTCTGGCTTATCATTTATTTCAAAGTAAATCTGTAATCTGTTTGTGATGTATTCTTGAGTTATTTTGTCTTTTAAAATTTGTGGGTTAAATCTCCATTGTCCCTGATCCCGTTTTAACCAGTTATTTTAATCGTAAAAGTGAAAGGGTGTGTGATTCTGAGATTATAATATTATGATATTTTGAATCATAAGTGAATGGGATAAGTTTTAAATCTACCAAAAAATAATCTATTCTTGAATAAGTTTTATTGCACAGGTGAGTAGTAAAATGAATATTCTCGTCCACCTGCTGGGTTTTGCATTCTCCAAACATCTTTAATATTACTGGTATCTGTATATGCATTTATTAGATCACTGGAATGCGATTTAATTTTCTGTTGTCTTGATTGATCTGTCTAAATAAGGATCTAGTGTACAATTTAAATCTCCTTCAATTATTAGGTTGTGTTGTGGTAATTCTGGGATAGTATTAAATATTTTCTTAAAAAAAACAGTGGGCTGTCAAAATTTGGGCCCGTATACTTTGACAAAAATCATCTTTTGTGTGTATAATTCTCCTATTACAATAATATATCTACCATCACATGTCAGTTCTAGTTGAAGTGTGTTTAAATTAAATGCCTTTACGAATTAATATTGCTACACCTCTAGATTTGTGTGTGTGAAAGAAGAATGATACTCTTTGTCAATCCCATTTAGTCTTTAATCTATGCTCTGCATCTTTTTTTAGATGTGTCTCTTGGATAAATGCCACGTCTACTTTAAGTGCTTTTAAATGTGCCATACTTTACCTCTCTTAATTGGTTCGTTAATACCTTTAACATTCCAGCTACAAAAACGTTATTCTCCATTCCCGTATTCGCTTTTAAGTCTTGCATCTTTATCTAAGGAGGTATGTAAATAGAGCAAATGGTTCAGCCGTCGACATACCCCGACTTTACACCCGAACTCCGAATAGATGAATTTCAAGACCCTTGGGTATCTCTCACGTATATATCTCCTTTGTATTAATTTTATAACTCCATTCAAATATAAAATAATAATAACAAAGTATAATATTGAAAAAAAAAAGATTAAGAGATTAATAGAGTGCACAAAGAGAGAAAAAACTACATCTAATATTAGTGTAGTTTAGTGTTAGCCATACTACCATGGCTAGCAATCTACCCACTTCCGTAGTCGATGTTACTAATTTATCCATCTCCATGGGTTCCTTAAAATTGTTATTCCATAAAAAATATTTAACCGGGAATATCCTAAACTCTGATGTGTACAGGCTCCATCGGTCAACTAATATGATAATATCTATACTTAATAGTAAGATTAAATGAGAACTTACCAGTTCGAAAGTTTGATCGCTATTCTATAATAATCAGGAGTTTAATATCCTGATTTGTATTGATCTGCGAACCTAAATAGTGCAGATTTGGTAAATTATATATATTGTCTTCGTATTGAGCTCCACAACTGATGGCAATTTATTTTATTTTTGAAAGCATTACTTATTTGCCATTTTGAAATACTTTGAAATTGTATTTCTTATATTTCATATTATTTGAAGATATACTTAATACATATTAAAAGATATTATTAAAAAAAAAAGGAGGAAAATTAAAAAAAAAAAGTGCCAGGGGGGATAAATGAAGTCAAACTTTATATTCTGTGTGATTATATTTACTGTTTACCTAAATTCTAAATAAATCAGCTATAATTAGTTGTTAATCATTAATTGGTAGTTATCAGCTTTAATTAATAATAATACCGCTGTATAAATGTTAGTATTTGTTAATTATTAATATTAGTAGTGTTACTATTCTAATTGTTAGTGTCCATAGGAGAGTCTCCAATCCGTATCTCCAATCCGAGTCTCCAATCCGCATCCTTCTCCATCTTCTTTAGGGGCCACAAGTCCATAGTCCACTCCAATCCTGAAAACACAATTTATTTGTTGGTAAAGTTCATCTTTGAAGCTTTCATTCAGTCTACCTCTCGCTCCTTAATCCCTTGGGCAAAGCTCATTGCATCCGCTGGGTTTTTGAAATAATGTTCTTCCTGGTTGTAGGTGACTCTCAGGGTGGCTGGGTACCTCAGACTCTACTTCAGATTCTTCACTTCCCTCAAAATTCTTTTGATCTCCTTGAACGCATTTCGTTTCTTGGAGACCTCTGCTGGATAGTCTCGGTAAATGCTGATCGAATCTTCTTCGTATGTAAGATTTCTACTTTTTACAATTTTGTTCATCATCTCCTCCAGGACATGATCATACTGGACTTTTACTATCACTTGTCTTGGAGGGGCGTCTTGCTTTGTATAACGTCTCGTTACTCTGTGCGCTCGGGCTAGTAAAGGCTTTTGTTCCAGAGATAAAACCTTTTGCAATAAGTTTACAGTAAACTCTCGGCTATCTTGATTCTTTTCTCTCCCTTCTCCAATACCCACGATCCTTGGGTTCTGTCTTCTCTGGCGTCCTTCCAACTCGGTACATTTATCAGTTATTTTGCCCAGTAAATCAGATAGATGTTGATTTTCTTTGAGGAGTCTTTTCATAGTCTGAGCACTTGTTTCGGCTAAATCTTCAAGGTTCTTTATGGCTGTCGACTGCTCCTTGAGTTCTTCCTCCACAGGTTCCAGCTCTGTTTCCATCTTATTTTGGATTTTATCATTCATCTCTACTACTATATTTGCAGCTTGATCCGTTAATATTTCTGCAATTTCCTTTCGCAGTTTGTCAGATAATTCCGTGGCCAAGATATTGATTTCAGACTTTAACTCTTTCATCTCCTCCTTGGTTTTTTTTTTTTTTTCTATTTCTTCCTCAAATTCATTTTTTGCCAGTTCAGTCTTTAATTCCAACTTTATTTCTTTTCTTTAACTCTGCCATTGCTTGTACAAAAAAAACTTTTAAGTTATTCAATTTCCGATTTTTTCTTCGATTCTTTTCGACACATCTTCTTGGGATAGTGTCCTACCTGAGCCCGAGGCTTCAGTCGGGCCTTGTTCTCGTTCTGCCGTTTTTTGTCTTGTATATCGAAGTTTTGATTTATCCACGGGTGGGCTGTTGCGTGCCCACTTTCAATGACTGGTGTATCATGACGCCCAGGTCTCGTTGCATCTCCCCTTTTCCTAATCGCCCACCATTCAGATAATAGTCTACTTTCCATTACATCACAGGATTACATTAATAACAGGTATAACCTAAATATGAGTCCAGTGTCAAAATACACCTTGAATATAGACCTCCCGGTCTCTATGTAAATATAGTTAAATGTTTAAAAGAGAACTTATATGTGAAAAAATAACACAAAGATAAAAACACAAAAAAAGGAAAAAAGGAAGGAACAAACCCCCTCTAAACTAAAGAGAAACCCTCCCCCCCCCCCCCCAGCAAAACAGAATCTGAGCTGAGAATTTCAACAATTTAAGTCCGTTTGTTGTCAAGTCCGTTCCACCATATGGAGGTTAAACAGATTTTATAACGGTGAGAGAGGGGGCAATTTATGTCGTGTGAAAGGGTTGAATAAATTTCCCCCAAGTCTTATCGAATTTAACCAAGGGTTCAACAATGTCACTCCTGATTTTTTTTTCCAGATTTAAACCGGATATCGTTTCAGAGTAGCAATGGAGTGTGGTCGGAGGGTTGGAGGATGCACTTCATTCCACCACGCACCCATAGCCCCTAACTCCACAGATGCACCTCATTCCCACCTCACACCCATAGCCCCTAACTCCACAGACTCACCTCATTCCACCACGCACACATAGCCCCTAACTCCACAGATGCACCTCATTCCACCACACATACATAGCCCCTAACTCCACAGACGCACCTCATTTCCCCTCATCTGGCAGCACTCCCTCCCCCTCCCTCTTCTTTCCCCTCTCTCCTCCTCCCCTCCCCTAGCCCCTCACTCACCCTCTCTCTCCCTCTCCTAAGTCACTCCCTCTCTCCATAACTCCTCTCCCCTCTACCCTGTCTCGCCTTCCCTCTCTCTCCTCCCTCTCTCCCTCTCTCCTTCCCTCCTTCTCCCTCTCTCCCCCTCCACCTCTCTCTCCCTCTCTCTCTCTCCCTCCCTCCCCTCTCCCCCCCCCTCTCTCTCCCTCTTTGGAAAATGGGTCACCGTATTTCTAAAATCCCTGATCTCACAGATGATGTGAGCCAGCGTTAATCCCAGGGCTACAATCTTTCCCTCGTCTCGTTCTTCATTCTCCCGACTTCCTGCATCGGAAGGAACTGCAGATGCTGCTTTAAACCAAAGATAGACACAAAGTGCTGGAGTAACTCAGCGGGTCAGGCAGGCAACATTTCTTTTTTTTAATTATTTTTTAATTAAAAGCATATGTACAAATGATAACAAACTGGTTACAGAATTGGGGGAGTCCAGAACCAGGGGCCACGCACACACAGTTTAAGAATAAGGGGTCGGCCGTTTAGAACGGAGACGAGGAAACACTTTTTCTCACAGAGAGTTGTGAGTCTGTGGAATTCTCTGCCTCAGAGGGCGGTGGAGGCCGGTTCTCCGGATGCTTTCAAGAGAGAGGCTCTTAAAGATAGCGGAGTCAGGGGATGTGGGGAGAAGGCAGGAACGGGTCACTGATTGGGGATGATCAGCCGTGACCACATTGAATGGCGGTGCTGGCTCGAAGGGCCGAATGGCCTCTACTCCTGCGCCTATTGTCTATCGGTTACAGAGTTCTTACATAGCTTCAATTTTTTAAAGTTTTTTTTAAAAGGAAGAGAAATAAAGAAAGAAAGGGATAAGAGAAACTGGAAACTAATAGAAAGAAAGGCAGCGAGAAAGAAAGGAGATTACAAATGTAAAGATTGTGGAGATTGATCCGGGATATGTTGAGTATAGTTCATCCAACATAGAAACATAGAAACATAGACAATAGGTGCAGGAGTAGGCCATTCGGAATTGGCAGTGCAGTAGCCTGAAATTGTAGGCCTGGAAGCCTGGATTGCTGGTGCAGTAGCCTGAAATTGTAGGCCTGGAAGCCTGAATTGGTTGTGCACTAGCCTGAAATTGTAGGCCCGGAAGCCTGGATTGGTAGGCCGGAAAAGCCTGAATTGGTGGTGCAGAAGCCTAAATTTGTAGGCCCGAAGGCCTGGATTTGTTGGCCGGGAAGCCTAGCAGTGGGGGAGCGAGGCCCAGTCAGACGCTGGAGACAGTCGTGACCAGGGTGCTGCACACGGACTCGGTGCGGCCCTCGCTCAGGGCCAGGCGGAGGGAGGCGGCCAGCGACCGGCGGAAGACCCGGCGGAAGTCGCCGCTGCCGAAGACGTAGATCAGCGGGTTGAGGGCGCTGTTGAGGGAGGCCACGCCCACCGAGGCCTCGTTCCAGCTCCGGGCCCAGAGCTGCCAGGCGAGGGAGGGCGGGAAGGCCTGGAGCAGGCCGCACACTTGGTAGGGGAGCCAGCACAGTCCGAAGGCGGCCACCATCAGGGCGATGAGGCGCAGGGGCCTCCTGGACTTGGTCGAGGTGAAGCTGCTGCCCTGGAGACTGAGGCCTATGCAGAGGTAGCAGGACGCCATGATGGCCAGGGGCAGGAAGAAGGCGAACAGGGCCCGGGTAATCTCCACGAGGGCCTTCATCTGGCCCGACATGTAGTGGGGTTCGCAGACGGGGCCTCGGCCGGGGTGGTGGACGATGCGGCGGTTGATGAACGCGGGCAGGCTCATCAGGAAGGCCAGGATCCAGGCTCCCAGGCAGGCGGCCATGATGTTGGCCGGCTGGCGGTAAGTCATGGACCACACGGGCCTGGTCAGGGCCAGGCAGCGGTCGATGCTGATGATGGTGAGGAGGAAGACGCTGGCAGCCATGTTGAGCAGGATGGCCGCCGGGAGAAGCCTGCACAAGGCCGGGTCGTGCAGCCAGTGGCTTCCGCTCGCCATGTGGGCCATGTGGAAGGGCGCGGACAGGCAGTAGAGGAGGTCGGCCACCGCCAGGTTGAGGAAACACAAGGTGCTGGGCCCCCGCTTCATCCCGCAGGCCGTCACCCAGATAACAGCCATGTTGCCGGGCACTCCCAGCAGGAAGGTGAGGGCGTAGGTTGGCAGGGACAAAATGGCCGCCGTGGACAGAGGAGGGGGCGACACTGGACTGAGGGTCGTGGAGCTGTACTCGTACAAGGAATAGTTGGCCGTGGAGTTGTAATCGTCCTCTTCATCGCCGTAGAACGAGAAATAATCCATATTGCTATCGTCCATGGTGGATGAATGGCTGGGAAGGAGGGAGAGCGAGAAGGGGAGAGAGAGAGGAAGGGAGCGAGAGAGAGAGAAAGGGAGAGAGAGAAGGAGGGAGGGAGAGAGCGAAAGGGGAGAGCAAGTGGAGAGGGAGTGAGAAGGTGGGAGAGATTGAGAGAGAGAGAACGTGAGAGAGAGAGGACGGGAGAAAGAGAAAAGGGGAAGAGAGAAGGGGAGAGAGCGGTAGCGAAAGGGGAGAGAGAGAAAGAGAGAGAGAGAGTGGGGAGCAAGGGGAGAGAGGGGAAGAGAAAAGAGGGAGAGGGAGGGAGAAAGGGAGAGAGAAAAAAGGGGGAGAGCGAGAAGGGTGAGATGGAGAGAGAGAGAGAGAGAGGATAGAGTGAAAGAGAGGGGGAGGTGTGGAGGGGAGATTGGGGGGGGTGGGAGAGGGGAAAGGGGGATGGGGGGAGAATCGGATCGGAGAGATGGAGGATTTTGGGAAGGAGGGAGCGAGAGAGGGAGAGGGGGATGGAGAGAAGGAGAGAGGGGAGGAGATAGAGGGAGAGGGGAGGAGAGAGGGAGAGAGTTAGTTAGCTCGTATTTCTCGACACTGCACACGCTGCCTTCATCCAATTTCCGGGGGGGAACTGCAGGTGCTGGTTTAAAGCGAAGAAAGGCACAAAGTGCTGGAGTAACTCAGCGGGTCAGGCAGCATCTCTGGAGAGAAGGAACGGGAGATGTTTCGGGTCGAGACCCTTCATCTGGACGTCACCCGTTCCTTCTCTCCAGAGATGCTGCCTGTCTGACCCGCTCAGTTACTCCAGCACTTTGTACCTGTCCATGTTCTCCAGAGCTATAGGATAGAAACATAGAAACGTAGACAATAGGTGCAGGAGTAGAGGCCATTCGGCCCTTCCAGCCTGCACCGCCATTCAATATGATCACGGCTGATCATCCAACTCAGTATCCCGTACCTGCCTTCTCTCCATACCCCCTGATCCCTTTAGCCACAAGGGCCACATCTAACTCCCTCTTAAATATAGCCAACGAACTGGCCTCAACTACCTTCTGTGGCAGAGAATTCCACAGATTCACCACTCTCTGTGCGTGAAAAAAAAATGTTTTTCTCATCTCAGTCCTAAAAGACTTCCCCCTTATCCTTAAACCGTGTGACCCCTTGTTCTGGACTTCCCCAACATCGGGAACAATCTTCCCGCATCTAGCCTGTCCAACCCCTTAAGGATTTTGTTAGTCTATATAGGATCCCCCCTCAATCTCCTAAATTCCAGCGAGTACAAGCCGAGTCTATCCAGTCTTTCTTCATATGGAAGTCCTGCCATCCCAGGAATCAGTCTGGTGAACCTTCTCCGTACTCCCTCTATGGCAAGAATGTCTTTCCTTAGATTACCTTTCCTCAGACTACCTTCTGTGGCAGAGAATTCCACAGATTCACCACTCTCTGTGTGAAAAAACATTTTCTCATCTCGGTCCTAAAGTCGCGAGTCTGTGGGATTCTCTGCCTCAGAGGGCGGTGGAGGCCGGTTCTCCGGATGCTTTCAAGAGCTAGATAGGGCTGTTAAAGATAGCGGGACCTATGGGCGTTTTTGGAAATAAGGGAAGAGAACTGTTCTCGCACACTTTACTACTTCCTGGTATTTGAGGAAATTGTTTTCTCAGAGGTTCGAAGGAAACTTATCAGGTTTGTACTTCCGATCCAATTTTCTGCACTCTCTTCTTAGGGCTCTGGTGGTGTCATTGAGCCACGGCCAGCCTTTAGACAATAGACAATAGGTGCAGGAGTAGAGGCCATTCGGCCCTTCCAGCCAGCACCGCCATTCAATGTGATCACGGCTGATCATCCCCAATCAGTTCCCCGTTCCTGCCTTCTCCCCATATCCCCTGACTCCGCTATCTTTAAGAGCCCTATCTAGCTCTCTCTTGAAAGCATCCGGAGAACCGGCCTCCACCGCCCTCTGAGGCAGAGAATTCCACAGACTCACAACTCTCTGTGAGAAAAAGTGTTTCCTCGTCTCCTAAATGGCCGACCCCTTATTCTTAAACTGTGTGTGTGTGTGGCCCCTGGTTCTGGACTCCCCCAACATCGGGAACATGTTTCCTGCCTCTAGCGTGTCCAAACCCTTAACATCCTTATATGTTTCAATGAGATCCCCTCTCATCCTTCTAAACACCAGAGTGTGCAAGCCCCAGGATTTTGAGGGAGAGAAATGCAGAGATGCATCTAATATGATTGCACTATGAGAGAGATAGAGAGAGAGAGATAGAGAGAGACAGAGAGAGACAGAGAGAGACAGAGAGAGACAGAGACAGAGAGAGAGAGAGACGGAGAGAGACGGAGCGAGACAGAGAGACAGACAGAGAGAGAGACAGAGAGAGAGAGAGAGACACACACAGAGATAGAAAGAGAGAGAGAGACAGAGAGAGAGATACAGAGGGAGACAGAGAGAGAGTGAGCGAGGGATAGAGATAGAGAGAGAGACAGAGAGAAAGAGATGGAGAGACAGAGAGAGTGACAAAGAGAGAGAGAGAGGGAGACTGGGACAGACAGAGAGATAGAGAGACAGAGACACACACACAGATACAGAAAGAAAACGAGACAGAGAGGGGGGACAGGGAACCCTCACCCCCAGGGACAAACACTCACCTCTGTCACGGTCCCAGTTTTCCGCGTCGATCTCCCGCCACCTCTGCTGCGATCGGTCGGATGCTCCGTGGACCATGAAGGACCCTCGGAACGTCGGGAGGGTAGGGGGCGAGGTTTGGGCGGGGATGGGGGGGTGGGGGTGGGGGTGTGGGGGACGGAGAGACTGATGTGGGGACAGGACTCTCTCTGTCTCTCTCCGTCTCTCTCTCTCCGTCTCTCTCCGTCTCTCTCTCTCTCCGTCTCGGACCAGGGTTAGACACCTCGTAGACACTTCCCCAAACGTTTCGCCAGTCGGACGTTAGTGTCCGAGACCACAGAACCACATCCTGTACAGAGGGTGCGGCAGCGTTCACACTCACACTTACACACTCACACATAGTAAAGCTCCCTCCACACTCTCTCTCTCACACACACACTCTCACACGCACACACCCACACACACACACACACACTCTCACACACACTCACACATACAACACACACACACACATACAACACATACAACACACACACACACACTCACACACTCACACACACTCACACACACTCACTGACACACACACACACACTCACTGACACACACACACACTCACACTCACACTGACACACACTCACACACTCACACACACACATTCTCACTCACACACATACACTCACACACACACACTCACACACACACAGACACACACTCTCACTCACACACACACACACACACACACTGTCTCACCCCATTCTCTCTCTGCCCTCAGTCTCTATCCCTCCCCCTCTAGACGTGCTAAGGGGGGCATTTAGCGTGTGTGCGGGGGGGGTAGTTACTGTGTGTGATGCCGCATGCTGTCCCCCCCAGCCCCCCCCCCTCCCCCGCAACCACACGTTGGGCGAACAGACCCAACGGGTCTGCACTTGGTCTAGTATATAATTAAAAGTCCCATCTTGACCACTTCCCATTTGCACTGCATATTGGTTTTAGAAAAAACGTGACCACATACGGCTGTGATTTTCTTTGGCCATCTTACTCCTGCGCAAGACAAGAGGATTTTCCCCATCGATTAAAAATAAAAGAGTTATTAGTGTTTAAAAAATGTTGAGATTCTCTCTCCTGTCAATTACCGCCATGAATGCCACGCCCCTTCCTCCGGTGGGAGGGACTATAAAACCCGGACGTGTGGGCATGGCTCAGTCTCTGCAAGATGGGGGAGGGAGAGGTCACCTTGGTGGCCTTGCACTCTGCTTGAAGTGGTGGGAAACTGCTTTTGAATTTCGTGGCCTTGCACCCTGCTTGAAATGGTACGAAACTGTATTTGAATTTGGTGGCCTTGCACCCTGCTTGAAGTGGGAAGAAACTGAATTCGAATTTGGTGGCCTTGCACCCTGCTTGAAATGGAATTTCAACGAATAGCCGTGAGTCAGCTGCCAGCCCGCCAGCCATGAGTGAGTGAGCTGCCAGCACACCAGGCTTGAGTGACTGAGCTGCCAGCCCAAGAATCCATTCGGCCCACAATGCCAATACTAGCCCCAGTCCGTTCAGCCCACAACACCCATGCTAGCGCTCCAGAACGCCCTACCCCTCCACCCACTGGCCACCAATATTGGAATTGGTGGAGAGGTGGAATATTACGTTGGGGGACCAGCCCTCCCGTGTGATGCTGGGACCCAACGAGTCCCACTCAGTCCAGTACATCTATATAATTAAGTCTCATCTTGACTACTTCATATTTGTGTTGTCGATCGATCTTAGAAAAAATGCTACCATATATGGCTGTGATTTTTTTTTTGCCCATCTTACTCAGAACCCCCCTCCGACAATCAGGCCCCGAGGAATTTTCCCATCGATGAAAAATAAAAGAGTTAATAGTGTTTAAAAAATATTGAGATTCTCTCTCCTGTCAATCACCGCGATGAAGGCCACGCCCCTTCCTCCAGTGGGGGAGGGGCGGAGGAGGGGGTATAAAACCCGGAAGTGTGGGGTTGCTCAGTCTCTGCCATTTATATATTTTTTTTAAATAATTTTTTTATTAGAAGTAAGTGCATAATAAAAACATCTTGTTTGTGGTAGCCACACATTATTAATAATGGCAATATGATCAATAATTTAATAATTCTACTTCTATATATTTTTTTTTATATAGATAGAAAATAATAGAGAGAGAGAGAGAGAGAGAGAGGAGAAAACAAAAAAAATCAAGAAGGTATAATGAAAAAGAATGGAATAATTAACTAATGATACATAATTGGAGATATTAATCTCTGCAATATGGCGAGGGAGAGGCCACGACTCTCAGTCTGAGCTGGGAATCGACACAACACTGAGTGTCTACTGAACTGTGAGTGCATTTAATGTGGAAACCAGTCCCTTCATGCCACAGCACACATACTAACACTCCAGAAAGCCCCCCCCCCCCCCCAAGCCTGGCCAGCAATATTGGAATTGGTGGCGAGGTGGCATATTGCGTTGGGGGACCAGCCCGCCCGTGTGAACATGGGACTAATAGTCTAGTGTACACACATAAATGAACAGATAAAGTGCGATAGGCTGCTATAGTTCAGAGTTTGTTTGATGGTGAGTTTAATAGCCTGATGGCCGTGGGGGAGGAGCTATTCCTGAACCTGGATGTTGTAGATTTCAGGCTCCTGGCTGTTGTTGTCCCTTCAGCGTCCGCTTCTATCAACCGTCATTTCTCCTCACATTTGGAATTCTGAAGCCGGCTAAATGTCTCTCACACTTCTCCCAATTGCCATAAATATTTACAGCGCAAAAATGGACGATTTTGTCGGGTTTTAACGTGCCCGCTACTCTGGAAACAATGGTCAGCGCTTACCTTCGGTTCATCGCTTGTACTCCACTTGGAGTAGCGTAGCAACAGCACGGGTCATGGGACCCGTGACCCGACTGCCGTGAAACCTCCCTATAGTCACAACTTGAGTTTAGGATTGTGGATAGATGTGAGGTTATCCACTTTGGTGGCAAAAACAGGAGGGTAGACTATTATCTGAATGGTGGTCGATTAGGAAAAGGGGAGATGCAACGAGACCTGGGTGTCATGGTACACCAGTCATTGAAAGTAGGCATGCAGGTGCAGCAGGCAGTGAAGAAAGCGAATGGTATGTTAACATTCATAGCAAAAGGATTTGAGTATAGGAGCAGGGATGTTCTACTGCAGTTGTACAGGGCCTTGGTGAGACCACACCTGGAGTATTGTGTACAGTTTTGGTCTCCTAATCTGAGGAAAGACATTCTTGCCATAGAGGGAGTACAGAGAAGGTTCACCAGACTGATTCCTGGGATGGCAGGACTTCCATATGAAGAAAGACTGGATAGACTCGGCTTGTACTCGCTAGAATTTAGAAGATTGAGGGGGGGATCTTATAGAAACTTACAAAATTCTTAAGGGGTTGGACAGGCTAGATGCAGGAAGATTGTTCCCGATGTTGGGGAAGTCCAGCACAAGGGGTCACAGTTTAAGGATAAGGGGGAAGTATTTTAGGAGCAGGGAGGTTCTACTGCAGTTGTACAGGGCCTTGGTGAGGCCACACCTGGAGTATTGTGTACAGTTTTGGACTCCTAATCTGAGGAAAGACATTCTTGCCATAGAGGGAGTACAGAGAAGGTTCACCAGACTGATTCCTGGGATGGCAGGACTTCCATAGTTTAGAGGGGGTTTGTTCCTTCCTTTTTTCCTTTTTTTTTGTGTTTTTATCTTTGTGTTTTTTTTCACATATAAGTTCTCTTTTAAACATTTAACTATATTTACGTAGAGACCGGGAGGTTAATATTCAAGGTGTATTTTGACACAGGACTCATATTTAGGTTATACCTGTTATTAATGTAATCCTGTGATGTAATGGAAAGTAGACTATTATCTGAATGGTGGGCGATTAGGAAAAGGGGAGATGCAACGAGACCTGGGCGTCATGGTACACCAGTCATTGAAAGTAGGCACGCAACAGCCCACCCGTGGATAAATCAAAACTTCGATATACAAGACAAAAAAACGGCAGAACAAGAACAAGGCCCGACTGAAGCCTCGGGCTCAGGTAGGACACTATCCCAAGAAGATGTGTCGAAAAATTTGAAGAAAAAATCGGAAATTGAATAACTTAAAAGTTTTTTTTGTACAAGCAATGGCAGAGTTAAAGAAAGAAATAAAGTTGGAATTAAAGACTGAACTGGCAAAAATGAATTTTGAGGAAGAAATAGAAAAAAACCAAGGAGGAGATGAAAGAGTTAAAGTCTGAAATCAATATCTTGGCCACGGAATTATCTGACACATTGCGAAAGGAAATTGCAGAAATATTAACGGATCAAGCTGCAAATATAGTAGTAGAGATGAATGATAAAATCCAAAATAAGATGGAAAAAGAGATGGAACCTGTGGAGGAAGAACTCAAGGAGCAGTCGACAGCCATAAAGAACCTTGAAGATTTAGCCGAAACAAGTGCTCAGACTATGAAAAGACTCCTCAAAGAAAATCAACGTTGATCTGATTTACTGGGCAAAATAACTGATAAATGTACCGAGTTGGAAGGACGCCAGAGAAGACAGAACCTAAGGATCGTGGGTATTCGAGAAGGGAGAGAAAAGAATCAAGATAGCCGGGAGTTTACTGCAAACTTACTGCAAAAGGTTTTATCTCTGGAACAAAAGCCTTTACTAGTCCGAGCACACAGAGTAATGAGACGTTATACAAAGCAAGACGCTCCTCCAAGACAAATGATAGTAAAGTCCAGTATGATCATGTCCTGGAGGAGATGATGAACAAAATTGTAAAAAGTAGAAATCTTACATATGAAGAAGATTCGATCAGCATTTACCGAGACTATCCAGCAGAGGTCTCCAAGAAACGAAATGCGTTCAAGGAGACCAAAAGAATTTTGAGGGAAGTGAAGAATCTGAAGTAGAGTCTGAGGTACCCAGCCACCCTGAGAGTCACCTACAACCAGGAAGAACATTATTTCAAAAACCCAGCGGATGCAATGAGCTTTGCCCAAGGGATTAAGGAGCGAGAGGTAGACTGAATGAAAGCTTCAAAGATGAACTTTACCAACAATTAAATTGTATTTTCAGGATTGGAGTGGACTATGGACTTGTGGCACCTAAAGAAGATGGAGAAGGATGCGGATTGGAGACTCGGATTGGAGATACGGATTGGAGACTCTCCTATGGACACTAACAATTAGAATAATAACACTACTAATATTAATAACTAACAAATACTAACATTTATACAGTGGTATTATTATTAATTAAAGCTGATAAGTACCAATTAATGATTAACAACTAATTATAGCTGATTTATTTAGAATTAGGTAAACAGTAAATATAATCACACAGAATATAAAGTTTGACTTCATTTATCCCCCCTGGCACTTTTTTTTTTTTTTTAATTTTCCTTCCCTTTTTTTTTTTCTTTTTTTTAATAATATCTTTTAATATGTATTAAGTGTAGATATTATCATATACTTGACCGTTGGATCCTGTACACATCAGAGTTTAATATTCCCGGTTAAATATTTTTATGGAATAACAATTTCAAGGAACCATGGAGATGGATAAATTAGTAACATCGACTACGGAAGTGGGTAGATTGCTAGCCATGGTAGTATGGCTAACACTAACTACACTAATATTAGATGCAGTTTTTTCTCTCTTTGTGGACTCTATTAATCTCTTAATCTATCCATTTTTTAAATATTATACTTTGTTATTATTATTTTATATTTGAATGGAGTTATAAATTAATACAAAGGAGATATATACGTGAGAGATACCCAAGGGGCTTGAAATTCATCTATTTGGAGTTCGGGTGTAAAGTCGGGTATGTCGAGCTGAACCATTTGCTCTATTACATACCTCCTTAGATAAAAGATGCAAGACTTAAAAGCGAATACGGGGAATGGAGGAATAACGTTTTGTAGCTGGAATGTTAAAGGTATTAACGAACCAATTAAGAGAGGTAAAGTAGTGGCACATTTAAAAGCACTTAAAGTAGACGTGGCATTTATCCAAGAGACACATCTAAAAAAAGATGCAGAGCATAGATTAAAGACTAAATGGATTGACAAAGTGTATCATTCTTCTTTCACACACAAATCTAGAGGTGTAGCAATATTAATTCATAAAGGCATTTCATTTAAACACACTTCAACTATAACTGACAGTGATGGTAGATATATTATTGTAATAGGAGAATTATACACACAAAAAATGATTTTTGTCAATGTATATGGCCCAAATTTTGACAGCCCACTGTTTTTTAAGAAAATATTTAATACTATCCCAGAATTACCACAACACAACCTAATAATTGGAGGAGATTTAAATTGTACACTAAATCCTGATTTAGACAGATCATCAAGACAACAGAAAATTAAATCGCATTCCAGTGATCTAATAAATGCATATACAGATACCAGTAATATTAAAGATGTTTGGAGAATGCAAAACCCAGCTGGACGAGAATATTCATTTTACTCACCTGTGCATAAAACTTATTCAAGAATAGATTATTTTTTGGTAGATTTAAAACTTATCCCATTCACTTATAATTCAAAATATCATAATATTATAATCTCAGATCACACACCTTTCACTTTTACGATTAAAATAACTGGTAAAACGGAAAAACAGGGACAATGGAGATTTAACCCACAAATTTTCAAAGACAAAATAACTCAAGAATACATCACAAAACAGATTAAGATTTTCTTTGAAATAAATGATAAGGCAGAAATACCTTTGTTCCTATTATGGGAAACTTTTAAAGCGTATGTTCGGGGAATTATGATATCCTCTCAAGCATTTTATAATAAAGAGAATCGGAGGGAACAACAGGCATTTGGAAAAGGAGATCAAACAATTAGACACAGAAAAACGCTGCTAACCCAACCATGATAAAACATAATAAAATCTCTGCATTGAAATATAAATTAAATAAAATACAGTCAGACCAAGTTGTAAAACTCTACCAATATACTAAACAAATACAATTTGAATTCGGAGATAAACCACCAAAATTATTGGCCCTTTTCAATTATGAAAATTGGAGGGAGAAAAATTAAGCCATAGGATTAAATCAGACAAAGGTGAATTACTAGTACAAACTAAAGATATAAATGAGAGATTTTTGCAATATTATAAAAATGTATATTCAGCCAAAACGACAGAAAATCGGACAGGATTAGAAAACATTTTTTCACATTGTAATCTAAAAGGACTGGATTTAGAAAATAGAGAATCACTAAATGCTGAAATAAGCTACTAAAGAAATCGAGAATCTATTAGGTTCATTAAAAAATGCTCAAACTCCAGGACCGGATGGTATTGGTTTTGGAATTTATAAAACATTCTGTGATCTGATAGCACCACGTTTGAAGACACTTTATGAATATATTTATGCACAACAGAAATTACCAAAACATTAAATGAATCTATTATAAATGCTTATACCTAAATTAGATAAAGATCTGGATGATCCAGGGTGGTATAGAGCCATAGCTCTTTTAAATATTGATCAAAAAATATTAACCAAAATACTAGCACAAAGACTAAATACAGTGATTAATAAAGTCTCTGCATTGAAATATAAATTAAATAAAATACAGTCAGACCAAGTTGTAAAACTCTACCAATATACTAAACAAATACAATTTGAATTCGGAGATAAACCACAAAAATTATTGGCTCGTCAATTATGAAAATTGGAGGGAGAAAAAATTCATAGGATTAAATCAGACAAAGGTGAATTACTAGTACAAACTAAAGATATAAATGAGAGATTTTTGCAATATTATAAAAATTTATATTCAGCCAAAACGACAGAAAATCGGACAGGAATAGAAACATTTTTTCAAAATTGTAATCTAAAAGGACTGGATTTAGAAAATAGAGAATCACTAAACGCTGAAATAACTACTAAAGAAATCGAAAAATCTATTAGGTCATTAAAAAATGGTCAAACTCCAGGACCGGATGGTATTGGTTTGGAATTTTATAAAACATTCTGTGATCTGATAGCACCACGTTTGAAGACACTTTATGAATATATTTATGCACAACAGAAATTACCAGAAACATTAAATGAATCTATTATAACGCTTATACCTAAATTAGATAAAGATCTGGATGATCCAGGGTCGTATAGAGCCATAGCTCTTTTAAATACTGATCAAAAAATATTAACCAAAATACTAGCACAAAGACTAAATACAGTGATTAATAAAGTAATTCATTCAGATCAAACAGGATTTATACCAAAACGATACTCCTCCTATAACCTGAGACGATTATTCAATATTATATACTCGAAAAGAAATATTAATAAAGATCTAGCAATTATCTCATTAGATGCAGAGAAAGCTTTTGATCAGGTTGAATGGTCTTATTTATTTTCGGTTATGGAAACTTTTCAGTTGGGAGAGAAGTTTATAACATGGGTTAAACTACTATATACCAATCTAACAGCTAGAATATTAACAAATCAAATGTTATCAACTAAATTTAATTTATCCAGAGGCTGTAGACAAGGTTGTCCTCTATCCCCACTACTGTTCGCACTGGCAATTGAACCATTAGCACAACGCGTGAGATTACATCCTGAAATATACGGGTATGAAACCAAAGAAACTGAGAATAAAATCTCTTTTTCCGCAGATGATGTATTACTTTATATTACAAAGCCTGAAACTATTATCCCTAACTTATTAGATTTAATAACTCAATTTGGCTTGTTTTCAGGATATAGAATTAATTGGAATAAAAGTGAACTTATGCCAATAATGGGAAATAACCCACATATACTACAACAATTTCCTTTTAAGATAGCAAATGAAAAAATCAAATATCTTGGAATTTATGTAACAAAAAGATTTATGATTCTTTATTAAAATCTAATTTCCCACCCCTACTGAATAAACTACTTAAAGAATATCCTATATTGGAAAACATTACCTATTTCGATGTAGGTAGAATTAATGCGATAAAAATGATTTTTCTTCCGCAATTATTATTCCTGTTTCAACTGATCCCCGATATATCTTCCTAACATTTTTTTTAAGAAAGTGGACTCTATAGTTACCAATTTTATTTGGGATTATAAGAGCCATAGAATAAATAAAAAACACCTATGTAAATCAAAAATAAATGGAGGTTTTGCACTGCCTAATTTTATGTTTTACTACTGGGCAGTTAATATTAAAAATATGAATTTTGGTTGGAAGAATTAGATAAACAGCCAAACTGGTTAAAAATGGAAAAGGAAGATTGTTCACCTTTCGAAATTAGCTCGATTTTATTTGCCAATACTGAAATACGTAAGAAAATTTATAGAGGAATCCAATAATAGAAAGTGGGATACGTATTTGGAAACAATTAAAGAAAACATTAAAATTGGAAAGTATATCACTGGCTCTTCCCATTGTAAACAACATTACTCTTAAACCCTCAATGATGGATAAAGGTTTTTTACAATGGAAGAACTATGGAATTAATAAGATGGGTGATCTCTACAGGGAAAGTCTCTTTCTTTCATTCCAGGAATTACAAACAAAATTACGGATTACACTCAAAAGAGTACTTTAGATATTTACAAATTAGAGACTGTGTTAAATCAAACACACAGGATTTTAGAAATAGAAAGACAGTAATTTTAGATGAATGTCTAAATAAATATCCGAACACAGAAAAATTAATATCATATATTATATAATATTTTAACTGGAAAATGATGAACCAATGTCGGAAATATATAGGCAAGTATGGGAAAATGGAATTAGGTCAAACAATTAGTCTAGAAGTATGGAATGAAAGTTTACAACATATACACCACTGCTCATTAAATGCCAGACACTCTTTGATACAATTTAAAGTTTTACATAGATTACACTTCTCAAAATCCAAATTAAACAGAATTTTTTCAAATGTTTCTGCTATATGTGTTAAATGTCAGCATTTAGAAGCTAATCTAACGCACTCATTCACAAAATGTATAAAAATTACTAACTTTTGGATAGAAATTTTGAAGATAATCTCGAATGTCGTTAATACAAATCTGACTCCAGACTCAAAATCAATCATATTAGGAATATTAGAAACGGATCAACT